>CM048038.1:11329640-11862140 GCA_026259375.1 Verasper variegatus
TACAAACTTTCCAGTTTTCAACACGTTCATGTAGAATGTGCAGCTTTGTCCATGACATGTTTTGATTGGGATGTTTTCTGTTTGTTGAACCAGGTACCAACAGCTAGCGTGACCATCGAAGGCGCGTCGGCCCTCAACAGGGTCCGCTGGGCCTCAGGAGGGAGGGAGGTGGCTGTGGGCGACTCAGAGGGACGAGTGTGGATCTACGATACTGGAGAGGTACAGATGATGATGATGATGATAACCATGAACACTTCTTAAATTCACCATAAAGCAGAAACATACCTATGTCTCTGAGCAGAAACTTTTTATGGTATCCCAAAAAATAGCAGGGTGAGCGCTCTTTGCTTTAAGGTACAGATTAATCATTTCAGAATAATAAGTGTGACATTTGAAATAGTGTTGAACTCACAATTAAACATTTTAAATCCTGGGTGCACGAGCATGAGTGAACTACAGAGATCCCAATTTATTGTAGTTTTACTTCAGTAGAATGAAAGATTTTAGTCGCTGAAATTGGATTTTGTGTTCTCGCTAAACATCGGTTACATCTCCTCCCCTTCTCCTGATTTTACCAAAATAAAGTTGTATGAGAAACATGCAGCGAATAGAGAAATCATGTACACTACCGTTCAAAAGTTTGGGGTCACCCAGACAATTTCGTGTTTTCCATGAAAACTCACACTTTCATTTATCAAATGAGTTGCAAAATGAATAGAAAATATAGTCAAGACATTGCCAAGGTTAGAAATAATGATTTTTATTTGAAATATTAATTTTGTTCTTCAAACTTTGCTTTCGACAAAGCGACTTCTCTTTCTACTCTGGTTAGAGCCCGTTTGTGCTGTTCTCTGAAGGGAGTAGTACACACCGTTGTAGGAAATTTTCAGTTTCTTCGCAATTTCTCGCATTGGAATAGGCTTCATTTCTAAGAACAAGAATAGACCGGCGAGTTTCACATGAAAGTTCTCTTTTTCTGGCCATTTTGAGAGTATAATCGAACCCACAGATGTGATGCTCCAGATACTCAACTAGCTCAAAGGAAGGCCAGTTTTATAGCTTCTCTCACCAGCAAAACAGTTTTCAGCTGTGCTAACATAATTGCACAAGGGTTTTCAAGGGTTTTCTAATCATCCATTAGTCTTCTAAGGCGATTAGCAAACACAATGTACCATTAGAACACTGGAGTGATAGTTGCTGGAAATGGGCCTCTATACACCTATGTAGATATTTCATTAAAAACCAGACGTTTCCACCTAGAATAGTCATTTACCACATTAACAATGTATAGAGTGTATTTCTGATTAATTTAATGTTATCGTCATTAAAAAAAACTGTGCTTTTCTTTGAAAAATAAGGACATTTCTAAGTGACCCCAAACTTTTGAACGGTAGTGTACGTTACAATGACTGGATCAGGTTTTTATATATTCCTGCACTTGCTGAGTTTACATAACACGAACTGTACCTAAGTGTTTTCATGTATATGTGGTCGACTGCGTTTGTTGAACCACGTGAACTGAAAGTAGAAATAAGTGCATTTTTAACTGCAAAACCTCCACATGCGCCACAACCAACCATTTTAGGTCTTGTCGGCCTGTATGTTTACCCAACTGACAGCATTGCCATGGACGTATGGGATTTTTTCTCTCTCTCTCTCTCTGTAAAACGGCCTCCACATGACTTTGCCATCACCACAAAAGGCGGCCAACCTCCCTGCCGGAGCCCGTTACGCTCTCTCATGGTCGGAGGGCTCTGGTCAGGATCCCCATGTGAGGGGAGCGTCGGCCTAGCCGCTCGGCTAATTTTAGTTTCTTGGAGAGAGGCTCAGCTGAGCCGGTGGCCTCCACGCTGGGTGGATGGTAGCGGAGAGTCAGAAGTGAAGCGGGGTTGAAAGGTTTTATGGCTCCAAAAGAGGGCGTGTGTTTGTGGCGGTGGTGATGGGGGTATTTTCTTCACTGCTAACCCCCGCTACGGGAGCTAAAACTAGGAACCGCGTGTGCGGGGAAAAAAGAAAGAGATGCCTGCAATTCCATCCAGGAAAATTAAAAATACCTACTTTTATTTCAGTATTATTTACTTAGTACACATTAGATTTAGGTCATTTATGAGGTGGGAGCAGGAGTGTTTTGATTAGACCTTTTGCTTCAGATCAGGGTCGTCTGATGACATGAAAATGTTCCGGACCTGCAGCGTTTCTTTCACATTGGAGCCTCTGGTCTGTTAAAACGCTGCTGGTGCTGACGACGCTCAGGCACCCTGCAGACCATGTTCTGGCAGAGCCCCCTGCTGCGGTCGGCCCAGCTCTGTGGGGGGTTGGACGGGAGTGGGGGTTCCAAAATGGCTGCCTCCTCCCTCCTCCTGGTTCCTGTTTAATTACAGCCTGGCCGTGCAGAGCGGTTGCAGACAGCCTGGGTGGCGGCCGCGGCTTCTGTCCCACTCCCTCTGACTCCCATAGCGCTCGGCTCCAGCGAGAGACACTTAGAGCAACGACGCTCAGTCTGACAAGTCCTTCATTAGCGCCGGTCTCAGACTGTTCAGCCATGCTAGCACCTCGGCTCCAGGGATGATGGTGTCGCTCTGTGGAGCCCCACTACCGATGCCAAACTCTGCACAGCAGTTAATGATACTAAGCAGTAAGATTTTACAAGTCTGGGAAATGATCATAGCGTCAACTAGTTTCTCTGTCGTTAAAGTTTACAAAATCATCTACCAGGAATGTGCACTTGCATGAGTTTGACTGGACAACACAGTTTGTTGCCAGAACACATTGCATTGTGGGAGGAGTTGAGTCTGGTTCAGCCCTCACATTAATGTTGATATCCATTCATTGTCTCCTGTGACATTAGTAACTAGAATGTGACTCAGTAGCATTTCTCCACCAAGACCCAACAGTCTCCTTGTGAATTTAAATTCACTAGATCCAGATCTGTATTTGGACCTTCACTTAGTTCTTCTCTGTAGGTTTCCCCTAAATATGCCTGGTTTTTTTTTCATCAAGATCCAAAAATGATATTCTGGAAAATCTGTGAAAATGTCAGAAACTAAATGTTAAAGAAAATTATTTTAAAAATATTCCTAGATCCGTTTCATATAGATATAAAGTCTTTGCGTTATCCTGCTGATAAACAGACTGAATAACTAGAAAGGCACAACATTTACAAGAACATGATTTTTTATTTGGATCTGCCCCAAAATTGAACACACTCAAATATCTCCTTTTTTTTTTGGAATCAACATCCATAAATTATTCTCAGGGAAACAAAGAGGATGTTGAAAAACATCTCGAATCTTTAAGAGATCCTTCCCCTGATCCAGATCCAAACAAAAAATTTGGTGGATTCCTCCCTGATCCGTTCTGCACCCTTCCAGTTTTGTGGGAATCCTTCTTCTAGTTTTTGTGTAATCTTGCTGATAAACAAACAAACGTAACCTCCTTGGCATCATGAATATAACCGTCTTCTTAGCATCTTCAGTGGTGATTCTTTGCTGTGACAACAAGCAGTGACAGTGGTTCTATAACCAAACAATCATCCAGTGCTTGATGCCACTTACCTGTGTTCCTGTGATGCTTCTTCCAGCTGTCCGTGGCCCACCCAGACGACTGGGGCCGCTTCGCCCGCACCCTGATGGAGATCCGTGCCAACCGGGCCGACGGCGAGGAGGAGGGTCCTATGGAGCTGGCTTCGTAGGAGAGGACTCAGACCGAAGCACAGCCAATCAGAGACCCGGTGTGCTTCTCTTGGTGTCACTGTAGCATGTGCTTCTCACTCACGTTTTATCATGTTTCTCCACCTTTGTGTTCCCGTCCGCTGTATTGTTGCATTTGCTCTCTTGTAAATGCAAACTGTCTCTAATGGGTAAACTGTTGATCTCCGCACTTATTTATTCGTTTGACGACTCAATGTGAAGTGTGGCTTGCGGCCGGTGAGCCTGCAGTATTTACGAAGTGGCCGTCTTATAGCCTTACGGAGATGTGTGTACTGTAACGACGCTTTGCACTAAAATAAAGCAGGGTCCATAGACTAGTCGTGTATTGTTTACAAAATGTCACGTTCACATTCTGTTGATATTCTCTCTCTCTCTGTGTATCGAGCCTGCATGCGGCACATTCCTGAAATGTTCCCGATGCGTGAGTACGGAGTTAGCTTGGTGACGTTTTCACACGTTGTGGCTGCTTTGTGTCAGAAACGGAATCGCGTGTGGTTCGAGCACCTTTCTTCTCTTTTGTTCTGATTGAGATGTAAATTCTTTCATGAACCGTGACGGTTGACAAAAGGTGCAGTGTGTTGTAACGCAGAGTGCTCGCTGTGAATGTTCACCATTAAAGCAAAGCTGAGGTACTCATGTCTTTCTTTGAAATCATAAAGATGAACAACGCGTCTCCACCTCCTCCCACTATCCAGAAACGAAGCCAAAATATCCCTGGTGTGAACGCCATCTTGCGGCGATGATGTCATTTGGAGACGGATTCTGCCCATCTTGTCCCATCCACTACCTGGAGGAAGCAGGGTTTATGAGCTATACTGGAACCAGCCAACAGGGGGCGATCAAGGCACTTTGGCTTCACTTTTGGGAGCATCATGTCGTCCGTCTTTATAAACGGTCTACAGCTCAAACAATGTGAATGAAAACACCGGCACATGTTCAGTTTACTAATATAAGTTTGTTTTTACTCACATGTTGCTGCCATACGTACAGTAAGGCACGTTTATTATTACTCACCACATGTAACTCTACTTTCTCTGCACTGTTTGAGGTACTCCAGAGGTGCAGTTGGTGCCAGCTCTCTCTCTCTCTCTCTCTCTGATATTTACACATCTGTACACGTTTAGACCTGAAACCAAACATCTCACAACAGTAAACATTGTGTACATTACACTGTTTTTACATTCAAGTACTTTTTGGTCAAATTCTTCAAGATACATCCGATCAAATGTGCAACTCAGGACCAGAAGAGCCGTATAGATATGAAAATATGTCTCTGGATATCTTGTATAGACACAAGTGCCACACGTATGATGAAATATGTTTTTAGCTGTGTGATCGTATGAGGAATGGGCTTTTGTGTAGAAAGCAACAACAGGAAGACACTGGAAAGAGCTGCAACTGTTTGTAGTTATTGATACTATTGTCCAAAGCAGTTAAGTTATACTTAAACTATATATATATATATATACAGTATATTTAACATCTATCAATTTAGATATATATTTGTGAGAAAACGATAAATAACTTTAAATTACTAACTTAAAATACTATGAACAAAATATGTGAGTCCTCTCTTTCACTCACCCCCACCCCCCACACTCATTGACTGACAAAGTGAGCAAACTCAAGGGGCGTTTGCAGGGGCTGCTGCTTCTGCCGCTGCCGCCACCGTGTAGCGTGGGAGATGGAGTCCAAACTTGCTTTCAATGCCAGCGAACGTGGCCACGGCCAACCTGAAGCCTCCGATGTGGTCAGGGTTGGGCGCCGGCAGGCTGATCCGAGACTTCGGGGTGGGCTCCAGGCCAGCCGGCTTTCTGCGGTGGGGAGTGAGGAGGTGGGGTAGAGGGGTGCGGAGGAAGAAGCCAGGGGAACAGTGAAACAGGCAATGAGTCAAAACTGTTCCAACAACATATACGTTCAAGAGGTAATTTGAGCCAAACAGGCGAAAGTGAGTGTCTACAGACGGGGGTGTTTTATTGTCGTTATTATTAAATCTCAAATTACATTGATCCCATTAAATAAACGTCTTAATAGAAAATCAAGATTTGTCCCTTCGAGCTGTAGTGAATTCTGTGAATGTTCTGATCCTCTGCCAACATGTCACGGACACATGAAGTCGCCCCAAACCGCTGCACTGAATATTCACTGGATCTGCAGTTGATTTGGTTTCACTCTGAGGCTTCTGGGAGAAAAAGGCAGCTTCATGTAAAAGCAATGAGCCGTCCAGCCTGTACATGCGTGTGCAGCCCAGCTGTCTGTTAATAGGAGCATTTTCTTTGTCATTTTTTGTTTTGAGAAGTGCAAGTTCTTAAACTGGAGAGAACCAGAGAATTATTCCTGAGAGTGACCTATTTTCAGGAGGAGAAGGAGCTCGTTTCAGTCCCAGAAGTGGCAAGAGCACATGCACAAGTCAAATGGGAGCTGTCGGCCCTGATCACGGGGCGGTAAAAACCCAAATTTGAGAAAATTGTCACATCCAGAGTCTTTGAGTGAGGGCTTCGCTCTGTCAGCTCATGTGCTCGGAAATTATTTTTGGTCTCGTGGCATTTCTTTTTCTCCTGGAGAGAGAGGAGGGGAGGCCGCGCACCGAGAGCAGCTACCGACCGCAGAGAAGAACCCTGCTGCTCAAGGAGGTTTAATAACCAGATGAACTGATGAACATGTCGTGTGAGTGAAGCAGAGAGAGAGAGACTCACTGTCCGCCAAAGTCGATGTAGAGCCAGCGCTGCAGGAGCTCATAGGTCACCAGAGTCACTCCGAACTGAGGCGAGGACCGAAACACTCGTGCTGCCGGAGCAAGTGAGAGACGACTTGAATCAAGTTCACATCGTAATCTACACAAGTACATGATCGAGGGCTCAGTTTCACAAGTGGCCAAATTAAATCAGAGGCTCTTCAACCAAATTAAATATATATATATTTAAATATTGAATTATTTTCTTCATTTTCAGAATTTACATTTAAATAAGTTAACCAGATTAATTATGATTCAACTGGTTATTGCACTTACCATAATAATGGTATTATAAAACATCCTGCTTACCCTTACAGGATAAGCAGGATAGACTGTTGGATGGTTGGATGATGGATAGTTCACCCCTCTCACATGGGATGATAAAGCACTACTATTCTCTACTGATTAAAAAACTAATACAACTTAACATTATTAACACAAATCTGTTTTCCCGTAATCCTGTTAACAAACAAACAAACGCAGATGAAAACATAACCTCGTTGGCGGAGGTAATGATATTTTTGTGAAAAAAATATGAATAAATAAAAAAGTATTTTTATCTTTGAGTGATGTTCAATCCTCGCATCTTTTTAGAAGAATATTACCCATAAATATATACAGATAACATCTTTGCTTCTTTCAGAAAAAGTTAGAAAAGTGTTGAAAGAGATTTTAGTGATAAATATCTGGAACCATAATTTTAAAAGTCCCATTCACCACAGCTCTTCTTTTTGACTTCATGACTGTACCTCCAGCTCCTTTCCAGAAAGCGCGGGGCCCCTCTTCTCTGAGGATCTTCCAGAAGCAGTCCACCAGGCCGCTGTAGGTGGTCTGACCGGCACGTGCCGCCACCTGTAGCCTGGTCTTGATCACGTCGGCGGGGGTCACCAGAGAGGCCGCGGGCATGCCTGGAAAGAAACAAAAATACAAGAGCTGTTGAGTCGCGTGGTTTTTTTTTCCCCTTTCTTAACAGTCGCATGTGTTTGATTCTAAATAGAGCACACATTTAAAATCAGCCCCAACCAAATGAGATGATTTGTATGAAGCAGCCATCAGCGACTGGCTGAGATCTTGCACACCGTCCTAACAGCGTCTGATAGAGTGGTTTCACCGTTCTTTGTTCCCTCTTTTAAAACACCTAATCTTCCAGCTTGACCGTCTTGCTGCAAGTCGGCTGCATACATACACTGTACACAAGTAGGGGCCAATTTCCATCAGTTCACCATCAACCAATCCATATCACCAGCAGGGCCATTATTTAATCTCTACCTTTTTCCTTCCTCTCCTCCCTCTCCCACCCTTCTTACAGCTGTTTGAAAGGGGCCAGACAATGGACGGTAATGACGGCAATGCACACTGTGCCACACGTACCACCGAAAGTGACTGGCTGACTAAACCCCCACCCCCGACCCCACACCACCACACACACACACTAACACACACACACACACACACACACACTCCAGCCACTTCAGCCATGAATGTGCTCAATCATTGATGGCTTGGTCATTACCATCAACTGCCCTCTTGACAATTTGCACTGACTTCTTGGTATTTGTAACGGCAAAACGAGCTATTCAGAGAGCCTGATCAACTCAGCGCTAGGTTGCACCCAGAGGAGACTGACCACCTGCCCTGAACTGAGCAGAGGAGACGAGAGGAGACGAGAGGAGACGAGAGGAGGACACGTGGAGCAGAACTATTAATGGAAACAAATGATCGGAAGATGTAGAAACTCTGACCTTATTGGAAATTGCAAATTTGAACTGCAGAATAATGGCCGAGTGGTGAACTTCATTAAAACCCATTCATTTAGTATTTTGTTACTGGATCCTCAAACCTCAATCATTGAACATGGAGGACAAAGTATTTTCCTTAGATGAATTTAGTCCCTAAAAATGTATTAGTATTGTAAAAGATTATTTTCTCCTCTTAATCTTTTGCTTCATATAACCTACTACCTATGATCATAAACTTGCTTTACAATCTGTACAGCTCACAACAGCTTCCACATTAGAGGAGGGATTTCATTTATAGATGTCATGTGTCCTAAAACAGCTAAATTTACTTTTGTTTTAGTTTTTAGGTGACAATATCACTACATCCAAAATAATAAGTCCAAACATTTTGAAATAGTCTCATCACAAATGCAAACAATGTCCTCAAACATCTTGTCAAAGCCACAGTTTGAACCCAAAACACGTGATGTTCAGTGTTTCTAACCAAAATGTTGCAGCCTTTCCAAAATCGTACATTGTCTACATCCATGTCTGAATGCTAGCCAGTCATCCTTCATGTTCCTGCTTTTAACTTGTAAAAACTTTGCTCCATAGCACCTCTGGTGGTGAAAAGTGCCTTTGAAGGTCCAGTGTGTAAGATTTAGGTGAATGGTATCTATTGGCAGAAATTGAATATAAAATAATACTAATGATGTTTTCACTAGTGTATAGTCATCCACTATTGTTGTTTTCTTTACTCTAGAATGGGCCCTTCATATTTAAATACTTTATGTTTACATTGGGAGCGGATCCTCTTTACGGAGGCCGCCATCTTTTCTACAGTATCCCAGACTGGACAAACTAAACACGTTTTGAGTTTTTTGATAACTGAAGGCTACCACAGGTTCTCTTTCATGTTTGGAAGGGGAGGGTGAGGTGAGGGGTATTCAGCTGCAACATACAACTTCACCACTAGATGTCACTAAATTCTACACACTGAACCTTAAACACTGACAGAAAATTGAGGATCAAATGTTTGGTAATTTTGCTTGAAAAGTCATGTTTGAACGATCATTCTGTCAATTGACGAATCAAGTACTAGAATAAGAATATTACTTCAATCTAGTTCAAATAATGGGTTGACCAAAATAGAAGAAATCATTCTCATCTATATTCATTCTTCAGTCTTCCTCAGAACCCACTGATAATACGACCAAAAGCTCCCCCCCACTACTCACATTCGCCAATAAAGATCTAATGCCACTCGGTGATGTCCAACACTGTTCTTCACAGAGCAGAGTAATGCCTCGCTAAATAATGCTGTGCAAACTGAGCGTGTAATTCAATTTCCTGCGCTGCCTGTAAAAGACTAATTGCCAGAATGCTGCAACCGCTGATAAATATAAACGTGACAGAGGGATGATAAACGTGTCGCAGCAACGAAAAAAATGAAGAAATCATGAGGCTCCTTTCTGCTCGGAGTCTGTGGGCCGTGGCTGCCAGTCCTGTGGTGAGAAACCCGGAGTAAAAATGGAGGAGGGACGCTGGATTTATGAGTTTTTCCGTGTTGTGCCGTGCGCCTTTGCGTCAAGAGGCGAGTGCTGCTGACACATCTCGGAGGACTCAAAACAAATATTGAGTCTTTCATGCAAATGTTGTAAAGCTTCTTAACTTGGCCAGAGAGCATTGAGCTGTTATAAGTGTTTTCTTAAGGATAAATCCAATATTAAGACTCGGCTTTGGATGGATCATATTTTCATGCAGAGGATAAAGTTGTTAAGTCATTGGATGTTTTGGTCTCCTTGCTCACTGCACCAAACTAAAGCTCATACAGATCGGACTGTACACATGCATGCAGTGTGAACATGTATAAAGTATGCACGAGCATGTTTGTGCAGGGGTGTGTGTGCTTTCTTTACATGCGTGTGTATGTGCATGTACAATATATTAGGGTTGGAAAGCCTCCCTGCTGGCCTGCTTGGCAAGCATGTGAGGCGCTTCCCTGCAGCGGAGCTCCAAAACCCCAGTCCCCAATCACCGAGCAGCGCTCTAATTAGCAGCTACCGCCATGGAGCCTGCGGTCAGAGGCTGCCTGGCTTTCAAACTCCGGGCTCCGCTACTGTTACTGTTACTGCAGGCGTGTGGAGGTCTGAGGAGAAAGCACAGGGGGACCTGCTTTGCAGACTTTGCACACAACTTGTCAGCGCCAAAGACTTTATTTAATTAAGTTCGAGGCTCTGCACATTGTGTCAGCGACTGGAGCTGACTTTTGTGGCTCAATGTGGACTTTCGGATATATATAAAAGAACATGTATTTTCAAGAGACAGTCATGGGGACACTCTACAAGGCAAAGTTATTAAAATGAGACATGGGATTATATAGACTCTAAACCAGCTACAGAGAATAGCATTGTCAAACAACTGCACTTGGCATCATGAGATACTGTCTGATTATCGATGCTCTTTTTTCCACAGATTTAAAATCTATTTTCCACACTACAGAGAGTCCAGGGAGTGCTGCCACTTCAAGTGAGACGGTGACTCTCAGTGAGAAAATGAATGTTACTCATCGTGGAAACATCACATTTTATAATAACATAGATTGTATTTCATTTAGGCAAAAGGTAACAGCCCAAGTGCATCTATTTTCATCATGGACAAAGAGAACTCATCCTACAATTTGATATTATTGTCTTAATCTGACAAAGCCATCAATATTTTCAAACAGTTTCAGGTTCGATGCTCCCTGCAAGAATCAAATTATAATTAGTATATGCTCCTATAGCCTTCTTGCATAGAACAGCCTGTAGTACAGAAATTAATAATGTTTACTTGTTGTTTCGGGTTTAAAGATTACCAGAATAAAAACCAAGGAATATTTACTCATAATATTTCAAAAGAAAAAACTCAGTAAGTAATTTTCCTGCTTTCATTTCTTCTTATTATTGTGTGTACGCACAATTATGTGTTCATACATAAACTGTGTGTATAGACAATATGCAAAAAACTACTGAACTGATTCCCATAACATTTTGTGGAAGAGGAAAAAGCCCATGACGTTTGTAAGTGGATCTTGTAAACAGGCGAATCCAGGAAATCTTTTAACATGGTGAGATGGGGTGGTAGCCTGGGAGGAGGGTATGAGCTCTCTGACCACTTCTTTTTAAGGATGGCATGAATTTGCCTGTCCCTTTGCCAGCTAGCGTGGCGAGGCAGAGAAGATGAAAGTGTTTTACCTGCCAGAGCTCCAGCAAACAGCATCTTGGCTGGCCCTATCCTCCCGTCCTCCTCAGTGAGGTAGGCCTTGATGTGAGCGTAAGAGGGGAAGTAGATGGCCGAAAAGGGGATGTCCCTCAGAAAACAGGCCTTGGAACCCTGAAGACAGACAAGCAGAGGTATTTCAAGCCATTATATCTAGAGAAACGGTCATGGAGCTTAGGGGATTCAAAACCTTGATTCTGGCTCTGGGCTCTGCAGTTGTTGTTGTATTTTTGTAATGTGAAACATCGACATCAGAAATCAGATATTCAAGCATTAACTATTTCCAAAAGGCTACTGGATGGATCTTATATAACAGAGTGAAATATTGACCAGAACATGCAACAGAAATCACGTCTCTCCATAAGCAAACACTGTGTGTCCTCAGCTGCAGGTGAGGAGTGACAGGAGACGGCTCCGAAAGCAGAGCAGACAGGAAAAGAGTGTGAAAAGCAGAGGAAGACAGACTGGCTGACGAAGATGGCTCCTCGTCTGCCACAGTAAACAACACTATATCATCAAGCCTATTGAGTTTCCTGCTGTATTTCAAGCCTGTTGGCGCACTGCCGTCGTCTTGATACAGCGACTACAGTCAACAGAAAGCGTTTAATGAGCTGGGCAGGGTCTCGTTTTGGACAGGCTTCATTTAACTCCTGAGGATAATCCTTTGGTTCCTCTGTGTACACACACACACACACACACACACACACACACACACACACACACACACACACACACACACACACACACACACACACACAGAGCAAGAGGATTTGCAGATACCTGGGCTATCTCTTTCTCTCTCTCCACTGGCACTTCTTGTCTGCCTGTCCCTCCTGCTCGCTGACTGGGGCCCGAGCAGCTGCTGAAAGCTGGGAGATTCTATCGAGGTGGGACAGACGAGCAAGCATCACAGCAACTGAGACTAGGGGCACTTGCAGTGCAGCTCCATAGAGTATTGCAAGATGAAAATATGTTGTTGAGTAAGAATCTGCAATGTACTTCTACACGCAAGTGAACTTTATATATGGTGACTTTTAAACATCATCTGGATCCATATTCGTACAATGACAGTTTCCACCCTGCAAGGAATGGTGGCGCTAGTGCGTTAGCCACCCTACCATCCGGTAGCTCCACCAGTAGAGGGTGAGCGTCAGGATAATTACCCTGACAAAGGCAGCTCTGTGCCTGGGTGCAGCCCCTCCGGAGCCAGCCCGTCTGGGGCTTGCAGGCTGGAGCTCGTCTCCTCCCCACCTCCCCGCCACCACCAACACCGCTACTGCTTTCTCAATGCACTTTGTCTCCTCTCTGCACATAGACCAGGAGATGAATGCAACGCAGCGTGTACATGAGCGTGCACGCACTGACACACACACACTCCTACATAGTCATAAATAGCTGTGAGTGAGCACACAAACACACCGACACAGGAACAGGTAGGCAGGTAGACGGAGACAAGAGGAGGCTCCGCATTCTTTTACAGCCTCGTTAACAGAAGCAGGAGCTTTACACGGAATTTGTCTGTGCTGACCAGTGGCCATGTTAACACAACCTACACAGATACACCAGGAAAAGACATCAATCGATAAGTGTTCAATGTCAAAATCAATAAACAGACCATTCAAATTGAAGTCCTGAGTAAGGACGGCTTCATTGAAAAACTTTTTACTACTTGGAAATTTGACAAAACAAGTGTCATCACCTAACTTCAAGCAAAACGGGTCAAATTAACACAACCGCAGGTACGAGTGTGACATTTTCACAGTTGATTGTGTTTACAATCGGAGCAGAATCTCTCCTGCCAAGTTCCATCAGCACTTATTTTTGTAATTTAATTAGACGTGCTCGGTTTCACCCTGAGGGCTGACGTCTAGCCCGTTAAGCCGCTAATATTAGTGGTAGCCACTGATTCCTACAGCTCTTCAGTAAATACTTTTTTTAAACACTGTGGCTGTGCACCGCACTGGTAAAAACAGACCCATGTAAGGAGTCATAATATTTATGAGGGAAATTATTATGAAAATACAGGAAATAGGCTTTAAAAAGGCGACAACACAACAATATTGCCATATTAGTGTGACACTGTAATCTTTCACTGCTTGCTTTACTATGTGTTGGTGCATAATATCACACAGGCCTAATATGTTCAAACAGTGCATTGTAATTGTTAGCCCTGTGCCGTTGAAAAATACCAATTATGGCAATTAAGGTTAAATACAGCTTTTAGCATAAATTGTGCCTTTTCTCGTTCTTCAAGAGAAGACCGTGTGGAACTGTTGATTTAAATGATGGCTGATATGGGGTAAGGTAATATATTTAATTGTGCAATAGTTACAAAAGAAATCACATATGATTTAGTCACAACAGTAATGAGAAATAATGGAGTGTTGTAAAGTTGATGAAAATACACTAGAATGGATACTGGTCATCTAGATTTAATATGCTGATTAATGTAATCTGAATTTATTGTTACATAGAATAAATATATAATATTATTTACTGTATATAATAACAATCTGTACTTCTTAGCTTTTATTTAAAAAAAAAAACTTGGGCTCTCCAGAGTACAGGGTAATTTCATCTATCACTATTTTGGTCAATGTTCAATATCCTTTCACTGACATATTTCACACCTTATATTTTAACTGCTGATACATCATCAAGCAGCGGACCAGGGGCGAGAGAGCCTTCTCCATAGCTGCCCTCTCTCTTAGGAACTGTCTCTCCAAACTACTGAGAAACTGCACTGATTTTGTCCGTTGGGGCTCAGGAGGTAGAGCTGGTTGTCCGCTAACCAGAAGGTCTGTGATTAGATACCATTCCGTGTTGCAAAGTGTCCTGGGGCAAAACACTGAACCGCAATTTCCTCCTAATGGCTGTTCAGGCAGTGTGTGTGTGATGTAGAGAAAGTGCTGCACATAGATGCACGGAATGAATGTGTGTGAATGGGTGAATGGCTATTATAATAATTATTATCATTATTATTAGTAGTAGTAGTATTTTTTACAGGAATAAAATGCTCACAAATTGGTTGAAATACATGAAGAAGTGTGTTTGTCTGTGTTGAGGCCAACATGCTGCTCATCCATTTAAACCAGTGTATATTTAATAATTTTCAATAACACATCAGAGCACCTGACATATAGGATCCTAAATGTCCACCTGACACAGCTCAGCCGTGTCAGCTAATCTGTGTTAATTTCATTTTGCAATTTAAATATTTGACCCTAGGAACTAGAATAGAACTAAAGAGAGCTCATACAACCCGTCCTGTTAAATTCAACAGTCAATCAACTCCAGGAAAATGGTGACCCAATCTCACAATGTTAAAGAAAGTGAAAACATGTGGTTCCTCCCTGACCCGTATACTACATCCACTCACCGAGTTTCCTGAAAATACGTTCAGTAGTTTTCTACGGGCGGCTGTGTGAGCCATGACAGTGCACACACTGCAGGGGAATCCTACAACAGTTAGTGGCCAAAGTTGAACTAAAGTGAACACTGAGCTCCAAAACATGTGTGTGTACGGTGGGATTCTGGGATTTCTTGACGGGCGGCAACTGTTGTGGCAGTGACAAAACATTTTTCGAGGGCACTTTCAGTCTGTGAAAGACTGTGACAGCAGAGTGATGACGGAAAATAGGGTATTCCATTTAGGAACATGGAGTCCCTTTCCCTCTGCGACCCAACAGTTATAATTTTACAACAGAGAAAATTGCAGGAATAGTGCATCTCTGAATTGCCCCAATTACATAACTCTACTCTCTGATTTCAAAAGGACATAAGCAAAAAATCTCATGCACAGCAGAAAATATAGTGGACAAAGGTACCACGGTCGAAAATGTAATTTAAAATTGTTTGATTTAAAATCCAGCTGAACACAGCATCGTAGACTCTCTAACTTTCCCGTTAAAATTCAGTCTTGTTGAACAACGGTTTAAAAAAATATATTCATTAGTTAATTTCTGGATTACATGTAATTTGATGTATCCAGATCACACCAAACTAAATCACACGTTCCAGTCCTTTAGGTATATGTGGATCAGACATAGGGTCGAACAGCCAGCGGATATTACACTGACACTGCCCCAGTTGCTTTGTGTGTGTGATGATCTTTACGTGGCCTGAACAATGTTTCCCACCTTGTAAAGTCCGAAAAAGCCGAGGTCCCTGATGACGGACAGGGCCCTGACCCTTGGCCCCGTGGTGATCTCTCCTGCCACCTGCAGACGAATCTTCACTATCTCCAGAGGGTTGGTGAAGATCACCTGAGAGCCTCCGGCCTGAAGGAACACAAAGACAAAAAGAAAGAACTCAACAGAATGAAGGATTGGATAACGATAATCTCTCTGCTGCAAATTACACCCACTTTGAATGTTAATATTGTCTTTTGTATTTCAATGGGACATTTGGTGCTTTCTGCTGAAGACTAGTTTTAACATTATGACACCATCAGGAGAGAAACAGTTTCTGTTACCGAGCTTGTACACAATGGCAGCGAGTGATGTAATTTAACAATAGTGCTGCCTCAGCAACCAGCTGCAGAACAAACATGTGGAGAGGAGGAGAGTCCAGGAGTGTGCCGGGAAATCCAGCTGATGCAGCCGGGTCTGTCAGCTGTTTGTCTTCCTCACCCGGACCCAGTGGGGACTCTCCCACTTCCCCTTTGCCTCTCTAACCTCTCACTTTGGGCCCTTGTGCAAACCTGTACTTGTGGAGGGAGGGCAACAAGACTGCAGCAAGTTCAGGCCGGTTTCTTCGCCGTGCAGGTCGGCAGAGCTTTTAAGTATAAGAGGGAGCTGCTGTGGTAGAGCTGAGGCGAGACAACTGGTTAAATGACGGCATTTACAGAATGCTTCTATAGATACTGAGAGATTTTTTTATTTATTTGAAGTTATCTTCTTCCAACTTCTTTTCCCGTCACTGTTTGTCTCTTTCTGTTCCTCTTGTTGCCGTTTAACCATTGTCCCTCTCTCTCTCTCTCTCTCCCCGTCACTTTCATTCTTTGACCTCCACTCAAACAATCTCCCTGATCTTTTCTAATATTGTCTCTCTCCCGCTGCGGTTGCTAGTGGTTACTGTAGCTGCACACTGAAGGGCGGAACATCGCAATTAGATAGCAATCGGTTGCCATGGCGCCACTTCTGTCTTAAAAAGGCCTAGTCTGTTTGTTGTTGTTTCTCTCCTTTTCTCCCTCCCTCCTTTACTTGGCCCTTTATGAATGATGGATTGTGCTTGTTGCGTCTTGCCTTTCCACGAAGGCATCAGAGAGGAGAAGGAGAAGGGAGAGGCAGAGATCATAATCGTCTCATTGAAGGTGTGTGCAGCCGCTTTTTTTTTTTTGCAGCTGAGTGTGTAGTGGAGGGCTTCTGCTGCTTCATCTCACAGCTAACTCTTTATGACTTGTTTTATGGAAATAACCTAGCTGATTACATGCTGCCTAATAGCGTGAGCATTAAGAGGCTATTGGCTCCAGCCACAAGCAGTGTTGTCTTATTCAATTGGATTGTAATGAGACTGGAGATGGAGATGTTGTTAACTCAAGGACCACAAACAACAACATTGTTCAGACAGATGAGGCGACAATTAGGCGTGACAACAAGAGATAAAAGGGTAGTGACAATGCCGGGCTTTTCTTTGTGCACGTCACCGTCCTGTGTTACGACTGTGGAAAATAACTTAGAATGTCCAGTGCAGGGGCCGGAGATGATTAGAACAGAGAGAATCAAACGAATAAACAGAAAGAGAGCTAATGAAAGAGGGACACATAGTGAGACAGAAACAGAGAGAGGAGTAGTCAAAACAAGAGAAGTGAGGGAAGGTCGGGGTTGAGGCAGAGAGGTTGAGGGTTGTGATTATGGAGCGATAGCGTTGGCGGATTCCCAGGTAATTACAAGGCAAGATGAACCTTAGAAACCTGGGGACGTCAGCACCTTATACACACATCACAGCTCCTGGCCGTTTGTGTGTGTGCGTACTAGTTTTTGTTACCTCTTTAGGACTTACAATATAATTACTGACCTTGTCCGGACCAGTAGACCTCATGAGGACCGAAGCCTGGTCCTATGAGGCAAAACATCATTTCTGAGGTCCTGGCTAAGGTTAAAGGTATAAGATGTGAATTGTAGTTGGGTTAAGATTAGGGTTAGGCATGAATTGGTAATGATATGGTTAATGTTCGTGATAAGGTTTTAGTTAGGCCGTCCACAATGAATGGAAGTAAACGCAAAGTGCTAATAAGGATAGCTGTGTGTGTGTGTGTGTGTGTGTGTGTGTGTGTGTGTGTGTGTGTGTGTGTGTGTGTGTGTGTGTGTGTGTGTGTGTGTGTGTGTGTGTGTGTGTGTGTGTGTGCTTAAACCAACTGTGAAAACTGTCATACATCTACA
Organism: Verasper variegatus; assembly: GCA_026259375.1. Taxonomy (NCBI): domain Eukaryota; kingdom Metazoa; phylum Chordata; class Actinopteri; order Pleuronectiformes; family Pleuronectidae; genus Verasper; species Verasper variegatus. The sequence continues at coordinate 11,347,447 of CM048038.1, forward strand.
ATGGAAATGAAAAGTGTTACTGTCTCCTGACTCGAGAGCCTCACTCCTGCTCCACCTCCTCCACCTCCTCCTCTCGGCAGCGACCCATTAAGTATTTTGTGTAACTCAAGTCGTGAAACGCAGGCCAGTAAACTGCCAGATAAGCATCCAGCCAGCTCAGTCAACGGAGCATGCCATTCTTACCAAATAATCATTAGAAACTGGCAACCCGCGCTGGAGCTTAATGGTGCTGAGCCTCGGGTTTAGAGAGAGGGAAGAGGAGGGAGGAAAGGGAAGGTGAGAAAAGGAGCATATTGAAGAGGGAAGAGAAGAATAGACGGAGGTAAAATGATAAGAGATAGGACAAGTAAGAAAAGGGAAAAGAAGGACATAAGAGGAGGTAAAAGAGAAATAGAAGAAGTAAGACACATGCTTCATTACTAGTCCCTCTCTCTTTCTTTCTTCTGCTTAATGTAGCGTGGATCATCCGAGGCTGACACTGTGGTCCAAACCAACACTTTCACAGCTACCAAACGATATAAACAGATTTCATGTGCTGTGGCTGGAGCCTCGCTATAAAACGGGGTTCAGGAGGGTTCGTCTTCTCTGTGTGTGTGTGTGTGTGTGTGTGTGTGTGTGTGTGTACGTGTGTAAGATAAAGTGGCAGGCAGAGTGCAGTGCCAGCACTAACACCGGGGCCTCAGCCAGGATGAAAGGAGCTGTCACGACGGCTCACGGAGGAAAAGAGGAAAAATCCATCCGTCCGCACTCCTCTCCTCTACGTTTATCCTCGCCCTCCGCCTCTGTTATGGTTCTGCTTCTGAATCCATATGGCTTGTATAAAATATAAAGGCAACCACTACGTTTCACACCCAGTACAGTGGAGAACATCTCCTCAGTATATTTGCTTTCCTGGTGTTTCGTTGCGTTTCTCCTTCACAAAATAAAATCACTATCCAAAATTTAAACTGCAGCAAATGTAACATGTTAGAGTGTTTCTTAAACATATTCCCAGAACAAATAAGGTCAATTGAATGTGCCTGAGTGCAGCTAAACCCATAATGACTTGTGTATCCTGAAATACTTTGCTTTAGTGATCGGCATCAAAAGAGGGTTGAGTGAAAGACCTTCTTTCATTTGCTCGGCCTTGGAGGACTGTGTGTGTGTGTGTGTGTGTGTGTGTGTGTGTGTGTGTGTGTGTGTGTGTGTGTATACGCATGGATTGTGGGTAGAATGTGACAGCCCAGTGATCATAACCTCGGATGGGAGGGGGGTAGGTAACAGACTGGGAGATCTCAGGTAGCAGCTGCTGTCAATCTTCGTCTCCTGCCTGCAAGCGTGTGTGCATGTGTGAGTGCGCGTGTGTGTGCGTGTGTGTGTGCGTGTGTGTGTGCGTGTGTGTGTGCGTGTGTGTGCGTGTGTGTGTGTGCGCGCGCGCGCATGTGCACCTGTGTGCTCTTCTGTTTGTCACACATGCACACAAGCATGTACAACATGTACACTTGCTGTTTCATGTGTGATCTCTACACGTTCCATCAACAAGCGGCGACTGCCTGCCTCCGAACAGGTCCGTGTCTGTCCGCTCAGCTGTCAGAGGGGCGGCACTCAGAAAACAGGTAAACATAGTTAAGAGATGTGTGCTGCCTTAGTACTGTACACACTGTCAGTGTATTGCACGGCATCGTTTCTGCACGGTGCACTTTGAAGAGCCAGAATGATGGAGCGGGATAGAGACACTCCATGTTTGGATTTTTGACTGTGGAAAAAAAAAGGGGGAACACAGAAATATGTATCGTTGGCTGGATTTGAGTAGAACGCTGCAGACATGATGAACATGTGGGGACACATTCACACTGTCAGAGAACTGAGAGCTGAGTGAATTTGAAGGGGGAAACTGAGAGGAACTTTTATCTCTTTGAAGAGAAGTGATTATTACGTGTGAACAGACAATGTTACTGTATGATGAAACCAAATCCCAAGGATTGACTAATTCAGAATTAAAGATGAAACCAAAACGATCATGGTTATCACTAGACGCGATATAAAATATGCAACATTAACACTGAGGAAGAAAGGCTTTAGCTCTCTAAAGAAGTCGTTTCAGAATATCATGATGATAGCAAATTAAATAGTTTTCCAATGTTCAGTTTCCCCTGACAGCAAAGTAGATTAACCGGCTCCAGACTTGAGTTCAACGAGAGAGAGAACCTCAGACAAATACAGACAATGATGTCACATAGTTACGCTGGAAAATCCAACAGAAGCAGGAAATAAACTGGTTTAAACCGCATAGTTTTCTCTACCAGTTGATCCTGGAGAGTATCAACCAAACCACCACGGTCATTTAGGATTAAAATGGAACAACTAACCATTGGGAAGCTTATCACAATATGCTGTGAAACCAGAAACTGTTTAAACCACACAAAGATGTCATAATGACAGTCTAAATGTTTTTCATGACATTTCTTCACATTTATTACCTTCATGTTCCTACAAAATCAGCTGTGTCACGTAAAAAAGAAGTGGCTCCCAGTAAGAGGCGTAAAGTCCTTTTCTAAACCAGTCCTCTTACTTTATTGAGCATTAACTTTATCGTAAAACGGCTTCAATGATTAAGCGAAGCAGTTTCTCTGGTTGCTCAGACCTCACATTAGCCGGAGCTGATATAGGCGCCAATTTATGTCCCTGCCAGTGGGTGCTGTAAACAGTTGAATGCCCGACCCCCACGTTCCAAAATAAACCTTACGTAAAAACCGAAGCCTGCATGAAGTGTTGCCATATGGATTTGGAAAAAAGTAGTCAAATGCATTTCTGCACCGTAGGAAATTAACAGTGACGACCATCACGCACCCACACACACGTGTTCGAGCCCATGACTCTGAGAGTCAGTAAGCTGTGAAGTAACCTTCAGCTAAGTGGACAGCTCCACTCATTCTCACAAGACATGAATAAAACACACGTGAGTGGAGATCATGGCACACGCAGGTGCTTGGCATTCTCTGTGGGTGCGAGAACAGCATATATGCCTACATGTACCGTGCATGTATGAACTGTTTCACTGTGCTTTATTTTACATTTTATAATCAAACCACGTCCTTGCTGCCAAAAGATGCTCCAGTTTTGTGATGTTAGCAGAGCCAAGAGCAATTTGACTTTCCTTTTCTGCTGCTGTATCTGCAGACATGATGTAAAAACGTCAACCCCACGATATGACAATTAATGATCACATTTTAAAATATGATTAGTATTAAAATGAAAGATATGATGTTACACATCCCTATTGGATTGTATTTTGCAAATGAATGGCATATTACCACTGTGGTCACACTTCTGTCTCTGAGAGGGTCGGCTAATTATTTTTTTATAGAGGTTCTTGGTTAAATCTTTAAATAACTGTGTCTTTTGAGTCGTCAGGATAAAAGAAATATCCAGCATCCAATACTAAACCATCACAAATGTCCAAAAAAAGACTCACACATCCACCAGCAAGGATCTCAGAAGCCAGAGGGACTGGTGCCGTCCTTCTGTCTGGTCTTTCCTCGCACAAAGTCATTCACCTGGAAACACAACATGATAGTTTCATACAAAGCTGCCATTCCATTAAGTTTGGACTAAAAGACAAGTGGAGATTATAAAGCTTTTCAAAACGATGCCTGACGAACAGGTAACATGCAAAGAAGGGAAGGAAGGTCACTGTCTGGGCGTTAAGTGCACACAACCAACTATACCTGTTAGATGCCTAGAATCACATGATATAAAATCTATCTGAAAGATAGAACCTCATGGATCTGTCTGTGTCTATGTGCATGTGTGCAACGCAGCGACTTACTGTGAGCTTTATGGCTTTCTCGGGTGCCACACCCAGTAGCTGTGGTACCAGACCTATCATTAGGAAACGACGAGATGATTAGAAAAAAAAGAGTGGTGTGGTACCCCTCCCCACACACACACACACACACACATACATATACTGTACATACACCACTTCCACACACTCCACATGAAGCGTGGCTTCCTGCTGCATGCGTCTGACCCTGCAGGATCCCCCCAGACACTAATGAAATCTATTGATGTGGAGTGCGGGGACATCAGAGTGGTGGCAAGAAGAGAGAGAGAGAAAGAGAGAGAGAGAGGAAGAAGGGGTAAAGAGAGGATGAAGAAAGAGAAACTGCTTCCCAGAATAGGAAAAAAGGGCAGAGTATAAAACAAACCAACCAAAAGTTTACACAGACCTCAATTACAACCCAGAGCTGGATAAAAATAAACAAAATAATCACAACAGAGCACAATGAAACTTGGCCCCCTACCCAGACACACGTGCAGACACACACACACACACACAAACCATAACCCTTAACACAAACCATAACCCTTAAACTTAAATAATTTTTTAACATTTCCAAGAATTTCACAAAATATATTAGAATAAGCACGAACAAAAAAATCATCCCCATTAAAAAAACTTGAAACATGACCCTGTTTCTTCTTGTGCTGTTTTGTTTATTCCTGCATCCCCACATCAAGCACCAGTAATTGTGCCAATTTCCAGCAGATGATTTAACATTCCTCCCTGAGCAAATATTTTCTAAAAGTTAAGCTACTTTAAACTAATATTACGTAACTTCAGTTTGGCTGTCAGGATACCTGTCTGGCTGTATATCTGGAGCCAGACATGTCTGTCTCTGTGTCTGTGAAGCCATTCCACCATTGATGGCCTTTGTGTTTCCCACAGAAAGTCATGCATTCAAGTTTCCTCTCAGGAGCCCAGTGGTGTCAATCAAAATCATGGGATTTTTTAAAAAGGGCCCTCCGCTGTTCCAGGGAACCATTTTTCAATCCTCCTTCAGTCCTACCCCAACAATACCCACACAGACACACTAACTCCAGTGTCTGAAGACAGGGCAGGTAGTCATTAGTGATGCCGTGCGCTGGTATGTGCATACCTGCATGCCCAAGTTGTCGCCTGTGCGTGCCTGTCTTTTTATGTGTTTGTGTGAGTGTGTAGGGTCTAGACGTGCGGTATCACTAAGTCGTGACACAGGCATAAGGTATGTGGCCTTGCGTGTGACATTCATTGTCCCACTCCGAAAAGTGCCCGACCAGTTCGTAATCACTTCAAAGGAGGCAGGTCAACAGAGAGGTGAAGTCACACCGCCCCCCTGTCCACCCTACGCTTCTCTTCTCATCTCCTCCCGTTTCCCTTCTCTTTCATTGTCCACACTACACGTCTCCTCCTTAGTCTCTTACATCTCAGCTCCTTTAAAAAAAACAAAAAAACCTCTTTCATAGATTTGACTGCCTGTGACTTGATGACCTGAAAGCTGTGTGTACACAGATCTGATGGTGGCCGATTTATTATAGGTTTGACTCAATAACCTGTTCTGTATGTTAAACCTACACTTGTAAAGCTTTCTAGTATAACCATGATTCCACAGATACTGTATTTGCCGCATTTTTAACAGTAAATGTATCACAAAGAAAGAGTATTGTAGGAGAAGTGCATCAAAAATGTTTATACAACCATGACTGCAGGTTAGACATACAATGGCTGCTAGGGGTCTCTCAATCAAAATAATAACAAAGACCGAGATTGATGATGTTGTTAATCAGTGTGGGATCATGGGAGTTTTGTCTTCACCACCACTGCCGATGAAAATCTACCTGACGTGACTCAGGCGTAGGTCAATGTATTTAAGTTTTATTCACGTTATGCAGAAAATAGCAATGAATAATCGTGATTCATTATGAGTGACCAATACAACAGTGGGAGGAATAAACAGCCAGCTGGCTAACTGGCTTGTTGTGTGTTGTTACTTAATTATGTGTCGATTGTCCAGGAAGTTATAGCAGAGACAGACAAAGCCGTGAGTAAGATGACCACAATGAAATAAATTGAATAGAATTGGGGATTTCTATGGGTTAAAACATTGTTGGAAACATTTTTAGATGATGTAAGAACACAGGTCAACTAAATATTTAACGTTTTTCAGCATAGGAAGATTTTTATCCCATGATATTACATATCTAATATTTTTAAATATACAGTTTAAATTTCTTGTTTAATCATGCATACCCACCCCTGTAAAGTCCAAATAAGCTCTCATAGCGCACCACCTTCCGAAAGCAGTCGAAGCTGCTCTTGTACATGAGCTCTCCCACCAGGGAGCCGCTGCTTCGCTGGTTCTGCATGCGCGTCTTCACCAGATCGATGGGGTACACCGCTGTGGCACCCACAGCTACAGGGAACAAAACAAAAGCTTTATTTTGATGCCACATGTTAGCAGGGGGTTATCTTTTTATTTCAACACACATTTTCACTAATAAGTATTTATGACCGTGCCACCATTGCCTTCACCAGCATCCATATCCCACCATTGTGTTTACATCTTTGTGTTTTACACTCAAAGGCAACAGAAATAGATCAATGAGAAGAGCAGGAGTGAAGATAAGGTCACGTGATATTTGGTGATTATTACTTTAAGCTACCTTTTTTAATTGAAAATATATATATATATACACAAACTATTAGGTTAAGTGCAGCTACAGATGTAGATGAAAACAAAATGATTCAGGGTAATGACGACATTAAGCTTCCTGGTGGCACAAGTAGCACATGTGACTCAAGAGAAGTCACCACAATTATTTTATAATTGTTCATCTTTTCAAAAGCTCAGATGTAATTCATGAATAATCCAGGACTATTCTGAGAGCCATTGTCAAGCTTATTGTAAGACTGCAACAGGTGAAAAACACTTGCTTGACATCAGAATCATAACGTCTTAACATTAACGACTCAGGAGGATAAAAACATGTATAATTAAAGAAAGTGAGCAAAACAGGTAGATATATAAAACGATTTGGAGTAGGTGAATTCTCGCACATGCACACAAAATGTTAAACTGCTGGCGTTACTAGATACCACTCGAGATAAGTCTTTTTGTAATTTGGGTGAACTGACCCTTAAAGAGGAAGAAGCGGTAGAGGAGGAGGAAGGGGAAGTCTGTGAGGACAATGTTAAGAATGATGTTTTGAGTTGCGGTGATTTCGGCCTGTGAGACTGGACGCAAACAAAAAGAGCCGACCCTGGGCGACAGACTTAATTAGAGAGAGGCCGAGAGAAGAAGAGATGGCGGCCCTGTACCTCCTTATTAAGCTGTCTCCCTTGGGATAGAAGGAGGAGGAGAAGGGAGGAATGAAGGAAGGGAGGAGTAGAAGAAAAACAGTGGGGAGTCCGGAGCCAAACACAAGAACTGGGCACCACCCTTCACCCCCCCCCCTCCCACCTTCACCTTCCTCCTTGTGATCACTCACACAGGTACAAAAGAATCAACAAAAGAAGGTTTTCCCATGGCACGCAGAGAGGTGGGACAGGACGGAGCGAGATGGAGGGAGAGGGAGCACTTCTCTTTAAGCAGGGGAGCGACCGTTGTTCATGTAAGCAAGGGAAGGGGCAATAGAGGAGCCATTGTCCTCTTTCTTACCCTTTTCTTATGAGGACAGCAGAGTGCGGGGGTAGGCAGGTAGGCAGGTAGGTGGATAGATGGATGGGTGGATGGGCGGTGGGTTGAAGGTATGCAGGGAGACAATGGGGTATGACTCTTACCCCCTGCAAATGAGCCGAGGGTGAACCTGTAGGCTGACTCTGTCACCTGGACCAGGACAGGGCGGGAGCCATCACTGCCCAACTGCTGCTCACAGTCGAAGAGACACACAGTTAGACAGAGACACACGCCAGCAGACAGGACACTGGTTCATTTCTCTATAACATTCCAGGTATACTTCAAAACCATTCCTCTTAAAACAGTGAATGCCACACATCCAATTCCACCATCCTGCAAGATAAATTACAGGTTAGGAGATCATTCGTCGAACGTGCCGCATCATGTTAAACCCAATAAATTCACAGAATACTGAAAGATCTTTGTATGTAGTCAACAAATCCAGTATTTAAATATGATATACAATATGAAAGATAGTATTAAGATAAAATCCAGACAGTTAATTGATTGATTTTTTTTAAATAATTCAATGTTTAGACTGTGAAATGTCAGAAAATTGATTATTATTGTCAGTGCATTGCTATAGAAACAGAAACACAGAGAATCTTCCCTTTTAACAAACTGCAACCAAGCATTTATTAAAATTATTAACAAATAATGAATTGTCAAAATCATAATTAGAGTTATGTTTTATAGATTTGTCGACAATTCAATTAAGTGCTTGGATAACTCACTGTTGATAACAATGTAAAGTCCAGCAAAAGTGATCAGGTGATGATTTAGGGTTAGAAATACAGATGATTCCACAGTGTTGGAATAAAACATGAAGAACTATGAACCATGAACTAATATCTGCTGAAGCAGCCTGATCAACTTTTTGTGTAACTTCTTTGCTCTTTTAAAAGTATAATAAACTATTTTTATACATTATTGTCCAAAAGTTAATTTCAAATAAAAAATAACATAAAATGGTTTTATTGTACTGTATACAATTAACGTTACATTACAAGTGAACACACTTCCCCATTACATTAAATTTGTAATTACTACTTCATCTATTCCTTGTTAATACATTGCCCATGTCCACCTGAAGTTGGGACATATAGAGATATGTCTATATTATCTTTTGACATAATTTTATTTTTGCTGTTTAACTTTTTATTGCTCCCCTGGGTTGACATAAATCTGTGTAACTGCATCTGGACTATATTAGCCTGAAATACCATTTGTCAAATACAATTAGAATCAGAGTAATCTGAGAGCAGAGGATCGCTCATAACCAGCATTACTCACACGCACCCTCCTCCACCTGAAGTACCTGTTGCCTTGTCTGGTCTGACCAGCCCTGGCCTGTCCACCCTGGGGAGAGAGGGGGCGGAGGAGTGTAGTATGTGTGTGTGTGGGATGGGAGTCTCTAGAACAGGTCCACCTGTCAGAGAACCATACACCCCCACCCCCCATCCCTTCAATTCATCCTCAGATCTTGCTTCCTGCCCAAACGTCCTCTCTACACAAGCTCCTCCACTTCTCCCATCCTGCTCCGCTCTGTCTGCCTGAGGACTGATGAAACTTGGCAATACTAACTGTCAGGATGTTTGAGGGAGAGAGAGGGAACAAGTTAACAGGATATAAAGAGAGAAAAGGCGAAACCGGCAAACATGTAGAGAGAAGAGAGAGGGAGAGAGAGCGAGAGGGAGATGTAGATCAAAAAGGAAATGGAGAGAACAAGTGAAAGATGAGGAGAAGAGAGCTCCAGCATGCTGACGGCCAGCCCCTGAGGCCAAACCACAAGGGCCTAAAGTGGCTCATTGTGGTAGGACTGGCGTCTGTGTAGTGCTGGGCCCCTTTGCTTGCTCCCCTTTGGCCCCAGCCTGATCCAGCATGGCCTGGCTAAGCCTTCTCTGTAGCGCTGGAACCCACTAGGCAACCCAGCTCTGACCAAACAGCCTGAGAAAGAAAACAGTCCTCTGCTCATCTGTCTGGCTCTCCCTACATCCTTCTTCCTCTCCTTGGTTACAAATTACTCGTTAGCTGCTCTGAAATCATTTCACGTCTATTATTTGCAACTTGAAGCATGTTTGACTTTCAGTGGGTATCAAGGATGGCGTTGCTTGTCTATATTTTCATGGATTTGTGAATTTTGGGTGAATGTTTTTTGTAAGACGGAAACCACATGTGGGGATTAGGTCTCAATGGGGTTCAAGGCTGTGATACTTGGATGCAACTTGGTCTGAACCTTGGTATGAACTTTTGAAAATGCGCAGGGCTGATGAGAACTGGTTGACCGGCTACTTGGAGGGAAACTTTCCATTTTATACCTGATAAAATTTGATTGACTCTAAAACTATGTCTCTGTGAATTATTACAAAAATCGCAAATTAAACTGATGTTTTGATTTTGGGGGATGAATAACCTGTGAAGGTAATATCACCTTCTTCGATTATTAATCTTAGTGATGTGCCCGGTGACCTGTAGACCTAGAGAACGTATCGGGATGGGAAAGAGCTGCCAAGGTGGAAGAGGAAACCAAGCACATCAACAAGTCTTCATATTCCCTACCTGTCTCTGGACCTCTGCCAAGTTGTAGGGCAGGGTGCCCTCCTCCAGCGGAGCGATCTTCTCAATGTCCACTAAACCAACACGTCTGGTGGGGAGAGGGAGAGAGAAAGAGAATGAGGATCGAGAGAGAGGTTTCAAGTAACTTTCCAGTGTTGTACAAACTCTCAGAGGGTTATAATATTTCATCCATGCATCACCAAGTTCATGACCTTTGCGAGAACAATCTGTCAGTGTGAAGTTTCTCAAACTTTAAAAGGTACTTGCTGCCATCGTTCCATGTGAAAATATTGTGGCATTCAATAATTCAGATCTGTGCTTGGCATGGCCGATATATAGGAACTGAAAACTCCCACTCCTTTATCCCTTCATCCAAGTATAACAAAGACATTCAACCTTTGGATAGAAAACTGTTGCCTTATTGCCTCTTTCCATTGCATCTCTACGACGGTCCCAGTTTTCCCAGGCTGAGGGAACGGGGAACGCCAAATCCCCTTTCCCCTCCACCCCTCTCCTCTGAATATTGGGGCTATTATCTCTCGCATCTCCAATCAAGGGGAGTGGAGAGGGCTATTAAAGTATCCCGTTGCCCAGAAATAATAATCAGGTGGTGTCTCAGGCCGGGGTTAGAAATTATGAGAACGCTGGCCGGGCCGCGAGGCAGACGCAGAGGAAGTGGGGGAATGTGAGACATATACAGTTGTTTTGTGCCATGGATTATAGGGGCTAGAATTGCCCCTTTTTTAAGGTAAATTGGAGATTGAATTGGGTTTGGACTGAAAGAGGATTCTCTGGCACTGATGTAGTCATGATCTGGTTCTATTGATGCAATGCAGAGAAGTTTGAAAACCAAGACAACTCTCTGAGGTACAGACCCTCGGGGGAAAGGTGCGCATTAATGGGGCAACCGTTGGTGATGCAAAGAAACTCAAATGAGTAAAGTATGAAATCTTTAGATGCTATCCCTCCATTACTGCCGAACACAGTTCCATTTTTCCGAACCTAAGTACGTGTCTCAATTTAACATACATTGAATGTCTCGGATCAACATTACTAATGATTATTTCCTCAGAGATCAAATTATCCAACCCGTCACTAGATTAAACAAAGAAAAGCAGGTTACATCCAAGATACTGTCACATCAAAATTGAGGGAGTGATTCAAAACCAACATGATTTTTGTGTTTGCCTTTTTTCTATTTTGAGGGTTTTTTTAGAGATGTTTTTGGCAGTTTGTGTGTGATTGTGTGTATATGGGATTGATGGAAAGCAGATTAGAAATTGAGTGTGTGTGTATGTGTGTGTGTGTGTGTGTTTGTGTATGTATGTTTGTGTCAGTCTTACCCACGGGGCTCTGACAGGTCTGCCAGCTGGAAGAGGATTTCAACCTCCATCGGTGTCACCTGGCCAAACCTCTGAGCTGCCACGATGAACTCCTCTACGGAAAACCAAAGATTTAATTTGTATTTCAATGATGAGCACCACGCCTGCAGATATAACGCATTTACATGTGTTACATATGAATGCAAAATCAATTAAACAACAGGGTAACACAGTGATTTATAACCAGTGCCACGTGAAAATCCTATATATGTGTCAGTGTTACAGTCGCAGAAAACTAAGCAGATGTATCAGTGGAGACATTTTAAGCCTCTGCACATCCTAATCAACCCGGAGAATCTGGAGGTTTTCCCAGGCCAGATCTGGCCTTGGTCAAATATACATTAATTCTTCCTGGACTCAGGAGCATCATGATCAGACCTTAGCCGGCTTGTTTTAATGCAAAGGAGCTGGGATAAGCTTCCAACTTTTAAATACTGTAGGTGAGTGTTTGAACATGAACTGAGGGGAACGTTGCTCAGAGCCCTATATTGACAGCTCAGAGCTGGCTGCAAACTCACTGATCACAAGCTGGAGGTTGTAACCTGATGAAGCCAACAGAACTACATCATCAGCATACAGCAATCATGATGTCACCAAAATCGATATTCTAAACTCTCAGGATAGAGAACGAGGAACAGCCCTGATGGATCCAAAACACCAGATGCAAACATTCTTGTCTTGATGGCGAGCAACTGCTCAGCTGCCATATTTAATGCCATAAGGTATAAGGAAAGCGCGAGCATCCAAACCTGAGCAAAGAATCAACAGGCGTGTGGACATTTCTTTTAAATTTCTTGCCATATTACATGGCAGCAGTGAACAGTGGGTCCACTGTTTCACACCCAGGACAGCATCTACACTGCTCCTCCTGAATTTAAAGAGATAGTTCACCAAAAATGAAAATTCACTCATTATCTCCTCACCACTATGCAGATGGAGGGGTGGGTGAAGTGTTTGAGTCCACAAATCTTTGCAACATGTTGCTCCTTTGAGTCGACTGTGATATAGAAACCATTAACAGCAGCTGTTTTAAGAGTGTTGAAGCTTTAAGGTGGATTGTGTTCCTCAGGTTCTGTCCCTCGTCAATACTTCCCTCTGTAACATGGTTGTGACTTACAAGTGAGAAGTGTCAAAGCATGTTAAATTCATCATAAGAAAATTTACAGAAAACAGAGTTATGGATTTCATGAGTTCTTTGAGGCAGCTTTAGAATGCCGTAACCTAAAGCCCGCTCTATTGTTGGTGGAATAAAGAACAGGTTGACTGTAGGCTGGCTTACAGTGCAGGAGTCAGCATTGTTTGACCTGCTTTATTCAAAGAGCAGCAGGCTGGAGTTGTGACAGTCGCCCTACACTGGAGCCATTCACCCCGCCGAGGCTCAGCTTACCCCTGAGGCATGCTCTCTGTCTCATTCTCTCTCTCACACACTCTCACACACATATCCATGGGTACATGCAGGTAATGCTCAGAAGCATCTCAGAGAGCATAGTCACACAAGAATACACACACTCGCAGACACACACATACCTACACACTCAGACGTAGACAGAGAGTTCTGTCTGGGGAAATCACAGATAACAATGCTGATAACCTGTCTATCTCTAGCCTGTAGTCACCACACAGACACACATACACACACACCAAAAACTAAAGTACAGGACCCTGGACAGCTAGAAATGTTGGAACTTATGTTGGCGCGAGATGAACGGCCATGCGCTCACCAAAGTGATTCAAATGTATCGTTGGGGTGCCCACTCTACCAGGTGAGCTAGCTTGAGCCCTCCTGCAGCGGCCGAAGGTTCGGTTTCAACACGGCCCCTTTGTTGCATGTCTTCCCCACTCTTTCTCCACACTAATGCTGTCCTATTAATCGAGGCAAAAATGCACAAAACATTCAACCACTGACAACCCTGAAGCTATATACTACCAGCAAGGGTAAAAAATTACTGATACAAAAACAACCTGAGATGGTCAAACAGTCAAAGAACCCTACAAGCAAAAACATGATTAGTTACATCTACATTTATAGATAAACAGAAGTGAATCTGTCTCACATATCATGAGTTCTGGCCCCAACTACACATGCTCCAACAGCACAACTGATTTTAACCTGTTACAAAGATGTGCCTTTTGGTCACTGCTCGCTCAATAAAAAGTGTGTACTGTAAAGGCATGCACACAAACACTTACACACTTGCGCACTCACTTCTGCGTAGGCGTTGAGCACTGTAACGGCATCCCCAAGGCAAAACAGTGGCCTTGTTGCACACATGGAATCCATCAGGATTATTACGCATGTGTGCATGCTTGGCTGTGTTAATGTATTTGGATGCTTGAGTGTATGTGAGAAATGCTGGGGAAGCGTGTGATACAAAATACGCATACAATTGTTACATACAGGCGTGTGACAGAGTGTATTTGTAGGCCATTAGTAGTACATGGAGCAGAGTCCCAGAGGAGACCTTAATGACTTGGGCAGTGGAGGGTGAATGGGTGGTGGCTGCGGAGGTCTGGCTGGCTACGGGCCACCACTGGTCGAGCCAAGCCCAGCCTTGGTGTGGCCATGGTGGGAACAGCCCAGCAGCGCATGGGCTCTTGGTCTGGGTCAGTTATGGTCCACACCCCTGATAAGGCTTCAGATAGCATCATAAGGCTACACTAGTGGCCCTAGGCCAAGGGGAGAGAGGTCAGAATGGTTTCTTAAAGACGACCAACCTCAGGAGAAAGCGTTAGGGAGAAAGAGACAGAATCATGGCGAGAGTCAACTAGGATCATTCCTAAGTACTGAGGAGAGGAATGAGAGACAGCAAGTGGGGCAAGCAAGTGAGCGAGATAAGGATTTAAAGAAACTAACGATGGGAGAAAGAGCAACACTTTAAATCCATCAATGCATAACAAAATAATACATTTTCCCTGCAATAATTCAGATGATGAAGTACTGAAGAAGCACTGAAGCTTCACTTGATCTACAGGATGTAAAACAGCCTCAAAAGTGAGCACATCATTCTGACCAATCAGATGTTCCTTAGTTTTTTGAAGAATCATTATCAACCAAAGACAACCAAAGACATACAAAGTGGTATGCAGATCAGTGCCAGGATGTCTAATAGACAAGACAGGCACCATCAGGGATTGTGGGAATGCAGTACGTGTGCTGGGTTGGATCCAGCCTGCCCATTTAAATGCCAGCGGGAAGGAAGAAAACCACACAAAAACAAAGTTTCCACCCTCATTTCAGCACACACACAAACACAAACACAAACACACATGTAAATACATTATCTGGAAAGTACTTTCAGTATTGCCCGGAGTCCAGTATTAGTGAGCACGTTTACATTGCATGCTCATATTTGTTTTATGAGTGTGTGTCCTGTATTATGTGCATCCTCTTGCACTGTACACATGTAGAAAACACCACTGCGTGTGTGTACATTCTTATATACTCATACGTGACTTTTTGTAATTTACCTTTGGTGACTTCAACATCTCTGCGGTGGCCAGCCAGGGTGCTGTAGATCTTCCTGACAAGCTCCATGTTGTTGAGCAGCGAGTTGAAGCCATTGAAGTAGGAGAAGCTGACGTGATGAGATGTGCTGCCTCCCGCAACCTGGATGAGGAAGAAGAGGAGCAGTTTGACAGGCAACAGAGTAGCATATATATATATAAATATATATCCATAAACACAGTTGTGGTGCAAGTAGAATAAATGATTGAGGGATGTACTGTATCTAGATTGTAATGGAGAAAAAAAAAATAAAAATAAAAAGACATGTCAACATTGACACCAGCAAACCACCAGTAAACCTGCTTCCACCGCTGCTTTTTCCATCACAAGTTGCATCGTCTCAGGGAGTTTAATTAACTGTCTTTATGAGGTGAAGGAAGTGGTAAAAGAACAGAAAATAGACAAAAGGTAACAGATTAAAAATAGACGCTGGGCTCTCGAGGACATTCCAGACTGCCCACAGACTCTTTTATGAGAACCAGGATCTCATCTTTATCAGGCCAGGTTCCTAAACTCTGAGCGAAGCAACTCTAACCACTGCTTGTATAGTTATGTGTGCGTTCAAGTGTGTTCCCTGAATGTTGGGAAGTTCAGGCCAGAGTATCAGATGAGCCTTGGGGGCTTTGCTGTTGATTTCAATTGGAAATGTTGAGCTTCCTTTCACTAGATGGCACTGTTTGCTTTACAGACACATGCAGGAGGGTTGCCTTCATTTTTTCTGTGATTGCAACATGGGAGGGAAGCTCTGTCTTGGGTGAAATTGCCCTAACAGAGAGATACTTCTGTATCTGTTCATATCTATGATACTATAGACATGGATCTTCCTACAAAATCCAACAAAGTCTTTCCTAGTGGGGGAGAGGTGAAGAAAATTTCAGGGGAAAGAGTGTGGCGCTGATTATTTGGTTGTTTGTTTGGTGAGTGAATTAAAGGTTAACATTTCACTGTTTGTGTTGCTGCCATGATACGGCCTTTCATGTATCTGCAGTGATTTCTGATATATGTGTGTGCACGTGTGTGAGAGTTTACTAACTGCACACCAAGATGTCTGGTCGGTGAGGTAAACACAGTGGAGAAAATGACAGAGTCTACAAGGTGTTTATGAAATGGGGCAAGACATGGACACACACACGCAACGCGCGCACACACACACACACACACACACACACACACACACGTGCAGCAAAAAAACACTAACACACACAAAGAGAAGATAAGACACAAAAAAGAGACAAACATCTCAGAGTTCAAAACAAATAGAGTACACATGCACAGCCGCTCACGCACAAACACACAGGCCAAGATGATGGACTGTAAAGCTCCAGTCTCCATCTATCTCTGTCTCTATCTCCCCATTCAGCCGGCCTGCTTGGCTTTGACAGTGCCAGAGAGGTTAGACTTAATGACATGTTGGGAGAGAGACAGAGACATGGGGGAGGGAGGGAGAGAGAAGGGAAAAAAAATGAAAGGAGGAGAGAAGAGAGAGAGAGGGCGGATGAGAGGCGACAGAAAAAAGGTAAAAGAGGCAGCGGACGACATGAGAGAAAGACAGCTGGAGGGAAAGCCACGGTGTTTGGTTGTGGGAGTGTGAAAGAAAGAAGCGAACGCAGGGAAAGAGAAAAGAAAAGAAAGGAGGGAGAAGGAAGAAAACAGTCCAGCCTCTTTGCAGTCATGTCACGCTTGATATCTGAATTTAACAATGAAATCGGTCGCAAATATAGATTCATGTAAAGGTGCTCTTTATGAAACATTGTTTAATTTGGGCATTATCTCGTATATATTCGGTCAAAGATTTTGTAGATAATTCACTGTATCACAATATCGCCCCAAAGAGTTAAGAATACATTCACCTGTATCATGGCCCAGAATATTTAGAACTAATATGTGATATTAAATGATTAGAGTTTTAAAGTGTCCTAAATAATTTTTCTGAGCGTATCATGATAAGACATCACACCTATGACCACAATTTGAAACCAGTCGGACTTTTTGGCTCAGCGAAACAAATAGATATGAGAGACACCACAGAGCCGAACAAAAAAAACCCACCGCCACGAGGCATTCCTCCACAAAGGGCGTGAGCATGTGTGGCCGGATGGTGACCATGATGTCGCTGAAGTCAAGGGCTGAGATGGAGCCGCTGTGGGCTTGGTCCCGCTGGATAAAAGCCTGTCGCGCGTGTTCCAGCTGCATCTCCTGTGAGAAGGGAGAGGACAGAAGAAAGGAGGGCGAGTCGAGGTGTTAGATCATACAGTAAAATGATTATTGCACACACATGTGGGTCATACACCTCTTTATGTTGCCTTCATAAATTAAAATCCACATAAGCTCACACACATAAACACATATGTATAAAAACATATGCATTTACTTTGATGGGCCCCCTGGTACCGTCCCCCCCCCCTTGTTCAGTTATGTGGAGCCAGAGTTTGGCCAGGCTTCAGCCTCGTCTCCTCGCCCCTACAGTGGTTTGCCTACTGTGAGGCGTCACTTGGGCTTTTCACACCATCCCCAAATCCCTATTAAGGCCATTTGAGGGAGAAACACACACACACACACACACACACACACACACACACACACACACACACACACACACACACACACACACACACACACACACACACACACACACACACACACACACACACACACACGAGAAAAAAAACGTCTAATCACCCAACTGCTCACTTTGTCGCTCTTCTTGCACACGCGTACACACAAAGGTCCGCGGGGACAACAGCAGGCTGTGGTGGGGACGGATCCCACAAGGCCTTTGAAATTAGCAGCCATTATCGGTACCTGCAACCACAAGTCTACAGAGAGAGGCAGTAAACAAACCGCTGCCACCGAGGCTTTCTCTGTCTTACAGAGAGACACTCTGTCACAGCAAAAGACAGGGTTATCAGAACAATAATAATCCACAAAGAGTCATTGGGAAACACGGCCGTGAGTATTAAGGACAGCGAGCTCTGACCGGTTGATTCGGCTGTTGACTCACCTGAAGTGAATTATGGCCTTTAGTTCAAGAAAGCAACACGGCAAAGAAAACGCTCGTGACAAACAGCAAACACAATACAAAGGCCTGGATGACTCACTCTTCAGTACATTTCAGTTTTATAAATGTTAACTCAACTGAAACAGTCATGTAACAAAGGGCTTCTGTCGTTATTCTCTATTGTCATTTCCAACATACACAAAGAGCTGAAATGATTAGCTGATCGACAGGAAATTGATCTGCAACAATTTACATATTCAATTGATCTTTTTAATCATTTTTCCAGTAGAAAAAAAATTCATGAAATTGGGTCTTGGATTTGGGGGTTTTCTTTTATTCTCATATTTTTTTCATTTTATTTGAATATACTCAACGGAATATCTTTGGGTTTCGCACCATTGATTGAAGTAAATCTGAATATGTCAACTTGTCTGATGAGGAATTTTTACAGACATTTTTCACAATTTCTCACATTCTTTTTAATTTTAAAGACTAAATGATTAATTGATTAATTGATAAATAATTATTAGATTTATTATTAATGAAATGTGTATGTGCATTGTTATAAAAAAAGCACCATCCTTCTAAATTAAGCCAATTTATTATACACAGCCCCATAAATATCCTAAATAAATCCAATAGGAACACATTGAAAACTTGAAAAAGTGTAAATGCTGAATCATGTCAACTTTTTTAAATATCATGTATTAGTATCGGCTGTTAAGGATTTGTACAATGAGTTTTCAGTTCAAAATAAATGCTCATCATTTTATCCAAGAAGTCTGGACATTATTTTTACAAGCTGCATGTGTTGGACAAAAAACACAGTTTAATCTTGAGCATGCATGACATTAGTCAAATGATTGATTCAGATGTTATTGTCATAAATGCAACTCAAAAAAAGGGGTATTACTACAACACAAAACCCTATGAGACTATGACTTATTGTTGTGCTGAATTTGAGTGATATTCCACTGACAGCATAACTGATCGAACTCTAAATTCACGGCGCCCAGGAGAGATGACTGGGGAAGAGTGACATTTACACAAAGCTGAATGGAGACCGGAGGGGAGTAAGAATAGACATTGCAACAAAAGAGCCAGATTTGCGAAAACAGCAAATGTAGCAGTCATGTGTCAGTATCACCTATGAGCACAGCGGGGGGCTCCAGGGAGTGTATGAGCGAGTGGAAGGCAAGGAAACAAAGAGGGACTGACACACGTAAACACTTCCAAAGTAAATAAGGTGAGATATTTTGGTGTCAGCATCCTGAGTGTCGTGACTCAGTTCTCCGGTCGGTTGTGAGTAGGTCAAAGCACTTTGGCAAGAAATAAACTGGGAAGAGGGGAAAAAGGAGGAGGAGAGCTGAATATCTAAAGTCAAAACAAAAAGAAAAGAAAGGTGAAGATATTATTTGTGTTGCCTGTGTGCAGTGTGCAAGTCAAAAGTCTGAAAAGCCACTCGGCAACCACACAGATCAACAAAACAACTGTGGTCCGGGGGATGGAGCAGTTTATAGTCTCAGCCTCTTAAAACTTTAACTTGTTGCAACTGTATGAGTGTTTCAGGGATATGTTTTTTATTTGGGAGGAGAGTGAGGCAGGAGACATAAAGCTGGGGGCTTAAGACAGCCAACGAGAGAGCGCCGAGGCATTTGCAGTCGCTTTAATTGTCCTTGGACGAGAATAAAAACACATGACAGGCCACCTCTGTTTGTTTTCAATGGCTGCGATTCTCTTCCCCTTTCTCTTCAAGACTCAAACAACAGATTCGAGCGGAGCAAGATCGTCGCTCTCTTTTCCAATCTCTGCTTCTCATCAGCACAGGGCTAAAGTTATTATAAGGAGAAGCTAAAGCACAACTGCCCATTTACATGTGTGCCACTGAGCCCTCGACACAGTGATGGTAAGGGCTGCCCACTGATTCTTGGGGGAGTCAAACATATAATTGGGACTTTTAAAATCCCAGCAATGCCAACAATTTGCTTCTTTTTTTTTTTGTACTTAGGAAAGAAGTGGGACATGTGGTGTCCCATCCATGTAATTCAAGCCCCTTACTTGCCAGTATTTATGATATGGGCTTAAGTGTGCCACTGTGTGCCACTTCTCTGGACATCGGTAAAACCACTGCCAGAGACAACACCACGCTGACAATGCGGAGCCGAGCCTTGGCCAGCTTCCACGCACGAGACGAGAAAAATGCATGTAATTGGTGAGAATCTCTGGCTTCCATCAAGGCAGTAATTGGCCAGAGAGAGCCCTTGTGAGAAATATGCGGTGCAAACGTTTTCCCCGATAATCCCATCTTGTGAGCATCTGGCAGCGGCGTGGTTACAATGGTAGAAAAAACACAATAAACACATGCATGTATGGCAGGAAGAGGAGGATATAAAGGATGGGAACATTCCTGGAGGGGAAAGAAGTTGGGTGATAGGAAATTACAAAAATAAGTGAGAAATATTCCGAAAATGATGTGCGGGTTGGTTTGGTTTGAACTATCTGAGAACTTCTATAGCTGCACATTGCAGTTTGACATTTACAAATGCTTAACAAGGGTATCATAACACCATTGTGTGTGTAGTGCAGTCATAAAGTATGTGGTAATTGGACAGGTTTAAACTCTGCTTCAGGAAATGATTCTGTGACTATCCTAATTGCCTTGTCATCAATCACTTTACTCACTGATAACACACTATAGGAGTGAACTGCCAATACCTGAATTTTACTTGTACCTCAGTACTTCAATTGCAGCAAGTAACGTACCATTACAGTGTCTCATTAATGTGACTTCATTGATTAGAGCCCACAACATCATTAGTTGTGGGTTAAATATTTTACAAAGTAAAGCTATAAAAGGTAGTAAAAGATAGAATGCAAAAACAAATTCTCTGTGGAACATCGCCTACCTACAAAAAGAGGCGTCACGTCAAAAACGTATAATAACTTCTGCCATTTATTAAGGCATGAATCAAAAAGCTATGAAAAATGATCAAATGCAGAGAGCGTAAGCAGGAAATGTGCATTTCATAGTTGAGCAATGAGAGCGGCTGGCTGCTGGCCTGCCCCTGTGAAGAGCTGGAAACCACGGAGTGACTGACTGAGAGAGAACTGGGCACGCTGTCAATGCAAAGTACAGCATCTACTGGCCACAACGCCACACAATTACACTCGTGCACGCGCAAACACACACATACACACAAAGGATAAAAAGAAGCACCTACAAACACTGACACAAACACAGTTGCATAAGGCTTTTGTGCCGCTGCTCACACATCCGGAAGAGTAGATATGTAAGACACTCACATATATAGATCCACACATATTTATAGGCACACACACACGGACACGCATACATATAACAATATCCCAATATCCATGCGCTGCTGCCCACTGTGTGTAAGCCATCTGGTCTAAGTTAAGTGTAATATAAAAAGCTCATTCAAATACATGGTGAGTGTGGATGCAAACTTGGCACAGCTCTGGCTCTCTCACCCACCCCCCCTCCACCACCTCTCCCTGGCTTGGGCATGATTTAAGTCTAGACATCATATTGGAAAATGGCTCACACGCCACAAACACACAAAGAATATTCCAGCGATACTATTTATGGAGGTAGGACTTTTTGTCTCTGTACCTGCCCGAGAATAGGTGGAGCAGGGTTATGATTAGGTGTACGTCAGCTAATGAAAGACAAATGCAGAGCATTTCCAAAATATATATAACCTCAGTGTTTCATTAATGAGTAATGTGGACAATATGGAGGGCTGTGTTTTTAGAGGGATAGAAAAGCAGTGTGTATGCACATTTGTCTGCCCAAGCTGAGATAAGTATCTAACAATACAGATGCGTGCAAGAGCCAGTTAAATATGTGAGGATAAAGCAATGTGTACTGGCACATAAACTGGTTGGTTCAGATTTATTGACTGTCACTGATTGTCAGTCAGACAGATCGAACAGAAAAAGGCCAAGGAAAGAAACGCATAAGGACAAAGAGGAAACACAAGAATGTGATTTCATGTCCACAGAGTTGGAAAATAATAACACGTGGGTGAGTCAGGTGGGCGAAATCAGCCAAAAATTATGTAAAAATGAAAATGTTCATGTCAGTCGATATCGATAATCATCATGATAAATGTCACATGACTTATTTTCAGTTTAAACTGACATTTTGGTCCTGAGTGAAGGTTTTGGTTTTAAACTCTTCTTTATGAGCAGAGAATGACAAACACTTGATAAACAGCAAAACATTTTACAAATCTGAAGGAGAACCTTTATATGTAAACCTCCTCTATGTGCTTTCACAATACATTGATATAAACTGGACTTGATGAAAATCATACTGTGATAATTACTGATATTATTTTATCGCCCCAGCTCTCCAGGTAAAGAGCACAAAACCTACCAGGAGGAACTGGGTGAACTCTCCGTAGCCGAGCTGCTTGTCCCTCTGCGTTCCAAAGTGCAGCTCTATGAACTCACAGTCCCAGTTGAAGGGGATGTGCTGGTGGATGCTGGTCTGGCTGAAGACCTGCTTTACATCCTCTGCAGGGGAGATAAAAAAAAAAAAAAGAGAGACAAGCATCTGCTTTAATAAATGATGACAAGAGCAACAGCTATGAGGCAGCTTTTCCAACAACTGCACTGCACAGGAAGAAGTAGGATCTTCTATACAGTTAATGTAGCAACACAAATGTTATATTACTGCTAAGTGTGCAGTACTATTATCAGCCAAATGTACTTAAAAGTACATTTATGTAATGTATAAACATGTGATTGTTATTTTGTTACATTACATAATGGCTTTATTACTTATACATTCATTCTGAAGTAGGGGCTACTGATTTAATTTGACTGTCTGGAGCTAATTTTTACATTTTATATTGTTTCTCATGTTGTATCATCCTATAATTATGGCGGAAGGATGCATCAGAGATGAACCCATTCAATTTTAGTGTGGATCCAGATTTTTTTTCTTTCTTTCTTTTTGCGAGACAGGGTGTTTTTCAACATTTTCATTGATTTCTCAGAGGATCATTTATGGATCTTGCTGAAACATTTTTTTAGGAGTGTGTGTAATTTGACATTTGGAATTTCAATTAGCTTAGTAACTGTTGTCGTAGTAACTGTGTCAAATGAACATCGTGGCTTTAAAGTAGAATATGCCCCTCTGAAATAGAGTGGAAATATAAAGTATAACTGGAAGCACTGAGGTAAAAAGCACATCATAAACAATACAGTGAATACACTTTCCCCCAATGATTTCCTGTGTTAAAATACAGAAAATGGAACCATTATTGAATAGTTTTGTTTACCCAATAAACCCCCCTTCTAAAGCAAATTACTTTACATTGACTATGCATAAAACTTTCACCACAATTAAAAAACTTCTTCCTGTACGTTTAACCTTTCATAACAATCATCAAGTGTTAAGTTTGCCCGTATTAAGACCTCAAATCTGTTGTTACAAAGTCTTGTGACTCAGGTCTTAACAAATTGCATGTGTTTCCTATCTTGTGGTTAACATTAGCAATTATTTGATTTTGGTGGTGGTGGGGGGGGGGGGGGGGTGTGATTATTTCTGACAAATGTCAACATCAATCTCCAGAACACGATTCCACCCTGAGAGAAATTCTCTCGACTCTAAATCTTGAATGAAAGCGTCTTGAGTGGCACATGGCCGAACTTGTTTGAGAGCCGAGCGCGGCTCTGCATTCAGGAGGAGAAGTCGTTCCTTCTCACTCGTGTTCCTCTGCCTGAACCCTCTAAGCCTCTGCAGCCAGTGGAGTGGAGAGACACTGAACATGAGTCCTAAATTACAGCCTTACTAAAGAAACAAAAACAAACCGATAGAGTGACCTGTTTCTTATTACCAAACAAGCCGCTCTGAATGAGTGCAGAAAGGAAAAGGAGGAAAGAAACAACTTTTTTATCAAGACAGACAGGGAGGGAAGGAGGGAGAGAGAGAAAGGTGATATTTACCTCAGCTCAGAGTTACCTTCAGAAGAAAGACAGCTCGGCTATTGTTTTTTTTACACTTTAATGAGGCAATAAATATACAGCCTTTAACTCTTTAAGGGAGAGGCCGGTCCACAGCCTGCCGTTTATATCATCAGCTTTTATAGACCTGTCAACACTCAGTCCTCTTTCAGTTTTTTCTTTCTCTTTTTCTTTTTTGTCTTTTCAGGCTGAGACACAACTGCATTTCATATGTCATGTTACGTTTTTTATGAACTCAGCATTCCACCAAATTATGCATTTCGTTTTTAAGTGCTAAAAACTCACAGCGCTGAGCCGCCTGTGCTTAACTGAAATTACTCTGGTTATTATCAAATTAAAATGGCTTTACAGAAAAATTTAATAAAAAGAAATCAGAGCACAGACATTTATTGCATGGGAGAACAAACTGGTCTTTTAACGCAACCTATGCTGCAGCGATGTTTTTAATAAGTCATAAAGAGGCGAGTTCTTTATGTTCTTTAATCTAATGAACGGCGAATAGAAATAGAGAGAAAGGAGGAAAAAAAGGGCGAATACTGTAATGTATCACAATAAAGCAACTTTGACAAGTCTATAATCTCAGTCACAAGTTATTTGCTTTTCGTGAAATGGTATCCCGATGTAAGTGGCAGACACTGCAGTCAGTGTTTGTGCATGGCGTGATGTGTGTTATGTTTCTCATGCAATTTTCCACTTGTGTGTGCGTCTCATAGAGCACAGACATTGGGATATTCATTAACCTTTGGGAGACGCAGAAAAACAGCGGACCTTTTAATTGCCACCAAGACAACGTCACTCTAATTGACCCTTTTAAATATGAAAATTTACATATGTGCATATATAATCAGCAATGATCTTGCACCCTGTCGACAGCAACAATTAAAATGAAATTCACTTACTCTTCCCTGTTTGCGAGCGGGACGTGTGTGCTGCATTTCAAATCAAGCCTAATGTGCTGACGCCTCGCACACCTACAGAAGGCTGGCATTTGACTTGTTTAAATCAATTAGGCAAATGTGAAATAAGCAACGAGTACACATGTCTTTGCCTTTCACTTTAGAGCATTCAGGCATCAGAGTAATGGTGCCAATCATGTACACACACACACACACACACACACACACACACACACACACACACACACACACACACACACACACACACACACACACACACACACACACACACACACACACTGGTACCCACCTCCTCCACCTTCATCTCCACAAGTCCTCTCCAAACCCAAACCTTAACATTAGCTTCTTTACAGACAAGTTACAGTATTTTTGTTTGTGGATGCAACAATGACAGAGACGACGAGCAGAGTTCAGACCCCCACACAAATAAAAGACGACGTTGCACGCAAACTTCTTCAGAGGCACTTTTAAGAGGAACACACTGTGCTCTGTTTGGACTGGATAGGCTAAAAAAAAGTATTATCAGTTAAATGTCTAATACAAAGAAACAGATGCAGTGTTGAGACCGGAACTGTAATTTTATGTTTACATAATACCATTAGTCTCACTACATCCTGATTTGAGTTCTCTAGTTAGTATCATCTCAAGTGACCGAGACACACATTAAAACCCTGAATATAAGAACTGGCAGAGAGATTAGTTTTTGATTAAATAATCAAAAAGAACACGGATACATGGTTTCCCTAATGATTTGCAAGAGGAGATGGAGTAATCCTAATTTTTGAAAATAAATGAAATAAAAACTAACTCCCAGAAGAGTGAGGACATAACTAGACTGGCACTCAGACCCATGAATTATTCCCTCCAGAAATGGCCCAAAGAATGTGTAAAAAGTGTAATCTCTATGTGAATATGCAGAATCTGTAGGCGAGGGACAAGATTTTGGTGTTGGAATTCTTCTGGTTTCTGTTTCTAGTTTGACCAAGCACATTTGAGCAGGCTTGGGTTGCACGCAGGTAGACAGTCTGTGTGGAGAGCAATAGCCCTCTCCAACTCCAACCCCAACCCTGACTTTTTTATTTATCTGCATTCGTATGCGGATTACTGTTGATAGAGAACAGACAAAATGTCATCTGGACTTCCAACACCTTAGTAGTATCTAAGTAAGTAGTAAGTATTGCTGTTTGTGTGGAGAAATGTTCCATTAAGACTGTACATAGTGAACGGAGAACAGAAGGCGGAGTCTTCGCCCAGATATCCTCTGTCTACACCAGAAGCCCCAAAATATTAGCAATTGCCCCCAGAGGCTAATTCATCATCACATAAACATCTCTGACCCTTTGTGTGGATCCAGCCCAAAAATGAATGGCTCAAATCCCATCCAGTTTTGCGTAAATCAATTTCCTAGTTTTTGCATAAACCAAAGGAAAATAAATGCACAGAGGAGCAATATTTTAAAGTGAGGGGTAAAATTCTCAGATCATTCATTTCTGAGGTTTGTATTTCTGAATGGATGATATCTCTTTTAAGGTGCATCACAGCACCTGTAGTATAATACACGCTAACAGTTGAGTTGCACACAAGGAACATTGTAATGGCATTCACTAATTCAGTAAATCAGAGGCAGGAGTTACTCACCAAAAGTGGTCGCTCCATTGCCCGCTTTATCAAACAGCAGGAAGGCGACCATGAAGAGGGAGTCCGGGGCACACAGCACCGACTCAAACGCTACGAACTCCTGAAAGGAGATCAACCTGAAATAAGAGAGGAGGGCAGAGAGAAAGAGGATACATAGGACCGTTAGCACATTGTAGCAATACCATTATAACACTTTCACACCGTTTTCATCTCCAAACACAATTTGTGAGTTTACAGATCAGTTTTCTCTTCGAACCACTTAATCTTTTTCCAGGGTTATCTGTGTTGTGTTATTGTGTCCTGTCTCCCTATAGTCACACAAGTGCCCACTGGCATCATCAACAAGAAAAAAAGAAAAATAACAACAATCATAAACATCACTATTGTGTGAACCCACTGAGCGCTCCCTTGGGAGAGTCCTGCTGTGGGGATCTGGACCACGCACTCTCGCCTTTATTTAGGTCCTGGATCGCAGTCGCAACAAGTCCATTATGAATCTCACAAATGGATCTGATAATTACAGGAGGGGTCAGTGCTAATGAGTAGTCCCCGAGCATCCATTTATTAAACCTATTTCAATTTCCAATGGGGGAGTGTGTAGAGGAAGGGGGTGGTTGCAATGATTACAGTTTCCTTGTTGCTTTAATTAATTATGCTACTGATGACATTTCGAGATGTTTGTTTGGACGAGGACCGTGTTGGGTTTGGACGTGGGTGCTTATGTGCATCTTTTTACTTGCATGTAGAGAAAATACTGCATATATGAAACTGACAGAGCTGTGCCATGAAAAAAAGTAGGACGTAATTGCTGAGTACCTGAAAGCCTTCGTAAAGATTGAAAAGCACTGTTCAGATTACTGGCTTTTCAATGACGTTACTCCTCCCTTCAAACGTACAAGAAAAAGAAACGAACAAGAAAACAGGAATAGAAGTGAACTTAAAGTTTGCTCCCGTGGCGTCGTTGTTTTCAATAGAAGACTAATTGTTTTATTAACAATGCAGGTAGTTGTTAAGAGCATACTCAACAGCAAGGAGGTGAGAGGGGGCACAAAGACACACAGCTGTGACTGTGGATGAACTGTTAAAAACAAGGCCAATGCCATTGCTGCTAACATAGTAGTATTATCAAACTCTTCAATAATGACCATTCCTTTGTGACACATGTACAGTTCGCTCAGAGATTTTTACCCCAGACAGGCTGATAGAGGAGTTGAACCAAGCTCAGGCAGCAGAGGTCTCAGCAGCAGTTTCCCAGACAGAACCAAGCGGATTTCTTTCTTTTTTTCCTTTACATTCATCAATTGACATGCACGCTGGTCATCCCGTCGGTGTTTTCCCAGACATGGATAATCAGCATATTAGTGTAACTGAGCGGGCTGTTGATCATGGAAGGGGGGGGATTGGACCACGGTTTAGAGCGGAGGACTCCAGACAAGATCCAGGGGGCATCTCTATAACACACACACACACACGAGAAACATTCCACATTACTCGCAAGCATTTACACACACAGCTCCGTAGCTGGGGATGAAGCTTATGATGGTTGATTAGCAGCGCCATGACGGCTGCGAAATGATTACCACGGGAGGGGGGGGGGGAAGCCATCGTTTTTGCTATGCGGGCCCATCCCCGACGAGACGCTCAATAATCAAATCAAACCGACAGCATCTCCCAACCATCAACTGCCGTGGCATGTGTCCAGGGCTGCCCAATCCGTGTACGCAGCCCGAGATGAACTTCTAGGAGACGAGGCTAATGTGATACTGTGGCGCGGCGTCTCCTCAGCATACTGCGCGCTTACGTAATTCCGCAGGACTTTGTTAAATCTTTAAACAGACACAGACATATCCCTGACATGCATCAAGACATAAACAAAGGCTTGATTCCAGCATGTGTTTCCTCAGATGACAGCTGAATGATGCTTCTGTTACGATGCCAATACAACGCCATCTAAACTGCCTCCGAGACTTCTGTCCCAACTCCATCCTCCATTCCTTCTGTTTTTGTTTGTTTTTTACTATCTCTGTCACCCGGCTTTTATCTCTCTCTCTCCCCAGCAGGCATCTAAATACGCTCCCCTGAATCAAAAGCTGGCCTCGGAAACATTGTTTACATGCAACATAAATGCATGTTGCTTTGGCCCGGCTGATAGAAAAGACATGTCTCCTTTGTTGAAAGTGAGAGAGGGGCCTGAATGTGACTTCAATAATCCCCCTGTCGCTGGCGTCTTGGCATTGTTACCGACAGCCTTCCACCCGCCCAGAGCGTGCTCGGACATAGACACACACGCACACACACACACGCACGCACACCCAGGTGAGTGCAGGATGCCGGGATCTGTTCGGTTTGTAAAAGTGGACACCCACCAGCCTCGAGTCCAGAATGCCCACAGCAGCTTGCAGACTGCTATTTTCCCAGCATGCTCCCTTAACAAAGTTTTTTTTTCTCCCAAGAGTCTATGGGTAAAAGTGTTTTCACACTTGAACAGATGCTTCTATCACAATATCACAGGGGAGAAGGAATAGAGAAGCAGAAAGGTGGGCAGTGTGAAACAAAATGGAGGGAAAAGCAGAGTGCATTAAGGTACGTGAGAGTGAAGACAAGAGACCAGGGGAGAGAGAGCATGTAAAGAAAGTGAAAAGTGAACAAGAGAGGAAATAAATAAGTGGAGTGAAAGAGGAACATTTTTAACACTGTGCTGTAATACACAAAATATTGTATCCCTGAATAACTCTGCACCCTCCACAGCCCCAGCTCTCTTTCTTTCTCTCTCTCTTTATGTATTTATTTTTCTATCTATCACGTCTGTTTCTCTGTCTCACTGGAGGCAGCGAGAATAAGAGGCAGAAAAGTGATTTCCACATAACAGATTGTTACGACTGTCACTACATCCCCCTGATTTACACAGTCATGGGAGAGCGAGTCGGACAAATGCATTTTCACTGTTTACACCCTGGCATCTAAGTAAATCTTCTATCACACGGATGCAGTCCAACAGAAAAAGAACCCCCTGCGACCCCCTGTTATATCTATTACCCCATGACTCATCTCGTTGAAATGGAGCCATACCTGGCAAAAAAAAACAGCAGCAGGCGCACAAGCTTCAAATATATTACGCTCATATCGCAAAACAAACACTTATTGTTCACAAACATATTTGCATGAGATCGAGTGAGGCGGATGGAAAATGCAGCCAATTGAGTGGTTTGTTTTTTTCTTGCTTCCTTTCCTTTTCATGAGTTTCGCATTGGCTCGGCCCTTGAAAAACAATGCGTTTCGTGTTTTTTTTTCTACATCTATTGGCTTTGTGTTCACAGGTCCGCGTCACTCGTTTCCTCGTCTTATCACTTACATTATCCATCAAAGTTCAGGAAAAAATGACACATTAAAGTCTGGGTATCATAAGGCCTTTACAGCATCAACTGTGAAAAAACAAATCACATCTAAACAAAGGTCGAAACATTATTTGGGAGAACAGGGATAAAAAATGTTTTATTTTTTCCTGTTTTGCCCCCATATCATT
This sequence comes from Verasper variegatus, assembly GCA_026259375.1. Taxonomy (NCBI): domain Eukaryota; kingdom Metazoa; phylum Chordata; class Actinopteri; order Pleuronectiformes; family Pleuronectidae; genus Verasper; species Verasper variegatus. Next base: position 11,377,441 of record CM048038.1, read on the forward strand.
TCTATTCCCCTCCACAAAACCAAAATGAGGTTTAGATACAAAGCCTGGGCCATGGGTTCCTAATAGATTTACCCTGATGCCACGGCCACCATTTATCCTGCTCCAGAGCTGCACAATGCAACGGAGTGCTCCTGAATAGCATGGGCAATTACAGTGCATGTGTGTGTGTGTGTGTGTGTGTGTGTGTGTGTGTGTGTGTGTGTGTGTGTGTGTGTGTGTGTGTGTATACGTGCGCGTGCCTTGCTCTCTCTTCCAATTCCAAAACCCCCACTACTCCCTCTCGCTGTTCTCTGCACACACACTACACACACACACACACACACACACACCTTAGAGCAGATGTAATAACATGAAACTACGCAGCCTGTGCACTTTGCTCTTTGAAGAAGCCCAGGTGGTTACCATGGCAATGCATTTTTTTTTTCTTTTTTGACTTACCCTCACATTTTATTACCCATCATTATGTATCATTAAATACATACATATTAATGTTTAAAAAAAAAACAGGGGGGATGGGGGGAGGAGTAAGTGTGAAACTGGGGGTGTATCTACAAAGAAGGAAACACCTGAAAGGGGCCTTCAGTGGTTTGATGTCTCTGCTACATAATTCAGGTATGAACATCCCTCTGTGCATTTTTTACACCAAAGGATTAAATTGGAGGTTTGTTTGTAAAATGCAAAATGACACTAGAGAGGTGATTCATGCGTGATCAAAGCGATACATAATGCAAAGCTTTGATAAGAGTCTGTCACAGGCTAACTTCACAGTTGGCTTCATATTAATGAGAGGGGAGAAGTTTGTTGCATAAAGAGAGAATCAGCCGAGAGTCAGATCAGCAATATTTTTAAACAGAGGTTATGTCAAACCTCACAAGACGTTCTTTGGTTGGTTCTCTAATTTTATCATTTTGTAAAAAAAACTACCGCTATTTTTGTCAGATTTAGTGAGAAATCAGTTATCATCATCACTTGTGATGCCCTGTTCACACTAATAAAGATATTTTTTTGCGCCTCTTGTCCACAAGCAAACAGTGCTTAAAGTCACCAGAGATTTTTACTGGTTTGTTTTTGCTTGTTTGAGCATTTGTTGTCATTTTTTGTGTTCTTCAGATATAATTTAATAAAGGTTGTGTGGCCAGAGATTTAAATTTTTTAACGGAGGAAAGATGATAATAGCGCAGACAAGGACTTATAATAGCAGGGTTATGTGGACAAGGATTATGTGACAATTCAAAGTGAACCAGCATCTGAATTTATATGAAATATCACATCACTTTACATTAGAAGTGAAATGTGTGACCACCAACCCATCTTTCTTCTGGTCCACCACTCCTGCGAGCAGCTTTGTGGCCTCTTCCGACAGCCGGGTGTCTGTGTGGGCATGGAGGAAACGGCCCACAAAGTCCTGCGGCGACATGAAGTGCTCATCGTTCTTCTTTACACTGGCATACTATAAAGAGAAAAACAGACAAGAGGACAGACGCTGAGCTTTAGAATTTTATCACCCCCCCCCCCCCAAAAAAAAACAACATAAATCGCACAATGATTGAAAAGCTTCTTTAGCAAGAAGCAAACATAAAAGAACAATATATAAGTGAAATCCAACCTTTTCAAAAATGGCTTTCAGCTCAGTGGGGTCGGCCCTCCTAGGCAGAACTGCCTGCAAAACAGAAAGTGAATACTTTGTGAATACTTTCATCGACACTGAGTGAACACAATGGCTCGCCGTGTATCAATACCACACATCGTCATCCTGTTCTCTGGGACCCTCAAAAAACAAATTCTGCCTGCATGTGAACCCCTGGTTGCAGGTTAGAAGTGGTGGCCAGTTAAAGCTATGGTTGGTCATCTTGGAAAAGCCAGCAAGAGCAGGCTACACTTTGAAAACATACAGCTGATACATCCCACACCCTCACAGGCGCCGTCTTGTGAATGCTACACCCCCCAAACACATCAACCTTTAATAATATCAGGGAATAAAAAAAACATTCTGTAATTCAAAATCAAAACACTATTATATAACTGCGATTAAATATTATAAACTCAAACTAAACTTAGAAAGCTGGCTACTGTATCCCCTTTGTGGCAAATTGTAGGAAAAGTATAAGCTGTGTTTCTTATGTTTTCTCTCAAACTTGATCTTGTGAGGCAGAAATCTGTTTGGCTGATCCGATCGTGACCCCTCTGATTCCCCCCCCCCCCCCCCCCCCCCCCCCGTGGCCCTTCGGGGGTCCTCAAACCTCTGTTTGGGAACCACTGCACAGAGGTGGTGCTGTTGTGATATTATGTAAAAACTATTAAACAAAGCGGCTGGAAAGAAGGTGTTCAATCGTCCATGAACAATAAAAGCGGATGTGAGAGTGTAAATTAAAGCAGTTTCTGAACATACTGGCTGTAAACAAACCTCCTGGAAGCTTGTGGCACCTGCAGGTGGTTTATGACAGGATGCCACGACATGTAGCATGATGCTAACCAAGGTTGCAGGTGGCTACAAACCTGGGGAAGAGGAGGAGGAGGAGGAGGAGGAGAAGGGGCCTGGGAGGAGCAGGGTGGATGAAGAGCAGCAGAGGCATCACTGCTGCACCACACATCATTATTTTAAACAGCAGCTCAGGCACTTTGACTTTAACACCGTTAGAGGTAGCTAACAGGCTACAGTAGAGCCTCAAAGTCAGTGCTGGGAATGAGCAGTGACAACCTCTAGCACATCCTCTTAACAAGCTAACCGGCAGACAGGGAGCAGGGCGGCCGGCTCCGGAGGAGACAGTCCCGGGACATGAGCTACACGTCCCCGGCGAGGAGGCAGCCCCTCCCGACAGAGGGATTTGTGTGTGTGTGTGTGTGTGTGTGTGTGTGTGTGTGTGAGAGGTAAAGTGAAAACTCCTCAGCTGCTTACCTGAGCTGCCATTGTTCAACAGATTCACTTTCTGCCCGTCCCGTCCACTTCCTCCTGCGTGACAACGTTACCATGGAGATCACGCGCCGCTGCAGCGAGAGGAGGAGGCAAGAGGATCAGCTGTGCACGTGGTGCGGAGCACGAGAGGTCGTCTGGTCTGTGTGCGTGTGTGCGCGCGTGTGTGTGTGATCTAGTTCCGTGACTTGTGTTAAACTTTCAGCCTAAACAACCATATAACATAAATTGTGCAAACACTTCCTGTCATGTGATCGTAATGGATAGATGCTTTTTTGTTGTTGTTAGTTTGTTTTTATTACACACATAAATTCTCAATGTGCATATGTTTAGGAGATGGGGGGGGGGGGGGGTGGCTGAGGAGGATTGCAGATTATCAAAGGGGGATTCATTTTTGGTTAAAAGAGGATGGCATCCCCCCCAAAAAAAACACCTACTGGCTACAGGCCCAAGGTGTTGGCCCCTGACTAAGATGCATTGCTCTGTAGGTAATTGGTGAAAATGTAAAAAAAAAAAAACAAACACAACGTTCCACATCACAATGTTAAAGGAATGTTAAGATCCATGAATTATTTCCTGGGAAAATTTCAAAGGTTTTCGTCAAAATCTGTTTTTGTGTAGTCTTGCTGAAAAACAAACGGACAAACCAACAAACAAATGGACAGGGGCGACATCATATCCTCTTTGGTGGAGTTATAGGTTGCTCTGGTGTTACATGAATGTGCCCAGGGGCCCATACTCTCATAATCTGCATATTGTGGATCACGTTAACCAGTGGACCACTTCTATTTTTAAAAATCTGCTATCATGGTCAACAGTGTGTGTGCTGACTTGATTATAGCTCCTTTGACATTGCTGTAAAATGGTTTCCTTCCTCCATCATCATCATCATCATCAAAGTTCTTTTCAAAGTTTTTCTCTGCAATATTCATGCTGAGCCTGAGAATACGTATGGTTATATGTAATTTGTGTGGATTGATTCGTATGCACATCGAGTCTCTAATGTACTAAGGAACATAGGTCTGTAGACACAAGTATAAAAGCCTTAGTTCTTTCCTCACTTTTCCAGCCCATCTGTGCTTTGTGCCAGGAGGGAAAAAAGGTGCAGAGAGAATTTCATGACTACAAAAGCGAAGGTTAACATTACTCACAGCATAAAAACAATTTAAAAAGGGAGCAAAGGGGCTCTAATGGCCCGACAGTCTTCAAAGAAAATGTATTTTGCACTCAGAATAATTCATAGCTTTTTGCTGGTGGCTTTTCAGCTTCCCGGAGACCCAGCATGAACCACTGTATTTTTCCCAGCAGGCTCTCTGCTCCTCGCAAAATGGCCTTCGCCGGGGCATACCTCACATCCCCTCCAAATATTGACAGCACCGAGTCCATCGCTTATTGGAAAAATGGCTGTAAGTAATGTTTTATCAGCAGATGCAATCTCCACACCTGTATTTTCTCCTGTCACATAACAATATTTGACAATATTAATGATTTGATCCCGTGACATTTTATTTCCCATCACTGTCAATCTGCCAGAAAACAACTCACTTACCTGTGGCATTTAGTGTGGGAAGCCCGCAGCAGCATTCACTTGGCTCTTTTGAATTATTCATGAACTGCAAAATTTACTTGAGGCAGATAAACTACAGTGTGTTGCGACTCTGACATGAAACTCTTGACTGTTTACATGAAAAATCCTTCAAAACGTACACTGGGAGAGGATTTTGCTCGTCACGCGCCTGGAGCGGCACTTAAGCCTCTATTTTTAGCAATCAAACTAACAGTGATGCTGTCGGTCGCCACAATAAGTGGGTAATAATGATAAACCTGCCGACCTTTGAACTTCCACGGCCTGAGGCGTCTCCTGCCGCGTCCCCAAGGGCCCACGCGTCCTGACAGTTTGAGCAACGAGTGGCGGGCGGCTGTCTCAATCGGCCTCCTCCTATTTTTAAACGCAAACGCTAAACACAGCGCTTCCAAAATGGGCCAGAGCTCTAAACAAATGATTAATAGGGCACTTAGGGTCGCCCCGCTGACCAGCATGTCCCTATTAACAGCCAATAATGGAGGCCCTCGAGGTCAGAGGTTTAAAGACTTTCTAATAAAAGTAACACAGACATGGGGATGTGTTTTGCAGGAGAAAAAGTTGTGTCTCAGTTTGAAATGCTGACAAGTTAATAATCCCTTCTCAAATGGCCCTACCGCAGTAAAATGGCCAGTTTGTTCTTACTTTTATTGCTATCATCTGTCACTCACTCACATCTTTCTCTTCTTTTTTTTTCTTGCCTCTTCTTAAGGGGACTCAAAGAGCTAAAGCAGCTTGTAATGTTCTCGTTTGGGCTTTGTTCTCTTTTTCTTTTTGGGTTGAATGTGATTTCTTATTGTATTTTTTAGGAAGGAAAAGCTTAATGGATTCCAAAAAAGACGTATTCATGACATGGTAATGAGATTCAAATTTGAAAGACATTTTTGACCTGAAAAAAGGAGGAGGTCGCTTGTGGCAGTGGCTTTGTCCTGTTTTCCACTGCTCGGGAATACTTCCACTTTCACTGTCAACTGACGCAAAGCTGGAAAATATCTGAGAAATATATCTATCTATCACTTTGTAATTTGAAATGATAAATCTGGTGATATGCTGTAGTTCATTTGGAGTCAATCCTGTGTACACCCTCCTGCTGCCATAAATACTGCTGTTGGAAATAATATGCTACAAAAAGTCCTCTTACTCCTGTTTGGGGAAAAGAAAAAATACATTGTAGTTTTAGTGCTCTTTCTGTTTTGGGGGAAAATGTTTTAAATAAAATAAAATTTGTGAACATTTTGAGATTGTTGCGATGAGTGCCTCAGATAAAGCAGCGACGTCAAGAAGTACAGATATTGATTACCACTTTGTTACCGCTGACACACCAACAAACAGGAAAGGGCAAAAACATAACCTCTTTGTTTGTTTGTCAGCGCTCTGCAGGATTACGCAAAATCAAATGAATGGATTTCTATTCAACTTGGTGGAAGGATGGGACATGGGCCAAAGGCCAGGGCGCTGTTTTTTAAGAAATAGTTGACAATAATTTGAAAAACAAAGTCAAATACCACATAATTAAAAGTTTCATCAAATCCACCCTTAGACAAAAGGGCGAATTTACTTTTTATGATCCCATATTATTGACTTTAATGTGTTTAACTCAGTGGGCACACATATTAGAGCTATTCTTTAAAAGTATCTAAAAGTGGATATTTATGGGTAGTCAGATTAGCTCTATGTCCCCAGTTGGGAGGCCCTTAATATTAATGCCTCTGAGCATCATATTTAGATTTTCACAATTTCAGCTGATTCAGACCTGTCATGTATGAGAAGTTAGATGTCTCGCTCAAAGACACATCAGCAGGACACATGGCTGCTGACCGACGCAGTGGCTTCGAACCTGCAACCACTTGATTATAACCACTTTTCTTTCCCTCTAATCAGAGATTAAAAATCCCCATTGTGCAACGACAAAACCCTCACACTTGCCAAAACGAAAATTTTCAATAACGTAGGAGAGTCACCAAAACCGCACAGTATAGGCAGACTGCCCGGATGGTGTGGGATGACTGAAGGCAAATCTGTTTTGCATAAAAGACAAATTATTGAAATTAATATAAAGAAATAATGGTAGAAAGCAGAGAGGTGGAGCTGTTCTAATGAAGTCACTCTTCTCTCGTCTAATATCCTGTACTCAGAAGGCACATTTTGTTGTGCTAATACACAGAGGCTATTAAGTCCTCTCTTTATAGGGAGCATATCTGCTAAACAGAGTTCTAGTCTCTGCAGCCTGTCTACAGACAAAACAATGCCTCTTATAGTCCACTTCCATTTCTCCAATCAGTCGGTTGTCAAACACTATCCTTAGTCATCATACATAATGTGCACTGCATTAAAGTGGCATTCTTGTAAACACCATATCTGTAATAGAGTGTGACAAGCTGCCTTTGTTTACACCATAATAACTGGGTGTTTGAATAACTTCTCAACGACTTTAAGTAACCAGCCAGACTCACTCTGCTTCCATTCAGCCGTGCGCTTTGATAACCCAGGGCTGACGTTTGGCACAGAGTGGACCGCGCGTTATACCAAGCAGTGTCGAGCTGAAGGGGGACACCACTTCAGTCGCTTCACCTGCGGTCCCGGGACATGGGAGGGCATTTCCTGTGCACACACACACACATTTCGGATGCTGTGTATATCCGCTTGTCTCATTATGCAGATGTCGACGTGGGCATCCATAAACATGTGAGACAGTCACACTCACACACACACACACACACACACACACACACACACACACACACATTATTTGAAGCACCAACTTTGCTTCCTCTGCACACCCTCCCTCTTTTCCATCTGCCGTGAAACCCTCCTAAACCTCAAGGCGGCCTGTCTCCCCCGTAGCTTCTGGATGAATCTGTTTAGTATCTTTCAGTTCAGATGAAGCGCTACACTAACCATGCTTAAGGGCATCTGGGATGGGCGGCGGGCCTGGCGGAGCCGGGGGGGGGTGGATGTGGGCTCTTGAGATGGTCCAGACAGGCCAGCTCTTCTCTTTCACAACAACAAGGACCCACACTGAAGCATGCTCATACCCTGCAACCAGAGAGGGCACAGGGGTCCTCCAGCTTGCCTGGGTCGGGATAAATGAACCCAGATGCGCCCCCCCCCCCCCCCCCCCCCGCTAACGCAGAGCGACCAGGCTGAGGAAATGAGGGCGGGGGAATAGGTGGCAGAAACAGAAAAAGAGGAGGCTTAACTCTTTTTATTCCCCTTCTTCTTCCCCTGGTTGAGGCAGTTGTCTGTCAGATTCCTGCGCTTTCTCATAACCACTGATCACAGAGGCCTCATGTCGACGGAGCATTGTGGGAACTGATCAAGGGGGGAGTTTGTGTTTGAAGGAGAATGTGAACAGCAGCAAATCTTTAAGTCCTTTCCTGTTCCTCTTCCTGTCAAGCTGCCACCTGGCCTGAGAGTGAAGGAGGGGTCCAGAGGAAAGGATGGTTGTGTTTGTCTAAATGACTTAATTGAAGTTCAAGTTGGTGCAGGAAGTTTTAGACTGTAACACGGATTGTGTGGTTAAATGTGTTTGAATGACTTATTCTATGGATGTGGGTTTTAGACTTTGATCCCTGCACTGCACCTTATCTAAGACACCGATCCCCTTTAAAACCACGGTGTTGATTTTATACCTCGGTTTTGTACAGATCAAACAAACACAAAATAAGTATCTGCCAAAATGTCAAACTATTAAGAAGACAAGACAATGTTTGTCTGTTGCCACCCACGTAACGTTTGAATTCTGCTGATGTTTATTTCATATTTTACAGCGCATCAACACTGGCGTCGACCCTTTTCGCATGTCGTTGTCTTTCCAAGGTGACATCTTCTTCTCTGTATTCTACTTTTCTGGAAATCCTTTTTCATCCTGAGATATCTGTATTCTTCCAGTTTTGCATCCTTCGCTTGTTAGAAACACAGCCCTCTAGCAGGAATTGTTCCAGAAAATGTCCAGAGCAACTGACCCAGACATTTGTTTTCCACATAGAGCCCCTACGGAAAATGTCCGAACTTCAGCGCATGTATAAAAGCAGCTCAAGTCTTATCAATGGTTCACCTGCAAAGTTCACTCAGAAGTGGGTGGTGTAAAACTGAAAACAAAAACAAAACTATCTGCACAAAAACACCAGAAGGCAGATGCATTTATTTTCCTATTTACTATCTTTTTTTTTGCAATAGCGCTTCAAAGCTTCTTCTCCGCTGCAGACTGTGCTACGTTTCTCACCAGGGACCTCAGGAGTAACCTGTGTCACTACCAATCTGCCACGCTCTCCTGATGCCATCCAGATGCCCCATCCTGAAACACACACCGGCCTCTTTGTTTGCACCACTTGAGGTTTTTGGAGCCCCCTTTTTCTTTTTTTTTTTCACCACACTGGACATGCACTAACACATATACAGAGGCACACACAGTCGCATCGATTCACGAGCATACAGACACACACTTTCAAACCGACACAGATGTTGAGACACTCCGCAAGCTCACCCACACGCCCACGCTCACAAACCACCCCCTGTCTGAGCTAGATGCAGAACTGGGAAATAAACGACAAATTTCCTATTTCGTTTCGCTAAGTCTCGCCTGTTTTAGCTCACTCCTAACCTACCTTGCCACGTCGGAAGACCGGGAGTTAAATTAGAGAGGACTACATTTCCTGAAGTGAAATGACTGTCAACTCAGCTTTGCGCCCTCATCTCAGAAGAGTGCAAGAGAAATAACTCAGTCCTTCCATTCGGTTTTTTGCCAGCTGAACAGCAAACAGCCTTTGAACTATCAAAGGCGGCAGCAGAAAAAAAAAAAAGGCATCGCTCCGAAAATTAACTATGAAATAAAACTTAAGTTAATTTCGTCTGTGTTTGATCTTAGAAATGTTGCAGTGAGACAGCAGTGTGTAGCTCCTGTATTCGTCAGCATGGCCATTAGGAAGTGCTGACATCTATCTGATGACGAAACACCAAGCACCTGTGTGAGTGTGTGTCCTTGCTTTACCAATTGTCATTCACATCTCCTCTGCTGTGTAAGTGTAGTATGTAAGTGCTTGAATGATTGTGTTGTCTGTGCATGTGTAGTTACACTTTGCATGTGGGTGTTCTTGTACATTTGAGTGAAAGTGAGTCTGTTGCATTTTTGTTCTCGCACATCTGTGTGTGTGTGTGTGCGTGTGTGTGTGTGTGTGGATGACAGAGTGCATGCCTGCGTGGTGTGCTGGCCGGCTGTCCTGCCTTGAGGGGAGATAAATGGCTGAGTGTTGTTGTTGTCCAGAGAGCAGACACTCAGACAGCCGCTCACACATGATTAATTGTTTCCTTGTTGGGACTGGGACCAGTTGACTGTGTCTGGGCCAAGGCCTCCCACCCAGACGTGCGTGTGTGTGAGAGAGCGAGAAAGAGAGTGACGAAAGGCAAAGACAGTAAAAGAGAGAGGGAGAAAATATTGCGTCCCCTTTTATGAGTTTTTCTGTCGTTGCGCTCTCTTTTCTAACATGTGCTATTGTTTTGAACCCGGCCACACAGCGAAGTGGTGACGTTCTCGGTTGGATGCAGTGAAGATGATCGATGTGAATTAGGGGAGGGAATTTGTCCTGCAAGCTTTTGTTATGTCCACTTGAATTGAATTGTACAATGTTAAAAGGTCTTTAATGGACTTTTTCCTGCAATTGTTTCCCTCCCTCGCGTGGTTATGATGCAGACACCAAAGCGTTTAATCAACCGTGTGCTAATTACTTGATCCAAGTGAAGGAAGCTCTAGCTATCGCCTTGAATCATGCAGGTTGCACATTGATTTCTCATAGGTCAACACTGCTCAGGTTGATCTACAGTGATGCTGGGTTTCATGGAATTGCATGAGTGAGCCTGATGATTGATTAATTACAATTATCAGAGGCCTGATAATTCACCAGAGATGATAACACCATCAAGCATGCTTTACTGCTCGGACGGAAAAAGCCTCTCCGGTGTCTAAATTGTCCCCCCTGTTAATTTCTCTTCCTTCACTGTCCAATGCTTTTAAGTGCAGCAGGACAGGTGGGTGGCTGATCCAGTGTGTTCAAATATCGGAGGCTTGGGAGTGGATGAGGGGGTAAAAAAATCGGGAGTGAGAGTAGACAACAAACTCCCTAATTGCCAGGTATCTTGGGCATACGGGAAGGAAACGCAGCAGGGGGTGTTGTTGCCACAGACGTCACAGTTAAAAACACGCTGCCATCCTCGCAGGGCCGTTCGGCTCGGTTGCACATTGTGGTTTAATGATAGCATGGAGATGACTCACATGCAGCACTGATTCACTTTACATTAGACCCTTAATCACAGCAGCTATTACCCCCCCATTGTGTTGGTAAAAGTACTGGACTCCACAAAGACCGTGTGTTAAATAGATGCAAAACATTTACTCAGTGAGAGTTTCTACCTCAGACAGGTTTGTGGTTTAATTGGTGTGTTCATGGAAGAATAAAGCGCTACTTTGCAGCATATGTTTTTTTTTTTCCCCCCTCACATTTCCATCATCTCCATTTAAACAATTTGTAAAGATGGACAATGCTTTTTGGAGCCAGAGTATACAGCAGTGGCAATCAGGGATGGTTGCCGCAGTAGCGACAGGTCAATCAAGTCAATCTCAGCTGTCAATCATGACGTTTCACCCGTTATCATAGGATCAAATAACTAATTAAAACCAAACAAACCAAAAATGAACATATATCAGTGTTTGGTCCATATCCCATCGGCTAAAACCGAGGAGGCGGGATGTGAGAAACTTCACTGCAGCCGGCCCCTAGGAGGCGATCGAAACGCTTTGGCTTCACTTTTGAGGAGTAGACATATTGTCCATCTTTATAGAAAGTGTAATTTAGCTAAAAACTAGTTATTTAACATTTAATATTTAACTGAAGACATTTTAATATTTATTTCAGTGTAACTTGACCATCTCAAATCATGGCTTCCGGTCTTGACTTGGTAGGTTATTCTAAACAAGCATGTACCTTGTTTTCTGTGCATTTTTATTTTTTTTGCTTTTGTGAAATTATACATTTATCTGTCGAAGACCTGCAGGATGGTTCGTGTCATGAACAGCCCGGGTGAAACAGGGCACTCGTAATCCGTCCTGACGTCAAACCAGAATCGTGTTTTCATAGTGACTCAAGCACCGGGGATAGCGTTAAACTGAAACATACCCATCTGTTTCTTTCTGTGTGCCAACATGTCAGATCGGTTTAAATTTCAGGCAGGTTTAAGTGACAGTGAGGCCGCTGCGTGATCCCATACCGTCTGAACTATCCAGTGTCATGTTCACATGCTCAGAGGAGTTTATCCTCATTTTCAGCTGGGATTTGATGACGCCAGAAAAACACGGATATTTCAGTGCAAAGCATGAAATATAATATGAATATTGTATCCGATAGTTGTGTAACTAGGTGGGGTAAAACCTTTTTCCATTTTATGTATTTATGTTACCCTTCAACCACAAGTATGACATTTTGGGTCAGAGTATGGAGCTTGGTGCTCAGTGTGGAGGCGTGTTTAGGTTTCGACAGATCAAAGAGCGTACTGTCGGTTTATGCTATTTTCTGGATTTTGGAGATTGAAATGATGTGTGTATAATCTACATTGACCAAGCATACACACAGGGCAGCCTTAAGCACACAAGTAAAGAAAGGTACAGAAACAGCTTAACATCTTGGTTATCATGCTCATTCCCCAACTGATGGAGAGATTGTAGAATGATACAACTCTCATATCTGTCCAGTGAATATGAAGCTGAAGCTAGCAGCCAGTTTGCTAGGCTAAGCATTGGAACTGGGGGGAAGCAGCAAGCATGGCTCTTGTCAAAATCACTGTTTGGTTCCTACAAAAACTTACTTGAAAGAATGACAATGGACAACGTCGCAGAAGGTCATGTACTTTTTGGCTGCAACCACTGTACATAAAGATGGACGACATGACCGCTCCCCAAACTTGAAGCCAAAATGTCTCAGTTGCCACCTATATGTCATACATTTCTCCTCCATGTTAATTGATGGGACATGGAAAACACTAAATAGTACACATCAAATATTAAGCAAACCGATAGCAGGCAGTTTCCCAGAATGACCTGTTATATTCAGACTCATTACAATATTGTCATGCAACTGTCCTGAGAGAATATCTATAAGCAAAGAAACAAACTATTCAATGCATTATTCCTTACATTTATTTTGTACATCAGCATATGCACAGGATATTCCCATGCTCCTTTATATACAAATACTTCATATAAAAAGGTTCAAATGTTATTTCCCTGTGCACATTACATGGTTTGTCTAATTTTTTCCATTGGTTTCTTCTGATCACAAAGAAAAGGGGGGAACCCATTGAGGACAACACAGGATCAATTTGATGAGGATGAATGGGGTTGAAAAACTAGCCTGTGGTCAATCCACACTGGTTAATTGAGGCAGTTAGGGGAGAACAGACTTAAAAGCCCCAGTCCTCCTTGACACTGATGGCTGTCCTATAAGGGGACCTCAGGTCTTTTGATAGGGCACTCGACAGCGTCCTTTGGGGCTGTTTCACCTACCACAATAAACAGGCAGCCCTTTGTCACCGGGAGCAGGGGGGTCTGCAGGGGTGCTCCTCGTTATTATTTTCTAAAGTAATTATACCTTATTATCTGTGTTTACTTTAGCAGGGGTGCTAGTGTGCAGGTGTGGGCCATTCGGCGGTGGGGTTGGCAGTCTCACTGGTGAACGCACCCCTGAGTGTCTTTTTTTTTTTTTTTTTACTCTCTCCCCTCCATCTTTACTTGGAGGTTTTGGGGGGGGGGCTTTGGTAGTAGTATTGTAGCCCCTCTGCTAATTTCATCCCAACAAAAGAAACGTGCAATTAGGGCTATTATAGTAGCAGCTGCATGCTTCCTAGCTGTGCAGTGACAGCTTCATCTTCACCCCGGCTCAGCGGTGAAGGGAATGGAGAGGGGAGACGCAGAGAGAGCAGGGCCTGCAGCGGCGGGGAGAGAGCTGGAACGGTCACAGTAGCCTCCAGTGTGTGCAGAATAGAGCGGAATATGCTGCCTGGGAGGCTGGTGTGTTTCTTCAGTGGAGACACAGCAGGGACTCTCGCCCACAGGCTCGTGGGGCTTGAGAACAATGGATCTGCCATCTCCTAACATGAAGTATTATGAAATGGTGCTCGCCGCAGTTCCATTGACTGCTTTGCCGCACCGATTCATGTGGCGTTCGAGCTGCGTGGGTATAAAGGAAAACAATTTGCAAATAAGAAAATGCTTTTCAAGGAATCTGGACTTTCAGAAAGAGTCAGTTTACAGAATTTGCTGCATTCTGTTGTTGCCATGACTGACAGAAAATAATCTGGTGTGACGTGCGTCTTAGATTTCTGTCGGAAGACCAAACTTCCTATTGCTAACAAAAGGACACGGAACTGCCATTTAAAAAAAAGAAGAAGAATAATCCACTGTCTAAATGGTTTCATAAGATTTAAAAATATACACAAATTTTTTTATCGTTCTCCCTCAATTGAGGGGGTCGATACACGTCGAGCTGAATCATGTGGGTCACAAAAGAACGACAAAAATGCTTGGCCAAATTGAAGTCATCACTAGGTGGGTTCAAAGAACGAGTGGAGACACTGAAAAGGCTGGCGATCGCGTGGGGTTGAATACTGAGGGCCCATCGAGGCCCTCGCGGCGTCAAACACAAGGGACCAATCTTACGCTTTCAGCACAAACAAAATGGTCACAGGTCCTCCTCTGTTGCTCTCACTTACCGATTCTCTCACTTCACTGACTTCGCAACCCTTAGAATAATCATCTGGCCCAGGGCCCTTGGTACCAGGGACATAAATAGGCCTTAGTGTCCCATATGGATGAGTCAGATCAGATCACTTATTTCCTGCAGCGCTGGCGAAATGTTTATTTTCTTTATTGACACATATCAGTGGGAGCCGGAGCATCGTCTCTCAAACGCAATCTGGGCCGTGCACTCAGGAGAGCTGTTGGGCTGTAATATGCAGTTGATTGGGATAATAACCAGTAGTAAACAGGGATTCTGTGTTTTCCCAGAAGAGATCGAGAGACTGTCAGATGCTTGTCAGCGTGCTTCCAGTTGCCAACAGTTAAACGCAAAGCTTGGGCAAACAGATTTCCACTTCTTACTTTTCCAGCCTTTAATGCCAAAATCTGAGCGCAACACTTTGAAGTGCAGAAGAACTCTTTCCAAGTACTAACACGTGCAAAGCAGCAAACAGTGAACAAGCACCACAAGGGGAGAGCACAAGAACCTGGAATGAAAGGCCACACACAGGCACAAGGCAGCAATGGAAACATATCTTAACATAAAAGATCAGCCTCATAAGAAGCAATACTTACATAAAAAACAGTATTGTATTCAAATTCTACTGAATAATGGTTAGCAATTGCTGTGATTCATATGACCCATTATTTTTTTGTTATAGATTATATTGTTTATGGTAACTTGGGGTGTTCCACTCTTTACAAGCAGGAAGAGTGAAAGGAAGCACAGACAGTTCTTAGCTAAATTTGTAGAATTATTATATTAAGGAAACTAGTAAATAAAGGGAAAAAGTAATTTTTATCTCATAAATGTGTTAAATGAATTAAGTAAAAGTTTAGTTTGAATAATCGCACTGGTTCTTCACGTAGCTCGTCTCATTTCTGGTATTTTGGTGAGTTAAGTTTTAATTTTATGAATGCAGTCTTTTTTTATGGTTTCATACTTTTATATACAAACACTTCTATCTAAAAAACCTGTATTTCCATTTGAAAAACAGGTTAAATGTCTCATTCTCTTGCTTCTTCATGAAATGCATAACATTAAGTGTATAAACACTTATGTGAAGTGAACATCTCATGACATTTAGGCTTTAACTGTATTTTGCATATAAAACTAGACAAATTTGATAAATTTAACGAATATATAAATGTATAAATTAGATGAAAGTTGCACAAAATGGAAATAAATATTGTGCTTGATTACTGTACGTAAATCGATGTATTTAAGTTACTTTCCTCTTCTACAGGAGGAAGATATGTTGTTTTCAGGCTGGAAACTGCTTTCATAGCATTGGTCTTACTGGCATCCATTTCACCTCATTAGGACCCTGGGACTGAGAGTCGACAAAACACTGAGAGAAATCATTTTGCCGGGGGAGTGTGGAGGGGATAAATTGGCCTCTGGTTCAGTACGAGAGTCCCCTGCTGTGCCAAGCGGAAGAGAAGGGCCTGGCTGGCAGTAGGGGCAGGCCCAGGCAAGGCAGGCTGGGAGACCGCATGCTGAGACCCCCTCCCTGCCTCTGACAAACAAGGCAGTGGATAATCTCTCCTTCAGGGACTCGGCCCAGCACTGTGGGGCTGAGAGGAAAGGGGGATGTCATACAGCACAGGGCAAAGGAGCTGCCTTGTGTGTAGCATGCATCACAAGTACTTAGACACACTTGTTTGCATTGTGCACACTTCCACTGCGCACGTCTAACATACATCTTCTTTACGGCGCGTGTATACTTTCTGTCTTCCTCTCACGTGGAGACATCGCATTGACAGATTCAATAAAAGGAAGCATACGTAAATACATGGTTGCGTCAAAATATTAGCTCTTGAACTTGAGCAATATCGTGCAAGATTCATGTAATCCAAAATAAATGCTCAATGTGACCTAGGTTCATAAGACGTCCATTTGCATGAAGGCTGTTTTGACTCAGCAGCTCTTTACAAAGAAAGTAAATTGCAGATATCACAGCCAAACCCCGAGGAGTCTTTCATACAGAAACAGCAAATGCAAAGTTTTAGATTTAGAAAAAAAACAGCTCCAATAAGCTAAAATAAACTATAAACTTATCATCTGTAAAAATCATAGTCTAAACATCTGCAGTATTGTTGGTCAGTTAAACAATCGAATGAACTTTAATCTCCAAACTGTTTATTTTTATCCATATTTCTTACAAAAAAGAAACAAATTCACGTCGTCAAATATCTTCCGGTGATGTGTGGTCTACCGGTTCTATTCAAACAGAAATGTCCATATCCACTGTCATCGTATACATAGAGGCCACGTCAGCCGCTATGATGTCTCCATTTTGTAACCATGTTTTTCCAGCTCGGCTCTGCGGGGAGGAAAAAGGAAAAATAGAAAAATCAAGTCAGTAGAGATGATTACAGGTGGGTGGCTGAAGCATAAGTACCCTCTATTGATTGTGAGAACCATTAAGAGATGGGAGTGAAAAAATACATATAAATATTGCATAAAGTGTGTGCAGCTATGGATTTGATGATTACATATATATGGGAGCTGTATGCCATTTAACAATAATGATATCTTTAAGAAATAACTTAATAGCATATCTGTCATAATTGACCTAAATAAAACAATTGCATATTACTGTCTGGAGTGTACTCCAATAAAAACAGACCAGCCACTTTTCTATTAAGTTATTGATTATTCAATCAGAGTGAGAGTTAAACCTTTAAAGCAGAACAGATTCTATGATGAAACTTTGATATGTAAAAGGCAAGTAAAGGGGAACATGTGTGATTTCCTCTGTATTTGTCTTAAAATCAGGATCTCGTCTTCATCCAAGTTAAAAACAAATAATTAATAGGGAAGTAGTCCTGAATAGCTCAACACCATGAAGAGGAAAATAATTCCAAAGTTTATAATGTATGATACGGAAAGTCAGTCGACACTTGAAACGTTGTTGGCTCCTTCTGTCATTTTGTGATTCTAAATACTAATATTTATTGAATAAGTAGTAACAATCCTTACATTCTAGTGTGCGCTACAATTCATTATTTTATTTACCAGCTGACCAGATCATCACCTTTTATTAAATTTAAATCAAGTTTCCTTGTATTGGCCCAGTCAGAGAACAGACCTTCACCCAGTAGAGAGACGATGTGGAATGTTCACACCAGACATCTTAAAAATATGATTGAACCGTTCTGAACATTGTACACTTCTGATCCACAACAACAGAAAGTACTTGGTTGATCTTACAGCTGCTAAATTAGGTTCCGGTCAGTTATTTACTCCAGGGGTTCACTTATTTTCTTGTCCCATGAATGTTTCAGGAATAGATTTCATGAATCATAAAAGATTATAATTGTGCATTGTTAGCATATTGTGGTTGTCCATTCTTCAGACTTGGAAATTTCCCATAAAAATGTGTAGAAAACTGGGACGAAAATATAGGGATTCTTGCGTTAATCTGCAATAATTGGTTTCTATTAAATAAGTAAGCATTTGTGCAGAGATATATTCACTACATTTACCAGTTTGAAGGATGTAAAGGAAAAATTAGTTACATTTATTGTTATGTTGCTGCCGAAAATATTAATACAAAAATGAAATCTCACAATAAAGATGAGAAAAGGGTATAAGCTTATGTGAATATTACTTCAACTGCTAAATAATAAAATATATAATACTCAAGCCATGTCCAAGTGTTTAGTTTGCCAAAAGGAAAAACGTTGTGGATTGGAGGCCTGAGCAAAACAGCTCATGATCAGTGAGTAATTTGACTTGAGCACATCTATATATAAACACAATCTGTTGTTTGTTATTCCTCACTCACACATTCTTGTTGAGGCTCATTTAAAAACTGAAGCTTGACTAAACAACTATGATTGAGACACGCCACAGTAAACGTGGCTAATCGATCTGTAGTTTGTCTCCGCTTACCTCAGCTGATTTGAGAAATCATCTTCTACGTTGTCATCGTCCCAGTTGTCTTCCCAAACATGAGCATCCTCATCTTCATCCAGCCCCGTCCAGTCTGTGGAGAGCAGGCAGAGGAAACAGCGTCACCAAACCTCTTTTAAAACATTGGTATGAAATCCTCAAACACGTCAAACAGCGCAGACGAGGATGTCTTCTTAATCTGTGTTTACCTGAGCGGCTAACACCTCAGACTGTTAGCTATGCTACCACCATGCTAGACAGTTAGCAGCCGTTAGCGAAATAAACGAAAGAACGTACGCAGTGAAAGGAGGCGAGGACGAACTAAAGACTATTACAATACAAGTACTGACACTTTACATCAGTGGAGCCTCGTACTATCAATACATCCAGATGGTTAAAGCAGCGGACTATGGCTACCGATACATTCGCTAGCTAATGCTAATGCTAACTCGGCCCTGGCTAGCTGAGTCACTGCTGCGGGGCCCAGCTCTGAAAACCACGCCGGTTCGCTCACAGCACGTAAAACCAGACACAGTGACATGTGTGCTATTTACCCTCTGCTGGGAACTCCTCAAACTCATCGTCCTCCTCCAGTAAACCCAGGTCCACGGTCTGCTTCTTCTCCGACATGTTAGCGCTGCTGTCTGTCTGTCTGTGTCTGTCTCTCTGTCTGTGTGTGTGTGTGTGTGTGTGTGTTGCTGTTGTGAGCGAATGAATGGCTCCCTCCTACCTTACGCCTGCTACGTCAGAGATGTTCGAGCATGTGGAGGTTGCGTAAACTGCGCAAGAACCGCAGCAGCCAGCCCGCTGTCCGAGGCAGGATGAGGCTGATTTCTACGGTGGCCGACAGCGATCAACACATGCAAATAGAAGGAAAACAAATGAATAAAACAACTTCATCAATTTGACAACGCATGCGCTGCAAAAACAAAAAATCACCATTGTCTGTGCAACTGTTCAACCATTTTGAAATAACGTGCAATTTTGTATTGCTTAGTTTGTGTTTAGGACTTAAAGGTCCAGTGTGTGATATTTAGGTGAAAGGGATCTATTGTCAGAAATTTAATATCAAATAATCCTAGCGATGTTTTCATCTAAATTATACAAATTGTTGTTTTATTTACCCTAGAATGGGCCCTTTATATAAATATACTTTATATTAACATCAGCCATGTTTCTTGAAGTAGCCCAAACTGGACAAACTAAACACCCTTTGAGTTTTTATGAAAACTCAACTGAAGGTTACCACAGGTTCTCTCTCTCTCTGGGAGAGACGCAATTTCTTGTTGTATGGTCTGAGTGACAATAAAGTTCACTTTGACTTTTTAAAAACACAGAGACATTTGTTCCCAATTTCCGAAAAACTACATTTGTCATTTAGTGTCGATCCAGTTACGGCCCTTGAAATAAAACATTTTTGTGTCAGTTAATTGAAGCTTCTCTCTTTCTTGCCTCCCCTGCAGAGGATGTGAGGCAGGTCTTCAGCCAGAAGACATCCACCAGCACATCCCCTTCAACTGGGACTGCATACTAGCTGCACTTTGGAATGCAGAGGGACAAGTAGCTCAGCTAAGGAGAGTTCCCCCAGTTCCTCCTGATAGGTTTTGTGCTGAATACCTGTAGAGCTGGTGCAATATAAATAGCAATATAACAAAAGTATCAATGTATTTCGTTTGCATTGTACAAGCACAGTGAGGAAAAAACCACAACCCTCACTCTGGAGAAAAAAGAATGAGGGAAAGTTTGATTTCCCGCATAAATTTGGTTGTAACTTTAAGATTAGCCTTAAAAAAGCATTATGAGGACTAAAATATAACCTGGAGTCATTGTGTAAATTTGGGGTATTTGTATGACTGTTGATGTACCTTTTTGTTTGACATGAAGGCCTTTTCAAAAAACTAAGCAGACCAGACCCTGATCAGTGCAGTGCTTTACAGATAAAACCAGAACTACTGTAAAGCATGTGTTTGCTTGTTTCCCAGTTCTCAGCACGGTTGGTTTTCAATAACAGTGGTTTGACATAGGAAGCGTGGAGCAATGCTTAGAAAACACTTGCGAAATATTTTGGATAACAGAGCACTCTTTCTCTCTGCCTCTCCGAATTTCTCTCCCATTTGTTTCCTCCTTTCCCGGACACAGTCTCTCTCTCTCTCTCTCTCTCTCTCTCTCTCTCTCTCTCTCTCTCTCTCTCTCTCTCTCTCTCTCTCTCTGTCTCTCTGTCTGTCTCTCTCTCTCTCCCTCTCTCTCTCTCTCTCTCTCTCTCTCTCTCTCTCTCTCTCTCTCTCTGGGACACCACCACAAAAGCCCCATCGCTTTCCTCAAAACATATGCACTAAAGTCAGGCAAATTTTGCCAAAGATTTTTCATTTAGGAGCAAATGCACAACGCAACCCATGTGGCCTGCTCGAATAATGAAGCGTTAGCCACAGCTTAGGATGTATTTTAGATAAATGAGAGTGCACTTCTACCACAAAACCACTCGCACCACAATGAAAATTGCTCTGCAGCTGTCATACATTGACAGACGGAGCAAACCTCAACTTAGGCCCTGCATACTTATTCTATTTTCAAATTATTTTGTAATCGCCCAAAGCCTCTACACATGACAATGCCACAACATTTGCAGGAAAGAGGAACAAGACTTGGAGGGAGAGAGAGGGCAGGAAGTAAATACCACTGTGTTTAAATGGCCGGATTCCATTTAGATGTAGAAACATGCACAACAATTGGTTTTAATTAAAAGAGGATCCTTCACCCTTCACCCAAATTAGAATCAAATTTACCAATCCCAAAAAAAAGGAAGAGGGGACATGCTATGCATCTGCTCACATTTTACATCAGTGGTGGAGGAAGTACTCAAACATTTTACTTAAGTAAAAGTATCACATGAAATTTTATACAAAGTAAGTACTTCATTTTAAATGTATTTTAAATATCATTATTATTATAAGTAAAAGTATACTTAATGAGTGTGGCCTATGCTACATTGTTGACTTTGTCAAGAATAATACAGACTTGTTATATTAATAAAGAATGCTGCAGATGATGCTACTGAAAACATTTACATTTTCACATCATTTAATTATATATAGTGGAGTAAAAGTCAAGTTAAGTACATGAAAAATGTACTCAAGTGTAGTAACAAAGTTAACATGATATTGCCATTGCTTTACATAAGCGTGTTCTATAACTGAGTTGCTTGATTGAAACATGCCTGGCAACAGAGTATAATAGCAACACTATTTATAAAAAATAGAGGATTCAAATTAATATTTTTCATGTTGGAAAAAGTTTATAATATAAAACGATTCAGCTGTTGATAGCATGAGATTATGGAATCTCAGCTTAACAGCTAGAGACGATCAGTCAGGTTAAATAACATGATATATTACAACTTAAAATAGGAGAAAGACCTTTATAGGAGACTAACGTTGAAGTGTTGAGCGTGATCAAAGTTAATGAGGCTACAAGCTATAATGGCAGGAGGAGAGGCTATTTCACTCACATGTCCTGTTATGGGGGAACTTTATGAATGATGGATTGTCTTGCTTTGAGCTGCCCCCCCGCCACCCCGCCACCCCGCCACCCCGCCTGAGGTATAGCTGCTCTTGGTGCCCGCATCACTCAGTGTCAGGTGCAGGTGAAGCCCTGGGAAGCCGCTGCACTGTCCACCCAGCATACCTGAGACTGCAGTTACATTGAGCCTGGCGCCTGGATTCTCCCTGCTCAGGGAAAAATAGGAGGAGGCGGGAGGGTGGGGTTTGGGGAGATACGACATGGCCGACGCAGACAGACTCCACCGCAACTTGTGTCTAAGTAGCAGCATCACATTTCTGTCCTTTCACAAAGCCCTCTGGGAAAAGGACGGGTTGGCAGCCGCTGTAAGTGCAGTGAAAGAGACAGACAGGGGACGCAGACCACGACTCCAGCAGAAGCCTGCTTGGCCAGTCTGACAGTGCACCCCCCCAACACACACACCTGCATCCATCCTGTCTCTCTCTGTGCACTGCCTGAGGGCCATATCATGAGCCGTGTGTGTGTGTTTGTGTGTGTGTGTAACAGACGACCTCTCCTTCCACATGTCAGAGAAAGTGACAGTGAAAGACAGCTGTCTCTGCTGTGTCGTCTAGCTGTGTATACTCGTTATACCTGTGGTCACTTTGTCTAAACAACTAACCCCCCCCCCCCCCCCGCTGCCACAACACTTTGCATTGTAATGTTCCCCTGCCGTAAAACGGAGCCATCCATTCAAACCCGAGCGTGTGCTTTCAGTTTGCGTTTAATTTCGTCCTACGAGCTGTGAAGTTCCAAGACAAGAAGGCATCGAGATATTTAAGCTCAAAGAAAATGCCCTCAGACGTAAAAAGAAAGTGATCATCGTGGATTAAAGGAGCTTAACTGGACAATTAATGAGGCAAATCCAAGAAAAAACATGTAAGCTTTGCTCCTAGGGAATCTGCGGAGAGAGTGATATGCTTCCAGGATATGTCTGTCAAGATCCTGTATTAAATTTAATCCCAGCCAGTCAGTAAGTCTACTCCATTGTGTGTTGTGTGGAAACCTGGCCTCTCTTTTCATACAAGTCCTTACATCCAGAAGAGAACACTGGATATTGATTATTCTATGAAGACATTTTAAATCCTTTAAATATGAGACGAATAAAAACGTTGCTCATGTTTGTTTTGCTTTACAAATCCATTTTTTTCTCTCACTCATTGAGACGTCTGTCAGGACGAATTTAAGTTTCATATTTTCCTCTCTGTCCGTCTTGAAAAGCTCTGTCATCTTGGGCTTGAGGTACAGTTTGCCAAGAGGCTAATGGCCCTTTATGACAGTACAATCTGATGCCTGTCCCGGCTAGCCCCCAGGTAATCCTGTCCACCTCGGCGGCTTAGCCCTGCTCGGGCTTAAGTTGCATATTTTGTTTTTATCAGGACACTGCTGATAAATGCTATCAGCGAGGGAGAAATGAAATATGGGGGGTCCAGCTCCGTTTTGCCTGAGCCCCTACTTGAAATCTAGAGTTGCGGAACAATGGCACCTCTATTGGTGCATCCAGACTGTTCAAAAGCAAAGAACAAGTAGCATATATTTCCCAACGTTCATAACATTTCTTCGCTGACACAGTTGAGTTGTAACGGTGATGTGGTGCATTCGCCACATAAACTACTTTAGATTTGTCATTTCTTTGCATAAATTCCTGATAATCCCGGCGTTCAAAACACTTTAAATGACAATTACAGCCGCTGTACTTTTAGACCCCCAAAATATCATTTAATAAAATCATAAAATTACATGCTAATTTATTTCCAGTAATGTGTGCTAATAGTGCACTACCTCTGTGTCCATGGTCCAATGCCATGGACCTACACTGTACGTGAAAAGCACTCACACACTCTTACCATAGGTGATAACCCCCTTTGTGAAAAGCACTCTTATTGGAAGTACCCATTATCTGCAAAGAGTATCCTCATGCTGTCACTAAGTCATTAGCTTAAGCTGTCCTCGGTGTAAAAATCATAGTTAATTTCTTTGGCAATGGTGCACAGGTGAATTGAAACATATTTTCATTGACTGCGGCAAATAAATTACAGACGAATCAAGTAAGGAAACCCACAGATACACATACATATGTTGAGTATATGTTCAATTTATAGTGCTGCATTTGTGTTGTTTTATAATACCTCTTGCAAATGTGTTACTTCACCAATAATTTTTGTTAGAAATAAGATAATGTTATCATTGAGTCTAATCTACAAATGAAAGTAAAATGATACACGTCCTCTCTCTGTCGTGCTTATTGAGCCTCTGCTGATTTAGACCTAAAGTGCATCTATTGTGCTGTGACATGTCCCAAGATCAGCGCCACAAAAGGGCTTTGTGAGAGATGACACATGTCACCCGTCCACTGAGAAAAGATGGATACCTGGATTTCTAACTTTGGAAAGTGTTTGGTTCTTTGCCAAACAAATACATCTTCACCCACCGTCTATATTTGTATTCTGCTTAATATTTGAATCATTTTAAGGATCACTATATATATTGTTTGTTGCATCCATATCCATCTCATCACATATGTCTCTCTTTTCTCCCCTTTTCTTTCTTTCCCTCTCCCCAGTCATTTTCTTTTTTTCTGTCTATCACACAGAGAAACATACCCCCCAGCCTCTAGTTATGGTATGTCAAAGTGTGCGTGTCCCACACAGTGGGGGGGGGGGTTCAGTCGCGTTCACTAAATGAGTGACAAGACCTGCTCTGCTCTTCGCTGACACCTGTCAGAGCGTCATCTGTCATCCGTGTGTAGAGATGGAAATGAGCGGGAGAGACACAACATGCCAAAGGTGACGCTGATGGCTCACCTCTCTCTCTCTGCCAGCTTCTAAATCAATCGCGCGGCTCGTGTGCTGGACGGGTAACGACAATTATCTACTCTGAGCTTTTTCAGATGAACCTCATTTCTAATACAGTGATGTCACACTGCTCAAACACTGGAGCTCTGTGAGGCTGTGGACGTGGCGTGTAGGAAGCGTGCATGTTGTGTGTCTATGTCCCCACGTTCGATCATGTTAAACAGCAAAGAAGTTTGGGATTAATGCCGCCACACATTCTACATATAAATGACTATGTCATTTTGGTTTTTGCTGTGTATCTTAGGCTGGCTTCATAAGTAATAAAAGACGTTAAATTCTTATTGTAAAAAATGTATTTGACATCTACTTTGACTTTTTACTTTGAGCTATATCCCATCCACTAACACGGAGTAGGTGGGATTTTTGATCTATACAGCAGCCAGCCACCAGGTGGTAATCAAGACGCTTTGACTTCTCTATTGTGGACCAGTCATATGACCATCTTTATTTCCAGTCTATGGTATGAACATTAGCTCACGGTGGCTAATATTGAGCTATATTCAAATATTTAGCATTTTGCCTTAAGAATCAGTTGGCTGATTTTTATTTTTGCTAAACGCTAAATAGCAGTTTAAACGTTAACCTTCATAGTTTACACAAAGGGCTGTGAAACAACATAGCTTTCATTTAGCTCTGAGATCTACAGATCTACTGTCATCTGTCGCCAATATTTAGTGAAAGTTTTACTTTAGACTGTCTTGGATTTACTCTGACAGGTGATACCCACCCCACATTGATTTAGCGGCAACTGTAACACAATCCACAAACTCTTTTCATTGTTGATTTGCTATAATCTCTAACTGACTAACTCCGCACAATTTGGTTGTACTGAATTCCATGCACCTAATCCCCAACATGTGGCCGTCCCTAGCCCCGGAAAAGTCTGTGATTGGTCTGATTGATAAATGAAGCTCTCCTTATGCTTTTGGGCGTCCGTTCGAAGGGGGCCTCCATGGGTCTGGACTATGTCCAGGAAACCTGGGACAGGCACTTATTAAGTAGTTAGACCCTCAAGACGAGGCTGCAGACAGGGACTGCTGGTGGTCACCTGGACTTGGATTTAGCTTTGGCATCCCTCAGCCATCAGTCGGGTCTGGGGGTCTGACTTTGGTTTCATGTTGTGAAAGGGACACAATCTTCTCCCCTGCGCTGAAGTCAGGGGTCATGTGTTTGTTCAGCCTGGTCAAGCAAAGGGATGTAATTATTAGCACTTTATCAAAACAACCAGGCAAATGTCAACAGTCCCCCCCCCCCCCCCCCCCCCTAAGATTTGTGTGTTAACAATTCAGCTCTGTCCACAAGATGAGGAGATAGATTTTTAATCAAGCATTGTCAGTCCTTGCTAACTTCACCCCCATGGTATCAATTTAGATTCACTTCATAGGTTTTGTTTTTGTATTAAGAAAGTTAATCATTAAACAGAGAGGAAGACATGTAAGACTAGGCATTGATCTCCCCCCTTTTGATAGAGTCATTACTATTTCTTAATTGTTTCTTCTCCTTCAATGAATTTTTTTTCACCACAGTCCACAGTATGTCTGTTCATCATCAATTTCACAAGTTTGAGGGGGTATACATGGTAATCAGGGGAGGAGAAACCCCTTGAATTAAGCGTGGAGCAACAACCCCATATATCCCACTTCCCTGTACCACTGCATTATTTCCACAGTTTGATTCTGAGTCACTTACACTTAATTCCTACAAGGGACAAGCTGCTAAAGACGTGTATGATTTATCAATTAAACCAGATTGTGTCGTCCCACCACAACAAAACACCACAGCTCCCACATACTTTGCCAGTCTGCATTTTCAAATTGCTCGAGCAGCCAGCGGGAACAATGAAGAAAAAAGAAAGTCTGTAAAGCACTGAAGTCCAAGCAGGCATAAAACCAAAAATGCTTTCTTGAAAGTATGGCCATGGGCGAGGCTTAAGCAGCTCAGCCAATGATGTCGGCGCTGCAACATCGGAGCAGAGCCCGATTGAAACACTAGGAGGTGAAAGTGAAAGTGGTGATTTGTCATTAAGGCTTTTCAAAGAAAGTCCAAAGCCAAGGGTCCAATTTATGCTTGTTATAATTGCACCCCAATCGCTCCCCCATGCCCCTGAACGCATTCTTCTTCTAGGCATGCGAAGAACGCCACACAAGCTGCGACTGGAAATCTATGATTAAATGCAGAAATATCACATAGCGCACAGTGCCAGAAATCTTTTTGTAACATTGCTTAAAAATGTTCTACTTGCATTTCCAATTTATCATATTGACAGAGATATTTTTAAACATTAATTGTTATTACCCGTCTCTGCTAAATGGGATGTAATTTACTCCAGTATTGTTTCAGCAGCATTTGCATTAATGTTTGTCATGCAATATGTCTGGCAGTGGCCTCAGCGCTGTAGGTAATCTAGATTGGCTTTGGATGTGAGCAGTTTCTGGCCTCATTAATACTGAGAAAAAGGTGAGGAAAGCCGTTTTCAGCATGTCTGCCAGGTACAGTTTCTCTTGGCCCGTTCAGCATTTGTAAAACATGCTCTCATAAACCCAAAATCAAACGCTCCAATTCTTGAATGGGATGTTGGAAAATTATTTACAGGCAAATAAAAGTTGCGTGCGACCACGTAAAAAAGCCGCCCAGCTTTTTTGGGGTATGGTTCTGTTTAGCTGAAATCATTTTCACTCCAAAATGTTGGAAGCGTCAACTGTGATTTGCTGCAGACTCTTGTTAATCCCCTGCACACACTTGAAAGTTGATCAGCTTAAGTGAACACAGCTCTCGTCTTCTGCGGACTGCTACAAATGGTTTTTTTGTGTGTGTTTGTGCGTATACAGCTGCTGGTATGTTTTAAGTGTGTGTGTAATGACAGACATCACCATTTTAGTGAAAGAATTCAGAGAAATACCTTCTGGTCTGCCCACACAGACACACAGATGTGCATCATCACTGGTTGATTGTCGGTGACCTTGGCTGATTGAACTGGTAAAAGGGCAGCCAGTTGTGCAGCTGGGGCTGCCCGTCTGACCGTCCAGGGCACTGGGGCACTAAGAGGAAAAATGGTATAGCGTGACTGTGAGGGACCGCCGAGCAGCCATACCATGACCCCAGCAGACGTGCTCCCAAGTCTGCGCACTGTGCTGCACTTGTTCCACCCGGCGAAGACGACAGAGACAAAAGAGCAAGGAACTTCCCCAGACCTTCATTTGTGGGTGTTTGGACAACTCTAAGGCCCCCGCAGTGCCCCCAGGGGCCTCTCAGCTGGCCCGGAGAGAGAGAGAGAGATGGAGAAATAAGGCAAAGCAGTGAACACTGGGCAATTAAGACGGGAAGTGTGCGTGTCTGCAAGTGTGTGTGTGCGTGTTGTGAGCTAAGGGGTGATGAGGAATCCATGACATCATTGTGACAGGGACTTCATGAAAGCCATTTGTCATATCTGTAGTTGCAGTGATCCAGATTCCAGGTCACAATTTATGAAATAATCAACAGTAATTCAATGTGGAAAAGCAGCAATGCATATAAATTGACGACAATAATTTGAAACACAACAAATTTTCCATTTTATTATCTATGACTTTAATGGACAGATGAAGTTCTACCATATTATTATTATTGCTAATGTGTACGGGACAGGCATAAAATCAAATATATGCATAATATATGTGAACAGGATATGCAATGTTTTCTCATTGCATGTGTGTATTCATTTTATTTGTTGCTCATATATTTTGTTAGATAATGACCCACCCCAGCAAACCACATAAAGCAAACAGGGAAACATTTGTCACGGCCAATGCACAGATTATTCTTACAGCTAAAGTAGAGACCAAAACAGTGACTAAAACAAGCTGCTACTCCTGCAAACAAAAACCAAAGCGTCATTCCAGACAAACTAAAGTGAGCCATGTCCCACGGCCTGTCTATAAGTGTTCAATTATCCTCATATGGAGGGACAGAAGGAAAACAATTGTAAAGCTTTCGGTTAAGAGGCTGTTGTGAGCGGAGACGTCAAGGCTTTAGGGAAGTAGTTTAAAGGGCGAGTCCAAAAAGTCATCACAAGAGTTTTTTAGCGAGGGGTGAAACAAAGAGTAGAAAGGTTCGGGTGTAGTTACATGAACGCAACTTGGCCTCGTCGGATGACAAATTGTCCAGCGGCGGGACAGGACGGTTCAGCCAGCTGGTTGGCCCCATCGGCGGGTTGATTGATGGTGTTGATGTTCTAAATCGGCCGCCAACACACTCAGTACAGGACTCGTAATAGTGCAGCTTTAGATTGGCCCTGGAGATAGCAGGAAGTGGATGGGAGGGGGCTGAGAGGAGGGGGTGGGGGGGCACTGCAGGGGGAAAAAAGGACACGTTCCCATGCATGTATGCAGGATGTGAGGTTCTGAAAGCGCAGCTGCAGAGTTAAAGAGTCCTGCAAGTCTGCTGAAGTAAAGTTTAGACAGGAGAGCGCGTGTGATTAACTCGGGTTACAGTCGGCGAAACACGTGTGAAAGCTATGGCGGACTTTCGTGTGGTCACCGTATCACCGAGGCATCTGTACCTCGGAGCAGTGCTCGGTCAGGTCTCAACAAAATGCACGGAGGGGTCGTCAAGGCGTAGACGAAAACGCCTCGGGGTCAAGGCGCGATCGTTACTGTCAGACAGAGGTCAGCGACAGTGCTCCCGTGTCCACAATCTGCAGACCAACCCATCTACAAGACGAGGGGGAAGCGGTGCAACTTCATGTAACAGGAGCCCCTTTATCAGAGATTCAAGCTCACTGAATAACAGACCGTACTTTTGATTAAGAGCAAGGTTGTCTGGGATTGTGCGGGAGGTTCTCAGATCTTGACACGTGCAAAGGGGAAACAAAGGGCAGCGCGTGGTTGTACTGGACCATTTCCAACATGATTGCAAAGCAAAATTTGATTTTTTTTCTAAATGTTCAAATTATACAAATGAAATGGTGAGATTATAGTAAATCGAATTTACAGGATAGAACCTAAAAATATGACGGAGAACCTGCTCTTTTGATCTGAAATGAGTCACTGAATCAACATGCTTGTCTGGAGCTGTCGCCAACAGTGTACAGTATTTGAAGCCACTAATTTGAGAGAGTGTTGCTATTACTAAAAATTAAAAATTCTGTTGCATTTTATTGTAGAATCAATTTTCCCTTGTGCACGCAGATGTTTTATAGTAGTTTGCCAAAAATCCTCTCTTGTAGCTAAAGTGGACACTGTTTAAACGCTTTCAACTCTGTGAAGAGACGAATAAATAGTTTAGAATGATGTAACTTTGAGTTGACCCGTTGAGTGAAACACCTCTTCTCCTCCATTATGTGAACATCCACGGCTCGGAATAATTAAAAAAACATAACCCAGTAATGTCACCAGTAAAACTGCACACTGTACACAGCAGCGGTGTGAAGAGGTTAGCCCTCAGCTCTAATGAAATAAAATCCAGTTGAGTCTGGGCTGTGATAAAAATCCATTTTCAGATTGTCTGCCTTTAACGAGGATAGAGGCTTGTTCGACTGTCAAATATCGATCATCCGTCAGAAGCGTGAGTGGCTCGACAATGTAAAAGGGACATCGTCTGCAAAGAAATGTTTAACACCTCTGCCAGCAAATGATGCAAGTGTTTTTGATTGGTATTAAAGTGGGAACATGATGATATCGTTGTGGTTCTAATATAACAACGTCCAAAAGGTGTGAGAACATTTCTAGTTCTTGATCTTTTCAGACTTGTGCTAGTCTCTGAGTGTATTCGTGTAAAAGGCCAGAGAACACAGAATAGTTCAGGCGGACTGGTTGGAGGAGGATAATGGGCGTGGAGCCAGGGAGTCGTCTGTATGAGCTGTTGTTGGGCCGACGTCTTTTTGGCCTTGGGCTGCTTGGAGTGGTTTCTATGAACCAGTCCTATTGTTCCCACACTTACATGCGCAGACGTAGGCCTACACACACACACACACACACACACACACACACACACTGGAACTTAACGGCCTGTCACGTGTGCTTGCGCATACAGCAAGTGTATGCCATGGAACCAAGTCCACACACCAATTCAATGAACTACTACAACTCTTTAATCCACATGAATACTGTTAGTCTGAAAATGACATCACTTATTTATCACTTATTTTGCCATTAAAATGGGACCGCATTATTACCCACCAGCAAAAGTAATGACTTGCTTTACTTGTGACGTTACGTGTGATGACTCTGTCCACCAGCGGTGCCGTTAAATAACTCCAAAGCCTCCACACGCAGACATCATACTTTCTGTCGTTAACACGTGTAGAAATATATTTACTATGAGCCGAGCCCATTTTATTGTGGGGTCATACTAGGGAATGGGTACCCAACCTGAGCCTGACGGGTCCAGCTGGATTCAAAGGTTTCAAATTGATATTCTGGTTCGGGTCTGATCAAGTTGTCTGGGCTACTTGATTTTTTACACTTCCTGTGACAGGGTTCGGACACAAACAAGAATGTTGTTGGATTCAGGTCGGGTTGGGATAGTTGTCTCTGTGGCTCGGAGGGTGGCTCTTGACTTTTGTTGTAGCAGTGGCTAACTAGCTGGTCAACAGGACATCACACGTAAATAAGACATTCTTAAATTACTGCGAGACACATTTCTCCTGTGGTGGAGGCTAACCTCCTCCATACACATCCAGCTCCTCCACCAAGATAACTTGTACCCGACCACATTCTCCACTGAATACACAGAGATGAAATACACAGCAGTCTCATCTAGGCCTTGATGATGCAGTAAATAAACCCACCTCCATTAATATTGAATACTGAATAGTAACAATTCATTTTATCCTTGAGTTTCAAATCAATTTCAATCTTCCGTGGCAGATAAACTAGTATACATGGCATTTTAGGAATCAGTAAAATGAATACCTTGACACTGTCCAATCCATCGCACAGACATACACATACACACACACACACAGTTTTGCAACCACCCAGTGTGTGATCCACTCTCCTCTCTGGACTTGTGTGCAGAGGTGTAATTTTCACCCTTGAATTTAAGGCACCCCCCCAATACACACACACACACACACACACACACACAGAGCATTCACCCTGGATTCTTGGATAATTTTGGTCACTTTTCACCCTTGGCAGACTAGTGGTGTACAAATGACAGAAGCAGGGCAAGCCTTGCAGCTGTGTTTCTGAGACCTCACCCACCCCCTAACAGGTACACACATACACACACACACACACACACTCACACACACACACACACACACACACAGTAGTCACAGAACATAATAGTGAGGTCTTCTTTTTTCCAGTGCTAAGCCAGTAGGTGGTACGATACGAAGTGTGTGTGTGTGTGTGTGTGTGTGTGTGTGTGTGTGTGTGTGTGTGTGTGTGTGTGTGTGGACACATGTGAGCATGTATGTGTGTGTTTGATTGTCTTGTTCTCCTTTATCTCATTCTCCCCATGTCACTCGCTCTCTCTGCATCCTCCCTCTCCCTTTCTTGTCCTCCTCCTCTCAGATCCTTCTTCCTCGCAACGATTTCACAGACCTCCACTTACTCCATTGTGCTGAGAAACAAAAAAAATAAAAGAAACACAATCGCCTTGTCCTCTTTCTCATCTTAATAAGCAGCTCCAAGTTTGATAATTACACGTTCAGCCTGCCGCATGAGTTTCTATGCAGTGTTCACATCAGGGAGAAAGCCATTGACTCCGCTGTTGAGGGGAGCAACTATTGGGAATGACTGACAACTGTCCTCCTCCCCCTTTGGTGAGGGGAGGCTGCAAAAGTGAGAACAGCACCGATCAATTCTGCCTCCGTGTGAGGGAGTGTGTCCCCGAACGCCATCATGTAACCATCGGAGCAGCCGGCAGACCACATACGTTGCGAGGCCCATAATCCATTCCATAGCCTATCACCATGTGCTGCCGATTAATGGGGGTTTCTGCGGAGCAAGCGCCGAGGAGACGGCCAGACTGAGGGTTTTCTTCTGTGGCGGAAGCCAATCTGTTTAGGATTAAGGGAATAACTGGTGAGGCTGACACCGAGGCATCCAACATGCAGGGCTAAGGAGAAGAGGAGGGAGGAGGAGAGACAGAGAGAGAAAGAGAGTGAGAGAGGAGGAAGGAGTGTCGTGAATGTGTTGACAGGGAGTTGATTGTGTTTTGGCCCGAGCCTGGTTATTGGCGATGGTTTGAATCCGTAACTGTGGATTGTCTTGGGAGTCCAAAACTCTGAGAGCCATCTGTGGTTGTTTAGTCCAATGCACCATATTTAGAACAGGTCTTCATTCTCATATGAAATTCTGCTGCGGTAAGATTTCCATTTTTGTTAATTATTGCAACTGTCAGATATTTATGAATTAAACAGCACCATGTTATCCAAGATCATCAAAATAAAGGAAACACTGTTCTCCTGTCGTCTGTTTGCAGACTGTTTGAAGTGCAGACATACCTTATCTGACTCCTCCACACACACAGAGGCCTTCTTTTGTGAACCAGTGGCCCACTCAGCCATTATGATGGCAATCTTGATGATTAAAGAGCCGTGGAACAAACTGGGCTACCTGCTGCCATGATGTCACGTCTAGTCCTGAACTGCAATGATTAAGATTTAGGGCCATTAAGCAAACTTCACTGGATGCTGTTTGTGGAAAAAAATCAATTAGCTCTTGGCAGCCGGAGAAGCGGTTTATGTTTTGGATCTTAGGTTTTGGCCCGTAGTCAGCACTAAGCAGCACATCTACAGTAGGTGCAAATGCCTTTTTTTGTGTTGGAAATGTATAAGAAACAGCTGTTTCTTGAAACCACACTTTTGTATTGAGGCTTGAACCAACCAATTATCACTCTTGGATTAAAAGGATCAGCTCCTCGGCTCTTGGGTCCACGGGTTTGGAATAGTACTGTTAATGCAACAGAGCTACAATAAGTATTGGGCATTGGGTAAACTTGAATTTATGTAGTCTATATTTGAACCATTTTCTAATAGTTGTGTAAATGTCGTTACATAAAAGCCAAATAGATTTTTTAAACAGTTAGCCGGAGCAGGGATAACAAAGATACTGTTAAGTAGCACTTAGCAATATTATAGTTTTTTGGCTTAGTGGCCTGTGACCTCCTTTTCAGTGAAAATGCTCTGAGGAAACTAACAACAGGCCAAATAAATGGGCTCGACATATCAAAGGAACCAGCTGGTGAACATAACGGCACATTTAGCCACTAAAGAGCCTGACATTTCTTTTAGATGGAGGCTGAAAACAGAACTGAGAGGAGAATAAATATTAGAAATAAATCTGTCCTGTCCAGAAACAGAAACTTGCTTCCTGTGTAAACAGGTAAATAGGTGTAAATAGGTAAGTGCTTGGCAACACATTTGCCACATAAATTTTACTAAATGTAGTACGTCAGTGTTGTATTTACAGCTTGTTACCCACAAAACCAACAAATCGTTTCATGCAGTTTTAGCGTCAAATTATTTTATTATTATGGTCTATTTAGTAACAAGAGCTTTTAAATGAAATCTAAAAGTGTCATTGATATAATATTAATATACATATCCAGTGAGGCAGAACTGGGCCAGAAATAGACGACCTGCATCATATGAACATTTATTTTGAACAGGACACTTAAAACATCACTAAGGCAAATATTTTAAACTTTTAACCACAAAGGTTTACTATTGTAATTCTCGGGCACAGAAATGCTATTTTCATATGCGCTGTTGATTCGGTTTACAGTACGTTCACTTCTCCTTCTTTCAGTGAACTACATGTACCTATTACATTGCCTTGTTGCAGATTTTGGCCACTGCATATACTCAGTTGTTTTTATTTTTCTTTATTTATTCTATTTTTATTCTTTATTTTACTGTCTCTCTTACCCTTCTTCATTACTCCGACAACTCAAAGGTAGCCGTGCACCACCCGCACATGGAACTAGGCTCTTCTCATTGCCTGGGGGCCTCGGCCTCTGAAGCGCTCCTCTGGGAGCTCCCACTGGAGACCCAAGGCCTGCACTCTTAATGCAAATGTGCAGCCACACTTGAATTGAAAATTGGACCCTTGGAACACTTTCTTCCCCACAGACACATGCAGCGTGTAACACAGATACCCACACATGCAACTTAGACACACAACAAAGAAGTCACCTTCTCCTCCTGCGTACTGCGTCCTCCCTCAGGGCGGTGTTATTTTTGGCTTGGCCTGGGACATATGTCACTGGGGAGTGCGTGTAGCGCCTGGTTAATTAGCGCTACCTCAAAGCAGGCATAAAAACGAAGGCGATATTTATTAGGCAGCAGTTTAGCTGCTTGTCATGAGAGCGTGTCAGCGCTGTAAAACAAAATTTGAATGAGTGAGTCAGAAAGTGTTTTGTAACTAACCATTGCAGCCCAGCTGCTCATGGAGAGATTGACATTTCAAGTTTCTTTGCACCAATTAAAAAAAATACATCCTAGTTCTATGCCCCATACACACTCTCATGAAAGATGTATCCCTCTCCCTGTCGTATTTATTTGTTGTAATCAAGTGAACAGAGCGATGTTTGTCCTCCGGTGCTTGCTGTTCATGATTCCTCTTACTCCAGCAGAGGTACAACACTGTTACACACCAGAAGTGTCTGCTAATGTGTGATCATTTACGATGGCCAATTTGAGGTGGTGTATGTAAAAGCAGACTTGTCTAATTTTGCAGTGAAAGCTAATAAATCCCTGAGGTGGTATGAGT
This sequence comes from Verasper variegatus, assembly GCA_026259375.1. Lineage (NCBI taxonomy): Eukaryota > Metazoa > Chordata > Actinopteri > Pleuronectiformes > Pleuronectidae > Verasper > Verasper variegatus. The sequence continues at coordinate 11,412,729 of CM048038.1, forward strand.
ATGTGTAACGGTTGGCAGCTGTGGTTGTGATCAAAATTAGTTACACCCAGTGGTGATGCACTTTACAAGTGAAAAGAACTTTGGTATCGGTGTTCACTGAAATTACATTCTCCTACACGTATTTATTTCTTCATGGGGGATTGAGCATGTGCTAGTTTGGCCACAGTTTTCTTGTTTTCAATCTAGGACCTTACAATCTGTTACTTGTCGATAGATATCTGCATTTCAACATTGGTTCTAAAAAAAGGTAACATGACACAGTGACTGTGTCTTAAATCACTCACTATTTACTATATAATCCAATTTACTGGAGTGTCCAAATTCTGAGATTGTACATCAGAAGGAAAAAGTAGTGACTGTGGAATTTACACTAACACTGAACACCTATATAATTGTTGATTCTGGTTTGTCAACATGTCACATTGATGATCATAATTTAAATTTGGGTTTTTACATGCTTACATATTCAGAAAACACATCCATTTCCTCACTGTCCATTGCTGCAGCTCCTCTTTTCAGCCTCTGTCTGATAGACTTAATTCAGCTCCTGTCTCTTTCAGACACGCCCCTTCTGATAAAGCCCACTGCTTACCAGGCATTTTCTGTCCAACCCAAGCACGTTCAGAGTATTTCGGAATAACCACTAATCTATAGAGTAATAATCTATAGAGGATTAAATAAGTAATTCCTCATTCATCTATTCACTAACTCTTCTTTCACACAGATGATTGGAAAAAGCTTGGTGCCTCTGCCACATATGAAACTGTTGAACAGGACACTTAAAAAACAGAACCTCATCTGTTTTGATGGAAGTTCAACTCTCTTCAGATGGCTGTTAGGGCTGATGTAAAACACAAGAGTATCCACTTTTCACGTGTAAATCAGAGAAAGAAGTCGTCCAGACGAGGAAAACCAAACGCCTCTTTATTTCAGACCCTTCAATGTGACATTGATGTAGCACGTCACGCACAAGATCTTTTCACACCTGTTTATCTTCCTCTAGCAAACACAAAGACTGTTGTTTTTGGTTGTGTGCGGAGTATTTTGGCCACTTCACACCTGTCGTTCACATCCCTCCCAGCCTGTTCTTTTCTGTGAACTCAACTAAGTTTCCCAGTGAAGGGACAAACACATCCAATTTAGACAAAAGACAGACAACCGAGTTGTTGTTCCCACAAATATGAAGATTCATGAACAGCCACTTGTTCTGCCAATGAATGACTTGGATGATAAACTGGATTCTCACAACTGAGTTTCTCCTACAATTAAGTACTCTACTAAATACAATCAGTGGACACGTCTACAGCCCCTGTTCCTCTGGTCAAAACATGGTTAACTGGTCAACATCTGGCTTTTGTCAATGGGAATGGATACAATTAACATTCACACCCGTGTCAAATTACTCTGCAGTGGACACAGGTTTTTATCGGCAGTAACACCCCGGTTGAACGTGGTCATTTCTCCGTCTTTATTTTATCTAGATGCGATTATCTATGACGAGCATTGCACTTCCAGGCGTTGACGCGTGAATAGGCACGAATGTTAAAACGATTTTACATCTTGAGAACAACGTGCCACTGCGATTTTTTTCTGCGGATTGTGCAAGATGCATCACTCGCAAGACAGCAAGGTTAAGGAGAGCTTCAATAATATTTTCAACGCATTAATGGCGTCAAATATAATGAAACAGTGTAAACAAGGTGTATAAGAGGTATTACAACATTATACTGTGACCTGGATGATTCAAGTATTTAGAGTTTGTGATTTCAGGCCTGGTGAAAAGTTTACGGGTTGTGGACGCCAACAGAGACAATGAGAATGGACATTACTTCTGAGTGAGGGTCCATGGAGAGCTGTGTAATGCTCGTAACAGACCGGAGGTTAAATCCTGATTATATCTCCCTGTAGTTGATATGAAGGTGTGTAAAAGACAAATTCCACTTTTTTTGCACCACAACATTGAGAAATTATCCAGACTCTCTTAAGCTTCTACAAAACATGGAATGAGTATGTCGCTGCTTGTATTTATACAAAACCACTTAAGTTATCAGCACATGAAGCTCAATTTGTCAGACAGACAGATAGAAAGCAGAGCACACTTACACTGGAAACATGTTTTTGATTTTACATTACATTAAACTTTATCATAGCTTTAGCAAATGCACCTTCCTACACATTATAAAAGTGTGCAGCTGTTGGGATTTCGTGCTGAGTGTTGTTGGGCTCAAGCAGTGATTGTTAGTACAGTAGTGTTATAATAGACAAATTGGTATTTTCCACCTTGTGTGCATGTTTAAATGTGATTGCGGGCGAGAGCAGCGTGATCACCTATTCGAATAAAACTAGCTCCATTACACTATTTAAAATTAGTACTCTGTCTCTCCATTTTATGAGCAGCCATTCAATGGTTCTTACAGTTTTCTCTGTTCCACTTCTTACCTCCTATAGCTCTGGCAATTTAGAATAAATAAATTGGTGGCCACATGCTTCACTGCAGAAACTCTGAGATGAAAAGAAAGCTCTGTATTCCGGTTCTCTTGCTCTGAGAGGGAGCTGTTGATATTGAAGACATCATTTCTGCTAGACGTGTTACATTTAAAAAATATGATCCATCTTGCCAAGTCTCCTTTGCGAAAAAAAAACCGCAAAGCTTTTTCCGAGATCTTTTACTGCGGCCGCCATCTTGATTTCTCTCCTGCGCGGATTGGTTTCAGGGGGACAAAATGAGGCATGTAAATGCTGCCAGACCCGAAGAAACTGAGACTAAGGGTTTCACCAAACTATTGCACTGACCCAGCCACTAATCACAGGTTGCCAAACCAAGTCTTGATAGCTGGTGTATTGACGAACGCAAAATCACCGGGGGACCAATTGGAAATAGTCATTTACCATTTACTTCCTCTGCGTCTCTTTTTGTCATATCTGGCACAGGAAGTCAACTTGTCAGCTGTCAGTGAAGCCATATATGATGGTGAAACGTATTCTCAGTGAATGACAGCACAGCATTCTTCTAAACCATTTCCATCTTAAAGGGATGGTTCAACGTTTGGAAAAATACATATACACTTAATTTCTTTCTTTCTGAGAGTGAGCCGACATCCGTCTAGACTGGAAGCCGGGGAAACAGTTAGCCTGGCTCTGTTTAAACTGGGGAAATGAGCCTATTGAGAACGCTAGTGTCATATTTACACAATGTAGGCCTACGAGATCTTTATTTTTTTAACCCAGGCATTGATTTGACCCATGTTGGAACTAATTGCTCGACAAAATAGTTTATCTGCCTGCTTGCTGTAGTGCATGGAGGCAGATTTTCTCGGTGAGCACAGGTCTGATGTGGTTTTCTATTTCGGACCGATTGCTTGTTCCCTCCATTTTTAATGTTTGCAATACTCAAGTGCACAACCACAAATGGTGAATTTGAAATAATTTATTTAAAAGGTTGAATGTACACAGATAGAATATATTCATAAGTCAGCTTTTAAATTCTAGGTAAGCTTATTTTCTCTCTTTGGACAGCGATGCGCCATAGCTGTCTCACTTGGCTTAGCTTTTTCTTAAGATGTTTTTTGGGGGCATTTTGCTTTTGTTGACAGGATAGTAAGACACAAAGCAATGGGCTGGGTCGGAACCGCGGAACCCACGATAGGCCAGACTGAACAGGTTTAAACCGTCTTCTGAGGTCACCCTTGGAAAGATGGGCAGGATTCCTGAAATGTTGAACTACCCATTTGATAGGCTGGACTTAGTGACTAGGTCTTTGTGATTAATACTTCAGGGGTTTCTATCAAACAGTGTTATAGTCAAGCATTTATTCAACCTCTCCATCAGTGGCTAGGACTTTGCAAAACTCCCTCCAGTCTTGTATAATTTGATTAATTGATAACACAGCCGACCTGAGGCTTGCTGCGTTAGATTTATTCAACACCGAGGTTTTACATATTATTGAAAAGTTGACGCTGAAAATGGCAAAGGGACACATTGGTTAGTTTTGGCTCGGGAGCCTCGTTCCATTCCAAGAAATGGGTTTGCAGACTACTGGTGCGTAGCCGTTCTCCTTTATTTGACTGTGTGCCTCACTGCGAGAAAGGAAAAAATGGCTTTGTGTAATCACCAACCAGCCATATGGCCTAAAAAAATGTTGGCAACTGTTTTTCTGTGCAGAACATTAAAGAGAGCAAGTGAGAGAGCTAGAGAGAGAGAATGGGGGGGGGGGGGGGGGGGTGGCAAAGGGAGACATTTCTGACCGCAACTCATAAACCGCACTTTATTTAGACTGGCGTGCACCCATTATTTGTTCACAGGGGCTTTCAGTCAGTCTGAGGGAAATATGTTCCAGCATGCAGGGGGAGGAGAGGAAAAGGGGGATGATGGAGGAGAGAGAGAGCGCGAGAGAGGAGGTGGGATGAACTCTTGCCAGGTGTCGGCCGTTGCCATGGCGTTCCATCAGGCGACTCCATTGCGGCTCGGCAGGCTCATCAGTGACTGAATGCCAATGGGAGGGTGTTCATGTCGTGGAGAAACCGAAAGTGGCTCTAAAGCACTGGGCTCAAACATGCCCCCCCCCCCCTTCTTTCTCCTCGCTGCCACCCACCCCACGTACGAGAATTTACAGAATATGACCTGTTAGTGTGATGCGTGATTGACAGGGAGAGTCTATATAATGCACTCAAGGCGGACGTTCTCGGTTAAGTGCGTAACTGCGAATTCGTTTTCTGTGACACATTTTTAGGAATTTAAAGTAGGGCCGTATAATTCCCGTTCGGTGGATTGTTTGCTGGTGAGCAGAGTGATGTGCAGGATTTTTTTTGTAGGCTGTACAACCCCAGGCCTTCCACGCACAACCCGCCTGTATGGGTTGGGTTTTGGGGGGATTCGTCACAACGATGTGCTCCAGCTGCAGCCGAAGCAGGAAGAGGGATGTCATTTTTGACATCGCCAATTTGCTTCCAATTCCAAATATCAGTGACATTTTGTCTTAACCACTCTCAAGCTGCTACGGTATGAATGGTTTATATTATTATCCTCTCCACTACCCATGGTTCTGAGCAGTGTTTTCCATGTTCATGAATATTTTGTGGCATTGTTAGAAACGTCTCCATCATCATCGCTAATACACAAAACAGCTCCATCTCTATTCACCTATATTCCTGCTCGGCGGCAACTGTACACATTCACAAACTGAATAAGCCTCACCCGCTGCAACTCTTAGCAACTGTTGCTATGTGTAACATTGTTGAACTCCACCTCTCGCTCGCTCTTCAAACGCGAATGACTAATCCATCACGGAGCACACTGAAAGCTCTTGGTGAGGCCTCTGGAGCCGCTTGACGCCCCCCGTGACCCTCTCCTGGATGTTTCCTCATTACTTTATAATGTATTCACGCTTATGCTTCCATGGCGCTCGCCCTGGCCTCGTAATGGGAGGAAGCACTGAGCTGTTCCAATGCTTACGAGCCCGGCACAATTTGCACTTCATTTTATTAACAAAAAACAGCCAGCCCAGCTTCTGGCTGTGCCTTGCCAAAGCTCACCAGGCGCCAATGTGCACCGCTGACAAATTTCCTGCAATGTGACGACAGGATAGAGTCTCTCAGCATCAGTGGGGTACCTCCGCTGGCCCCCGGGAGATGCTGTCATTATGCGTGTTTGCAATCATGGGAGCTGAATACCTTGGCTGGAAGTTGGGTGGGGGGGGGGGGACTGACAGAGGCAGAGGGGGAAGAAATTGAGAGAGAGGGAGAGAGCGAGCGAGAGAGAGAGAGAGAGAGAGAGAGAGAGAGAAAATGAATGTTTCGACTTGGCGGTGTTTTGAGCTTTCTGAAATGCATGTGCTATCATAGCAGTGTTGTGTTTACCACAGCGGGAGGCAAACAGAGTCACAGAGAAGAGGCGCGGAAACGGCAGACACAGTAAAATGAGCAAAATACATACATTAGGACTCTCTGTATTCACTACACACAAGCCGAGCCGAGGTGGAAAAAAACTCATTTCAATATAAATGGAAGACAAGCAGGGAGTGTGTGCCTTTATATCAGCTTTTGAACATCTTTTTTTTTTTTTTGCTCACCCCTGGAAACATCCAGCAGAAGCCCCGAGACGAGTTTTGCCGGGAAGTCAGGATGTCAATGTTAATTTTCTTCCCGTTGCTAAGGAGACTCTCTCTCACAGAGGCCCTGGTTCCCTCCCCCATGGTCACTGCGCTTTTCAGTCAAAGGAGCCTTTCTGTTTCCAGTCTTCTTCGCTGCGCAATCAGACACCGAGGAACATCTCCACATCAGGCTGCTCCATGGACCGGGAGAGCCCAGCATCTGGGGGCTTTATTGATTTCCAGTGGAGGGAAATGTCTCCCTAGTGAGCCATTCAGAGCAGCTACTTTAGCACACAGCCAATCTTCTGCTGTGATTGTCATGCCAGTGTTTTGATGGCAGGGTGTAGTAACCGCTTGTCTTACACGGGAGTAACACAACCAAGCACTTTAATATATCAATACCATACCCCCCTTTGGGCCAGGGACTTAGCTGGTAGCCATATCAAAGGGAAATTGCTAATGCGAGGACAAGGCACAAGGAAAGCATTGTAAACACTAAACATTTTAGTCTGTCAACGCCTAGGCAGGAGTGGAAATCACTGACACAAATAGCTGTTGTGTGGCTGCCTCAAAACGATCCCTCTCAGCCTCTATAGTCACCTTTCTGACTGACACGCTGCGCTAGTTATCATGTAACACATCAGGAGCTTAAGGGGGTTTAGATGATATGCTGCATGGCTTGCATGCACTGCCAGGCATAAACCCCCGTTCACTTAACCAAGCTCGCTGCCTCCCTGCAATTGGACGGAAACGCCACGGCTCAGGTCATTCAATTACCATATCCCCGGCTCCGCAATCATATTCTCACTTGTCTTGTTGGTAAAACTCACTTTTTTGAGTCAATATCAATCAGTCAGAAGCAGGGGGTTTATAGTATGAAGAAGTAAAAAGCATTGTACTGCTGCTCATGGCCTTGTTTTATATCTGCTGTAAACCACTGATGGCATCGTTTCATTGTTTTCTTGTCCTCTTAAAAATACATATTCCTTCAAAGAAATGTGCACCAAGCTCAAATACAAACTTTCATAAAAAATTTTAAAAAGTAGGTTTAAAATAATCAGATCGGACACAGTGTTTTGTGGTGGTGTGGTTTTTATTTACCTTTGAAACAGCAAGATACAACCTGAAGGTTTCATTTCCACCTGACAAATTTAATTACATTACAATTAGACAAGAGCTCCCTGCACTTACAACATAATTATTGCACTTTTCTCATTTATAAGTTTGGTTACAGTACAGAATTATGTTAATAAGCTTAGCCTTAGCAAAAACATTATTATTGAGTCTTTGCTTCACACTCTTTCACACATTGTTTTCAGCATCAAACATTTAGTCCATGAAAAGTGAAATAATCTCGATCACAGTTTCATATGTTATTCTGTTTGACAAACAGTTTACAATCTCAAAGCTTTTCAATTTACAATGATATAAAAATAAAATCTTCACACCAGCTAATCAACAAAAGTCTGGAATTCAGGCTTGGAAAAAAATTGAAATAAAAAACGAATTTTCTTTCGATCAGCTAATTGTTTCGACTCTATTCTGAATGGTTTTTCACGCAGTTTTGTTATGCACACAGACCACAGACAAAATGTCAGTTACAGTTACCCATAACATGGAAATTGCCTGAGGCGTATAAGACAAGATCCTCCGCTGATTTCCTCTAAGTGCATATATGCAGGCAGCAGAGTTGCTGGGCTGTGGGCTAAACAAGGAAAAAAGACAGAAATGACAGGGATTTCACCAACGAATCCTTTTAGCAGGCCACTGACACATGAATGAGGGAAAAGAGAGAGAGAAAGGGGAGAAGAGAGGGATAGAGAGAGGAAGGGAGGGAGAGAGAGAAAAAAAAAGAGTAGACAACCAATTTGGGAGTAATGCAACTAAAAACTGACAAGTGTAATTTCATCCATCTGGGCCGATGTGTAAAAAGCGCTGCTCCGAACATTCCCCATGATTCCCCCTGATTGATCTTCCCCCGGTCTGAAACACCTATTATTAGCCACGAGCCTAATAGCACCAGGATGGCTCAGCGCTCTCCCAGGGGCCAATTCTCCGGTCATCTGCCCCTCACTCACCACAGCTGTGGAAACCAACCCAGGAGAGGGAGGAGAGATGAGGGGGGGGGGGGGGGGGGGGGGGGGGGGGCGAGGAGGAGATGGAGCTGCCAAGAGTGGGTGGAGGAGTGTACCTATTTTGGGGGGGTGGGGGGTGAAGGAAAAACAGGGGAGGGAGTAGGTATAGGGTTAGGGAGAGGGGAGCCGGGATGAGGGGAATGGGAGAGAAGGAGTAGAGTTGAGATGGAGATGGAGAGAAGGGGGACGGGATGGAGGAGAGCTGGAGACCATGCAGCGGCTGGACATGATGCACAGTGGGGGGAAGAACATGAGAGGAAGGTGGGCGTGATGGAAAAGCCAGAGGGGGAGAAAGAGGAGAGAGGGGGAGAAACAGAGAGACAAAGAGAGCAGAAGTTAGTCCGAGGCATTTATATTCTCAGAATAGATAGAAGTAATTAAAATAAAAAATCTCCTCTTTTGCTGGATGTGATAATTAAAAAGCATGTGCATAACTACTCTTAGTGGTGATTCTAAGAAAAAACAAATCAATGAAAGGCTATCACCGGGACATTTATCACCCAGGTGAGGAAGCTGCACTCACATGCTAATGCTCGCCATGAAGCAGCCCGTCAAAAGACACAATGGCTGCGTCTGCATTAAAACTGCTACTTTGGGTTAATGCCATTTTAATGGAAACATTGCAATGGCCATTTTAAAACCATCTAAAATCTGCCAAAACAGCAATAATTTACTTCAGCATATTTAATAAGCAACAACAGTCAGTATTACATTACACATTATAATGTAGTTCTTAGCAGATATGAGCGTTTGTCAATAAACAACTAACTCCTCCTGAGGATGTTGCAGTAAAGCCACATAATAAAGGACAATATAAGGAAATACAGTTGTTATAACATAAAATATGCTTTAATGGGAGGAGAATTGTTGGGAAATAGTGCACATAAATGTCCTATTATCTGCTTATAGCTATATTGTTTTTCTAAAAATGTTAAATGTTAATATTCTGCTGGCAAATGCTAAACAGTGGTATTTTAAGTAAAGTGTCACCAATTAAATCATGAAATTTGCTCATTTTGTAGTGATTCCTAAACTGAAATCGCTCAGTTTGATTCACAGTGAAAAATCAATTTGGAAAGGCTGGTGATGGAAGACAAAGCTCTCGGCCCCACACCTATAAATCGCCATTCTGAGTATTGGCAAGGTCAGATGTCAGCAATATGAAAGTTTGCAACATGAGGCTGGGATGTTGATTGCTGTCTGGCCCCTCTTTTGGGTGACTTTGTGCTGGATTAAGGTCAGAAGTCGTCTGTTAATCGGCCCTTCAGCCTCTTTGATTGAGTGAGCCCTCAGGTGAGGCGTAATGCATTTTCAAGGGCAATGATGGCAATAATTGGCTTCCTTCACTTCACCAAAATGGACAAAGTCCTAAAAAGATCTCTCCACTTGAATCTGACAGTTCAGATGAAAATGAAATTAAAGCATCTGAGGGCTTTTCCATCCAACAAATTAATAACCAGGATATTACCAGGTCCAGCTTCATTCATGATCTCCTTTGTCGAATCACGAAGCTGATCTGTGGGTTTTTAAAAGTCAGGTCTGTTTCACAGCAGCTGATACGCTCACTGCTGAGGCCCAAGCAGTGATGTTAAGTGTTAATGCAGCAGTTTTAATTTGACACAAAATCTAAAGGATAATTGATTTGATTCGATTTTTTTACCCTTATTCTCATTTTCTCCACACAAAACCCCCACAGAGGAAACTATTTCTGTACATTTGAAAGCTCCTTTTTTCATCAGGTAGTAGTGACACTACAGAACAGACATTGTTTTCTATACATACATCACCTATACACTATTTCTACAGGGACCTTTAATGCATCTTGCATTACAGTATCTACATTATATTCCTGTGGTGTTATTTAATGCGTCTGTGGTGCTCAGCAGTAAGTGAATTCTGACTTTAGGCTTGTTTTTTTACATTCTTCAATAATATTTCTGTAATATTTTGTTTGTTTAAATTGGTCATATACTTTAATTAGCTGTTTTTACCAGATTGTTTTATTATAATAAGCTCCAGTAGATGACAGAATATCAAATACAGGATTTCAATTATAAATGACTGAATTGTGCATAATAATAATAATGAAAATAATTATTGATATTAATATAATCAGTTATTTGAAAATGTGTACTGTGGAACAAAGAAACCCCTTTAACTATCTGACGTGTCCATTTATTTAAATATTGAAACATCCTAACATTTGTTAGATCTTTACACTAATCAGAGGTTCGTCAGATGTGAACTGTCTCTTAATTTTCTCATCTTTCACTGCAAAATAAGCAGGAATATGGCAAAATCCTAAATTTGAACATTTGATATCAGTCCAAATGGAAACTTCAGGCCTTCCACATCATTTACTCACTCTCTCAGACTTTCGGTGAGGAAGAAAACAAGGACTTAACAGCACAAGGACCAAAGTAAAACCTTCGCATGCAGCCTGATCTGAAGTTTCAGGTAGGAGTGTCTTAAGGTGCGGCAGACAAAGGTCCACAGCTCTCACCTGACAACCTCCTGCAAACCCACAGCTCATGAGAACCCGAGCTGCGTCTGAGAATAAGACGTGCTCGTCCACCACCTCCCTTTAGCCCATTCCGCAGGTGTGACTCTCTCTCTCTCTCTCTCTCTCTCTCTCTCTCTCTCTCTCTTTTACTTCACTCTTTCTTTCCACTCCAGCTCACACTGTGCTCTTAAATTTCATGCTCTTTATTTTGCAGTCAGTGTTAGCCATTGTGTGCAGCATTCATTCCTACGTGAGAGCCAGGCCTTTCCTGTTGGAGCACACACACCATTTTGTCAATGCTTTTTTTTGTGTGTGCTGTTCATGCATTCAAGATTCACGTGTTGATGTTTTCCCCCTGAGAAATGAATCAACAAGAGTTTCCCAACCAAATCATTGTTAAAAGTAATTTTTCACAGATTTGCATATGAACTACAAATTTCAATTCATGCATATTAAGAAGTAGCTATGTTTTGTCTTTCTCCATTTTGAAGCACTTCCTGTAGACTTTAGCACTCTTTCCTGTGTTTATCTGGTTGTATGAGCGGATGAAACTCAGTCTCAGGCCTAAGAAACATTTCAATGGCTCAGTTGTGACTTTAATTACTGTGCATATGCTCCCAATTTTATGTGTCATATATAATCTTTACTCTTTAGGCCTAAGAAAGACTTGTGTGTGTGTGTGTGTGTGTGCCTATCAGGCCTTCTTCTTATGTCTGTGTCCACATCTTTTTATATATCAAAATGACAAGATATTTGTGTTTAACCCTACAGGAGATTTAGCTTCATTCTTTTTCAATTATTAAACAAAAAGAGTGTGTATCATCTGAATCTGCAATCCAGAGAAGCCATTTTTAAATACATTTCCAAACCAAAAACGCCATTGTTTCGAATAAAGTCAATCTAACAACCTATTATTATTATTATTATTATTACTATTACGCTCCTACAGGGGACAGACAGTTGTGGTGGCACGTTTAAAATCCCTCCACTATTTATAATACATTTTCTTGAGTGTTTCGCCATGACCAAGTGTTCCGGGTGTCACTGGTGCGCAGCGGAGGCGCGCTCAGAGCACCTGCCTGCTCGGACACAGACAGTGGATACCCCCCCCACCAGTACCTCACCACAGGGTCTGTCTGTGTCCCTAAAAATAAACCTTAAATCACATGTTCATCATCGAAAAACCACAAGGGATGGACCAAAAAGTGTCCTCCATACTAACATTAGACAGAGTTAAAAATAATTCGGTTATAACAACAACAACAACAACCACAATAATAATAGTAATAATTCATATTAATACTATATGGTGTTTTTACATGATTTGAAATATGGTAAGTAGACCTATGTTTCAATCAGTTTACTGGAGATGCAATTAATGTGATTATTGTGATGATGATGATGAGGAGGAGGAGGATATTAACAACACAAACACAAACATGAATATTATTATTATTATAATGATAATTATTATTATTTCTAAATTCTAATAAAGGCATGTTTTGGTTAATTCTTGTTCGCCGCTGCGACACGTTACTGTTCCTGTGTACCTGATGCTTTTCAGTTTTTTCAGGAGTTAATTCCTCTCTCTGTCTCTTGCTCTGTGTGTATGAGCAGCACAGATGAAAAGGCGCAGTAATTATTCCAGGAGGTTGGGAACTAAATGATTGTCTTTGAAGTAGGCCCGGGCCTTGGACTACATTAGAAGCCAAGCATGTGATTTGCAACTGTCGAAGTAAAAAAAAAAAAAAAAAAAAAAACCTTCACTCTGCTGCTGCAGAAAAAAACATGGAAAAATGAGGAGGGTGGATTCTCGGCAAAAGGAAAATGGTATCTTTGTTTGCTTCCCTTTGTTTACCGGGGGATTCTTTCTCATTTCTCTCCCCCTTTTTTCATTTTTTACTAATTCATTTCAATGGCTTTCAAACTGGAAAATGGAAATGTTGCTCCTGCCCTCTATTTCGGCGGCAGCGTCCTGGCAACAGAGCAATTTTCTATCATCAGGGATAAACGGCATCGAACAGTACATTCTGATAAAAAAAGAGAGCCCATGATTGCTGGCCTTCCTGTCTGTCATCTACCGACCAAATCCTCTCCTTCAAGACAGACCACTGTGCTGTCAGACCTAATAATGTCGCGTATTAAGTCGAGAGAGGGAAAAAGGGGGGACCGATGCGCGCCTCGGGACTCTCTCTTTTCACCCACATAAAATCCAAATCCACTTTTTCGGGGGGGATGCGCTGCTCCTTTTGTTACTGATCTCCTGCAGGATCATAAGTAGACATGTCCTAATCATAACCAATTAAAAAAAAACTAATAATGTGGCAAAAATAAAGGATAGATGACGTGTTTTCATGCATATTCTCAAACCAAATTTTTGAATTTTACGTTTCTCAGCCGTCCTCTCAAAGACAAATGGCAGCATGTAAAATAACCACATGGCTTGGTGCAGGAAACGGAGTCTTGCAATCACTCAGGTGGCCCTAAACATGCAGAGAGAGAGGGCGACAAGAGAAACAAGCAGTCTTAATTAGGACACAGGCCCTGAGAGGGACCAGTGCGGCTTCAGTCGTGCCAAATTAAATCCATTAGTCGATGAGAGGGGCTGTGAAGACTCGGTGGTGCAGCCCCTTCTTTGCTTATTTGTGGTCATTTAGCCGCAATACTACCAAGCTTCACCGGGTCCCTCTGAAGGCCCCTGCACCTGGGGCCATACATATGCCAATTCTGCTCTTTACTGCATGGAGAGATAATGCAATCCTAATTTATGATGCTAAACTTATTGTAAACAGTCGCGCGCCTGGGGGTGCGTGGTTTTCTTTATGACAAAACCACACTAATTTTTCTTGGTGTAGTTGCACGCTCTTCCAAAAACACATCAAAGCTCAGCCATAAGTGGGTTTGCATTCGAAACGCTTTGCGCAATTTATGTGCGTATAAGCGGCGCGCGGCCATTTGGGCACGGATAGTTTCTGCAGGAGCGTTACAGAGGCGGATATGCTGTGTGTATGTGAGGGGAGGCTGCTCCCACTAACTGTAGTTACAATGACCTGTGTTAAACTGACAGCTGTGTGGTATGCATCTGCTCTTCCCTGCGCCACTTCCCACCCTTCACGCGGCGGAGATGGAGAGCCGTTGACGCCTGGCTGTCTGTGACGCGCCAGTGGCTTTGCGCTGTGGAGAAGGGAGACATGTTGTTTAAGTGGCTCCCGGTCTCTGTCTGCAGTGACAAGCCTCAGAGTCCCGGCAGCCGCCCGGGTTTCCGGGTGGCTTTTCCTCCTTTTGCAGCGACCGACCGCAAAACGCCAGGCCTCAAGCGACAATTATGATCTGCCTCTTGCATGATCTGTGCGTCAACGCTTACAGATGATTCACACATGTGGCCGGATAGACAAGAAAAAAACCTCACACTCCTAAAATAACCTGTGACACACATTCGGGGAGAGGAGGAGAGAGGGAACTACTTTTACTTTTGAAACTGGCCTCCTGAGAATGTGTGCCTAGATCCACCGTGTTTTACGCGTGGCCCTATATCTGCGTAATGATAATCCCAGTTTCGTTTGAGGTGCCTTGAGGATATAAAAATGGACACACACTATACCTATAAAAAAAATAACTCCAGGTTACACCAGCAGCCGTATAGTTTAAAAATATACTCCGTTTTCAAGCACCTCAGACAATGTCAGGGAAACCCCAGGCCTGTGCCATCCGTCCACAGCGGTTGGATATTGGAGTGATTTTAGAGAGTCATTCATCAGCGTTTATAAGACAGCTGGAAATAAAGACCACTTCTGTTAAACCACCACTGTCATGGATTGTACTGAAGGTCAATCATCTACTTAGGGACCGAGTGATTTCTAGATTTGCAGCTTGAACGCTGTTCATTTTGACATTTCGACGAACTGAAATATAAAATAATTTCTCTCCAGAAGGAGGCTATGAACTCCTGTAATCCAAGATTATACTGCATGCTGAGGGGGAGTCCTGCAACAGCCACGGTGCAGCAGGTGAAATTAAAAAAAGCGTAATGCCTCATCTTTATTATAAAACATTTACACAAACCCAAATTGGGTCTCCTCTTAAAAAACAAAACAAAACATGGGTTATACATTATGTCCATTGATAACATCCTGTTGCAGGCCCACGGTTGCTTCATGGGCCTTGCAATTAGACACGGTTGTCAACATGCATGCAATGGGCTTCATCTTAAACTTTTCAAAAGCACCGAGGTCGAGTATATGTCATGTTCTCTCTGTTCGAGCAAATCCGTCCTTTCACCACATCACTTAATATCACTGGGCCTAGGAAAGCCTCACAACACGCCTGCGGGACACCAAGACATTATACCGCACTGCTGTCCCGCAATTTAATAATCCTGCGGTGGCGCGCACACGCACGCACGCACACACACACACACACACACACACACACACACACACACACACACACACACACACACACACACACACACACACACACACGATGCTGCAAAAAGTCTGCAAGAATGGAGATGTGTCATTTAATCGAGCCCAGAGGGTTTTTAGCCCGCAAGTATATAAGCAACCTGCACCAACGCAAAGCATGCGTGTCTTTGTAGTGAGCACTCACAGGCGATTAGAAAAGGTGCAGGATCTGGTTTCTCCTCTGCGTGTCCAAGTGGAACACGGACAGGGGAATTGGCCACTATGTAAAATCACTGAGGGGTGACCAAGGTGCGCGCTGCGAGAGCTGCAAGGCACACAGTGCGCCTGCAACACTGGATTATCAGAGGCAATAAAAAACATATAACCTATATCAGGCAACGAAACACAAAAGTGGCTCTTACCTGCAGCATGCACCTGGAGATTCAGAAGTAGGCTATACTCTGATTTAAAACAAAAATATTCTGAGTAAGAGAGTCTGGAGGAATAAAACAAATCCGTATGCATGTGCTGCGGCTCACGTCCCAGCCTGCATGTGCTCCTCTCTTGCTCCGCTGCTGTAAAATGATTATCCGGCTGGGTTGTGCACTTTTTAAATCCCACAAAGTAAATAACAACCGTAGCTGCACGGCGATAATAGCAAGGTACCAAGTTCTTGCTCCAGAAAAGGAGAAAATTGAAACTAAACGCAGCATTTAGACAACCATTTTTGATAAGAGGATAATTGAGGCGACACTGGCGTATAATTAGGGGGATAATTTATGCTATATCCACTTTTATTTCCACCCTCCCAAAATAAATCCTGTCCACAATCATTACACGCGAATTGTTCTTCATTTTGCAGCTGCAATTTGAGCAAAGTGTGGCCGCTAATCAAATAGGTTTTTCCTGGTGACTTGATTGCAACCGTAATTATTTCTCATCGTCCTATGTTGGGTGGAATCGATGAATGCAACATTGCGGCAAAAAAAAAAAAGAAGTGCATTGCGCAAAAACACGATCTGAATCCTTGTAAGCGGAACATACATTTTATTCATATTTACTAATCGAACATTTCAGCACTCAGAGGGAAACTGTATAATTTACTTATATTGAGGACCCTACCAGGCCTCGGATAAAAGACTGTCAGTTTATCTCGGTATCCACCCTTCGCTGGGCAAAATAACCTATTGTACCTCAGGCATATTGTTATTTGATGTGTCACATGCACTGTGTTTTGAATTGTCTGAGGATCCTTAATCATATGGTCAGTAGCCCCAGAAGACAAAACCCGAGCAGTTATTATATAGAGCAGAGGGGGGAGGGGGCTTAAAGAGGGGCTGCTCATTAGGCGAAAACATAAATACCACACTGCAAAAAATATTTCGAAATTATTTGAAAATATTAAGGATAAAATGTTTCATTTGTGCATAAAAATCCGCAGGGCTGCGGATCTATTTCCTCTTGTACTTCCAAAGCAATTCCACCTGTTTCAGAAGATTCCTTGATACAGAACAGATCCATCCACCAGTGTAAAAGTGTCTCACATGTAGAAAAACAAATATTTTAATGTGCATTTAATACGATTGGGATTATTCCACTATTTCCATTTGTAAATATGATGGAATACAAATGGAAGCCTTCCACGACTTGTGAAGATTACTTTTTTTTTTGGTTGCAGTTAAAGAATCACTTGTAACTGATTTATTAGCATTTTTGGTTTGAAATGTGTTTGATGTTAAATCGGATATTAACATTCCTATAAACAGGATGTTTGTGTGATGCTTCCCTATATATGTAATTAATTCCAGAGGAAAGGAGGAGTTACAAGCTGAAGAGGAAAAGAGGCGCATATAGAGACATGCTGGCTCATCAGGCTAAATCAATGTGCGCACTATATGTTGCGCGTCGTGCGTAATTTAAGGGTTTGGGTAAAAGAAAGAAAAAAATCGACTCGGCCATTCCGAAAGACTCGCTTTTACGCGTGAAGCTTGTCTGTAGGATTTAGACGTCTTTCCAACCATATATTATTTCCCCCCATAGTTGTGGTGGGAGCTGGTAAGGTGGGTTAACTCCAGCTCAAGTCTCCGTGAGGCGCAGAGCACTGATGACGTTGGGTTGGATGACCAATCGGAAGGCGCTGCCCTTTCGAGACTAACCATTTTACTTGTAGTGTCTGCATCAAGTCTGGAAGCAAGGGCTCAATTTTAACAGAATCCACCTTAAAATCTCTCCCTTAACTTATGCCTACCGTCCGCCACTTTGAGTGAGAATATCACGCGACGAGGGGGAAATAAAGGCGCCGGTGGAAAACCCCGGTGTTAATAGGACAATATCTGTTTCGCGGCGGAGAGGGGAGAGAGACAACAACACAGCGAGGGAGAGAAAACCGATTTGGTCTTGAGAGAGAGGGGGGTGAGTGCTCTCAAGGCAGAAAATTCGATGATGACCATGACTACGATGGCTGACGGTCTGGACGCTCAGGACTCGTCCAAGTCTGCTTTCATGGAGTTTGGGCAGCAGTCGCAGTCGCAGCAGAGCTCCCCGTCGATGGCCGGCGGCCACTACCCGCTGCACTGTCTCCACTCCGGCTCTCACGCTCACCACCAGCACGACAACACCCCGTACCCTGGGACCAACACCTACAACAGGTCTTTACCGTACCCTTACGTGAGCCACCCGCACCACAGCCCTTACCTGCCATCGTATCCCAACAACACGGGAGGACAGACAAGGTTAGACGGCACAGGTAAGAGACCCCCTTTACACCAGCCAGATGGAAGGCGCACCGCGTCCGGTCCATCCCCGGCGCACATCAGTGCCATTAGCGCGTATACCGTCTTGGCCCGGATTTGGGCTCGAACCGTTCTCCATGCCAGTGTTGGTGCCATGCCCAACTCACTGCACGGCCGCTCCAAATTGGGACGCAAGATCTTTCAGCCTCAGATACGCCGACGACAATCGTGCGTAAATGGCACCGGATAATTCGACATCCAGCCTATTACCTCCAGCCTCGTGTTGCCGTTCCGTTTAACACTCCCCACAGATCCCACGAAACCTGTTTTAATGCCCGGGGTGTGATCATCACGACCGTGCAATCCTCACCAACTACTCGTAGAAAATTAGGCAGCCCGCACGCCCTGGATGTTGTAATTAGCATTTAATTGACATGTCATTACCAGCAATATCCTAAATATGACAGCGTATGAGGATTGTGGCTGCCACGGCGCGTAAAGCCAATGTGAGATGTCAACGTTTATCAGCCTTGGTTTTTTTGAAAAATATTTTTACGCACTTTTATTCGTTGCCTCTAAATGTATCTACGCATCTATCCTACACATATTTCAGTTGATTTGACACGGTGGTATCTCCCTGCACGAATTAATAATAGTATGAGCACAACATGGCTGTGAATAATAATAACTTTGCTTGTTTTTGTTGCAGAGCAGCAGAAAACGACGGTGATTGAAAATGGGGAAATTCGTTTTAATGGGAAAGGCAAGAAGATCCGCAAACCTCGGACAATTTATTCCAGTTTGCAGCTTCAAGCGCTGAACCACCGTTTCCAGCAAACACAGTACCTCGCTTTACCGGAGCGCGCCGAGCTGGCTGCCTCTCTAGGACTCACACAAACCCAGGTATGGGAGGGACACACTCTGCTGTGCCTTTTTACATTATTCCATCAATTGTAACACATTTTCGATTGAAATAGTTTTATAAATATTTGGTTGTATCTGACATTAAATAATTATTTGTTATTGTTTTGCAGATATAATAATCCTCCATGCACACTCTTTATCCATGCGTCATTTTCTAAGTGTATGCTCCCCTCTCGTCCTTCCCCCCACAGGTAAAGATCTGGTTCCAGAATAAGAGGTCAAAGTTCAAGAAGCTGCTCAAGCAAGGCGGCAACCCGCACGAGAACGACCCCATCCCGGGCTCCATGTCCCTCTCCCCGCGCTCCCCGACCATCCCTCCAATCTGGGACGTCTCGGCCTCTTCCAAAGGTGTAAACATGCCGGCCAACAGCTACATGCCCGGCTACTCTCACTGGTATTCCTCCCCACATCAAGATTCAATGCAGAGATAGGCTGAGGACGGACGACGAGGCATGCAGGAGGGTCGGCGAGCCGTGCGGAGGCCTGCGTATCTCCGCCATGCAGTTTCCAAACGTAGCCTACAATTTGTGTCAGCGCAGAGAATTGGGTGCTGGAGAGGAGACAGAAAATATAAAACCCCTCCGCTGCGTCTCGGCTTCAGGATCAAACGCAGCCAAGCCTCGGTGTGGTGACACAAACAGGGGGAACTAACTGTTTTTTTTTTTCCAGCGTAACATGGCTGCTCAGTGGACTCGCATATTTGTTATGCTATCATTCATGTCAACATCTGAACGTCAATATACCAAATATTACCAGTGACATTTTTAGCCACTTTTGGGCAAGGACTGCTGACCCTCTCCGTGCGCTGTGACGCACAGAACCTCTCGCCATGGTGGACTCCTGACTGCTTTTCCCTTTTTGTTTTTGGTTGTTTCTCCAACATGCAAAACCAAGCAAATTGTCTGTCTGTAAATATAATCTGCGAATTCAGTTGTACATACACTTTTTATGTTTTGTCAGATCGAGTAAACCGTGACTCAAAAAAACACCGACGCCTGCTGTTGCATGATTTCCACACATTTTAAAACGAGGCCTCTTTATGCTCCATGTTGGCCCAACATCCCATTCGAACAGGCCCATTTCCCGTCCCCCTGGTGTGTACAGGCTGATACGAGACAATGCGAACATAAGGTAATGACACAGTGCTGCAGTGAAAAGCTCATTTCACCAGAGTAAACATCTTAAATAAACCAAAGCGCTCGGTGGCTGATGAAGTATATAGATTTATCAAATGCGCTCAACACCAGAGGAAATTAACTTACCCTGCATCGCTGCTGCCTACATTCACCTCGAAAGGCATTTGCTCCAGGTCCAGTTTATCTCGTCATTTCATCCTCAATTATTAGAAGTATTGACAAAATGTTTTCTCCCTTCTCTCCGTCCTAATGCGGGGCGTTAAATGCCAAGCTCCGCGGGATCGATGTGGAACAAAGCAGCCAGCTGCAGTGGCGTTCAATATGAAGGAGATATTTGGGACAATTTGTGGGTTTTTATCCAAGTGAGGCTTTTTTCCCCCTCCATTCTCATAAATGCAGGCATAATTAGGGTAATTTTTGATGTAGCCCGCTGATTACAGCGTTTTTACCGTCAAAGATAATTACCTGTAATTTTCAACCACTTTTAATACTAAAAGGCATCTTTATTTGGATTTGAGGTAGCACAGATGGAACAAAAGAGAAAATTATTCGGTTATTCATATACAAATTGCCGAGACGAGTGAGCGCTCGGGATATTATCTGAAATTACGACGATGAAAAGCTCCATGCAGCTGTCAAGTCGCGGATGTCCCACTGGCGCACATTGAGCCTACCTGGGCCCCCCACCCATATCAACCTCATCCCCACCCCTCCGCAGGGCTGGGGCTCATCTGCCCCTGGGGCCCGTGTGCACCCGGATCCTGCAGCCAGGCTGCAGGGAGCCCGACACTGCATGTCGAGTAAACAGCTACATGAGCTCATGATGGAAAGGAGGAAGCTCCGAGAAGTGACAGGTTTCATCATGGTTACACAAAATGGGAATAAAAGTTTGATGAGTTAAATCAAACAAGTTTGAGATGGATGGATGTGGTGGTGGTGGTGGTGGTGGTGGTGGTGGTGGTAAGGTGCAGCAGAGTGACAGAAGACAGATATTGGGGGGTGGGGTTGTGAGCTCCATCAGCATCACGACAGACAAACACACAGACAGAGAGACAGACAGGCAGACAGACCTAAAAGCACCAGACAAGATTTCACACATGCAGCATCCAACATGTTATCTGTAGCACCTAAGAAAACCTCCCAATAAAAGGACCCACTGAAAAGGTTTCCTCCAACAAATATTAAAAAAAAAACGAATCAGACATTGAGAAGATGCTGATTTGTCCACTCCTCTGTTGACAGCCCTGACTAAACCTATAAGAACCTAATGAATTTCCAGTCCTATCCTCCTCCATGAGGCATGAATATAATAACCACGGGGACAGAGAGATATGAGACTCAGGGCTTACCTTGCCTCCGCTCCCCCTATAACACAGACTAACCAAAAAGCGCTGCACGGTTTTACTGCTGCTGGTTGAATAAGCAAATCCAGGTGGGGAAGTGTTTGCACACCCCGGTAAGCTCTTATATATTGCCTGCAAAATTAGCTGTTATTACTGTCACTGTTTAGTGATGGCGAGCTTGGGAAAAAAAAAGAGCCCTCTGCAATCAAGAACCAAGCGCATCTTTGCAAATTATAGGTAATTGTCAATGTCCAGATTATGATAATGGGGGCCCTAATCCTGAAGAATAATTATTGTGGAGTGTTACAGTTGAAGCTGTCCAGTAAAGCTAACTGTCATTATTTAGACTCGATTTGCAAAACGGGGGGAAAACTAGCTGAGTGGAAAATGTTCGGTTGGAAATAAACGGGGGCTCTCGATATAATGGCACCACTAGTGTGCGTGTGTGCGTGTGTGTGTGTGTGTGAGAGAGAGAGAGAGAGAGAGAGAGAGAGAGAAATGGATGGATAGAGACATACAGTAGTGTGTGTGTGTGTGTGTGTGTGTGTGTGTGTGTGTGTGTGTGTGTGTGTGTGTGTGTGTTTATCAGAGTGATTTTGAGCTTTGTGTGTGCAACTGTGCACGTGATTGTGCACGCACTGTGAAAAATCTAAATGTCTCAAGTGACCTGCTCTCATTACATTAATGATTATACTGAATATGATTTCGGCTACAACAGAAATTAGGCTGCAAACTACAACAAGCCGTTTGGAGGTTTAGATCAAGAAATGCACGTATATTGCCTGCCGTGTTTTTGTTGGAAGGTGCGTGCATGTGCGCGTGTGAGAGAGTATATTCTGGAGGCTGCAATCAGGAGAAGGAAGACGATTCGTGTGTCAGGTGTAAATGGTAACTTGCATGGATCAGTGTGTGGGTCAGATGCACGTATTGTTTGGTGTGTTAATGTGTATGTGTGTGTGTGTGTGTGTGTGTGTGTGTGTGTGTGTGTGTGTGTGTGTGTGTGTGTGTGTGTGTGTGTGTAATATGTCCCGTTGCAACAGAAAAATTCACTTGTATAAATTCTGCGGACATGGCTGCGCAAATTCAATTAGGTATCTCTCCAAACGCGTCGTTTTCTCACAGTGACACGGTTTGTTTAGCGGTTTTTCAGCGGTGGACGCTGGTAACGCAGTCTGCTAATAACATGGTGAGGTTGCGGAGGATCTCTCTCTCTCTCTCTCTCTCTCTCTCCCTCTTTTCTTTTCTTTTTAATTTCACCCGGAAGGTGGGCTGCGTGCGGCCGGCACTGGCAGAGCTCTGGAGCCGGTCTACCCCCACAGGAATGCGGATTGTCTCAGATCTCCGTGCCGCCCCCCTCGCCTCCTCTCTGCCATTCAAAGCGGCTAATTGCAGGGGACACAAAGCGAGGAGCGACTGCAGACTGTCTGCTGCAGGAGGAACACATGTTCTGCACAGACCTGCATGTAAAGCTGCGAGCAACGCACAGCATCAGCCAGGGTCTCCACTAAAAGAATGATCCAAAAAATGAAATGATTTAAAAATGTAATAATAATAATAATAATAATACATAATTTAGGAGGGGAGGGGGGGGGGGGTTTGAAGATATATTGGTGGCAAAATATTGGAAGATTTTATTTATTATTTTGGGTTCATTTATAAATATCAATTATTACATTAATGTCCTGATACAACGCTTCAGATATCACATAAATCTGATTGCATTAAAATACGTTTAAGAGCTCCCTCTACACTGACTTCCACAAACTCCACGAGTCTCAATATTACACTTTATAATAATGTTCTGCAAAAATCACAAAAGTAATCCAAACCGGTTCAAGAAGCACCAGAATTCTATTTAAGTGATTAATATGGTTAATTTGCACACTGTGTCACATATCAAATTCATTTTATTTCTCATAAAAATGTTAAACTTTCTGGCTGTTAAATTATTTTCTTGCATATTAAAATTAAACCTCTTCATGAAGATATATTTCATTCCCATTCCAATTAAGACAATTATTAATTTGGTCGACGCAACAGCTTCAGAAATGAAGGGCAGTTTTAATTAAAAAAAACAAAAAACCCAACAGAATAAATATAGATGATGACAATTAAACTGCATGAATTGGATTTACATTTGTTTTCCATCGATAATCCATCTCAATACTGAGCAGCTGTGATTGGAAAACGTCACCTGAGGCTCACAAACACTGTTCGTGTCTGCGGGTCCGTGTCGTGATTTTCGGGTGTAAATAAAACGGAGGGTTAGAATAACGAGAGACTGCAGGAGGCCGGAGGTTTCAAAGATCCATTGTCCATTTAAACGTTTAATAGTCTTCCAAAAAATGCAATAAATTACATGCACACATTTACACATTTTACACGTTTCTTCTATGACTGTCATCAAATACATTGCATATTCCTCTGAAATCTGAACACGAGTCCCATAGAAGGAGGAGGGGGGGAAAAAAGGAGGTTTGAAATGAACAACAGGGGTTTTTTTTTTTTTCAATATAACGTCCCCGCTCCAAGAGCAAGTGAGTGCTGTATCGAGTTAGGGGTCTGCAGGTGGGCGGCCATGGAGCCACCGGCCGAGGTGTACCACGACCCCGAGTTTTCCAAAAAGTTAGAGGCCGTCGTGTTGATGCTCTGTGGCTGTAGGCTGTGCGGCCTGGAGGGGCCCTGTGTGTCCCAGACGGCCGGGGACTGTGGTGAGTTGCACGCCATGGGATCGCTGGAGCTGGGGCTGTGCTCAGGTGGAAGCTCCCCGTTCTTCATGATCTTTTTCATTTTTGATCTCCTGTTCTGGAACCAAATCTTCACCTGGAAAAGCAGGGAAAAAAAAAAAAAAAACACACCACCATTAATGTCTCATATAGCCAAGAGCAGGAACGACAGATCCAAACGAGGCACGGTGCGTAAAGGCGCACGGAAAACTGGATAACTTGATACTAAAATCTAAACTCTTAGTAAAATTGTAAAAAAAAAGGATTCCATGTTTTGTTTGATCTCACCTGTGTTTGCGTGAGTCCCAGCGAGGCAGCCAGCTCGGCTCTCTCCGGCAGCGCCAGGTACTGTGTGTTCTGAAACCGCCTCTGCAGGGCGGCCAGCTGGAAGCTCGAGTAAATAGTCCGGGGCTTCCTCACTTTCTTCGGCTTGCCGTTCACCATCCGCACCTCGGGCTCGCTTATCTCTTTTTCTGTCAAAGGGATCACAACATGAATAAGCATGTGCTATGCAAGCTCTGTAAATCAAAAGCATCTTTCAGGTTTAAATATATATTTTTTTGGTGGGGGGGGGGGTATAGGTTGTCACTTGTATGCCTTAAAAACCAAAGTAAATCCAAACGTCTTCAACCAAACTGATTCCAGTAATAGAAAAGGGGAAGCTCCTATTTTCTCATAATGCTCAATAATTGAGTCCTTATGTGTTGCTTTGGATTCACTTTGCATATTTTTTGTTGTTGCAGGGAAAAAACTAACAATCAGAAAATAAATAGGTGGATAAAAAAAATGCATGAAAATTATTTCACACATTTTTAAAACAATGCAACACGATGACCAAATAATAAAATAATAATCTACCTTTATCATCATAATAATAATAATAATAGAAAGTCTGCAGGCCCTTACCTTGTGGACTCGGCTGGGCTTGGACTCTGCTGTAAGTCCCTGCATACTGGTGGTAGGCGGGTGTCGTGTACGAGCTGTAGTCGGTGTAGGATTTTGTGGAGTAATTTCCAGCGGACGCGTTCACACCCGGGTACTGGTACTGGTAGGCATTGAGCGGCTTCCCGTACGAGGTGGTGCCCGGCGAGCAGTAGCCGTGCGTGACTCCGCCGGCGGGACTGTAGTAGCCGGAATCCGTGGCGCTGGACTCGGGTAAAGTGGGAGATTCCTGAGACGGGTGGTGCATGGCGGAGAGTTGGAAGGAGCTCTGGAAATCTGCAGGCTTCACACTCGGGATCCTCCGGTCGAATACTCCAGTCATACTTCGTGGGCGAAGGCGTGGGTTTGTTTTGATTTCGTATTTAATTCGCAACAAAAAGGAGGCAGTTGGATCCAAAAGGCGCAGAGCATGGAGACTAGTGCGCGGGCATCGTCGGAAGGCTCATAGGCCGTCGGGCTCTGGTGAAGACTGCAGCCAGCCCCGCAGCAAAGACTTGGTTAAATCCTAAATCGCGCTCTTACGCACTGCAGGGAGGATCTGGTTCCATTGGCCAAGGCGCGCGCGCGCGCGCACACACACACACACACACACACACACACACACACACACACACACACACACACACACACACACACACACACACACACACACACACACACACACACACACAGCTACACCCAATTCACTCAGCCAGCTTTCTTATAAGGGGGGAAACCACCCGGGCTATGAGGCTGCATTGTTGTGTTTTTATTCTATCTATCAATGGCAGCAATTAAAGTGTTGGCCGCTCCACGTTTTTCAGGGGGATGATTTCTAAAACCTCATTACTAAAATGGCCTCCTGCTGGAAGACTGGCCGATTATTAGGATTGTCTGCATTATTTGCGCATTTTATTAAAAGGAGACTCCACGTTCTTTGGAAATAACCTCAAAATAAAAGCATGGCATCCAATGTTACAACCATCTCACTTTGAAGAGAAACAAAGCATAAAACCTTATTAAATTGTGCCTTGAGATCATTGGTGGCTGTTATGTTTAATTTTGCATCTAATAGTGTTGAATATCCTGTATATGTTTAGTATAATTTGCATATTCAATATTATTTAATGTGCTTTGTGCCATATATTCTAAAACGAATGCAAATAATACACAACCGACTTTTCCAATCCAATTTAAACCCCACTTGATCCTTGATTATTGGTGTATAGCAGTGTTAATATTGACCTGATTCTGCCGATAGGATCATTAAATATGAATCTTCTCATCTTTAAAACCCTGCATGAAAGATCAACGCTCAGCCTGAGTCGGACACATTCAGTGGTGAACAGAGCCGACCAGTGGACAAAGTGAGGAGCTGCACCTCAAGCTCACTCCAGGAACAAACCCACAAAGACACACGGTGACAAAAGAAAATAAATGGAAGGTGAATCAGAGCTCAGTGTTGAAATATAAGAGCTGAAATCACAAGCAAAAACTAAATCTGGAATGACACACAGTGGGTGCAATATACCTCTGCCAAACAGTCTTATGAAACCAAATTTAAATTCACTTTAGTTCTGGATATTTATTGTTTCATCAAGATCCATGAATTATTTACTGAGAAATCCACAAAAATGTTGAAAAATGTCACAATGTTAAAGAAGTTGGAGAAAAAAAACTGTGTCTGCACTGAACTGGAATTTGTTCTTCCTGTGGTCATGTCCCACCACTCCCTCGGTTTTCAAACTAACTAACAAATAAACAAACGCAGAGGAGAACATAACCTCCCTGGTGGACGGTGACAACTAAAAAAAATCTCCAAAAAGAAATAGGGCAAAAGGTGTGAGGACACAAATGACCAACACTTGATACATAGTATTTATTTTTACCTCATTTATTATAGTGTGTATTGCCTTTATTATCATACACTATATTGCCTCTCCAGTGACATAGTGAACAGGAAAAAGAAGAAAGAGGCCAAACAGGCTTTTTGAGTGTCATTCAGTTATATTTACAATGTCTCACAAGCATTCCCTGATCATTCTGTACAGGCAGAGGGAGAGAGAAACAAAGGTGTTGCAGGAAGGTTTTAAGAAACAGGAGTGGTGCTGCACATTTCATCTGTACAGAATGGTGCTAAAACAAAGTCTACATGGACGAGTCATCACAGGGAAACCATGCGGCATTTTCTCATCAGTCGACGTCTGAAAGCATCACCTGGATAAGCCAGAGCCATTTTGGAAACAGGTGCCATATAATATATAATATTATAATAACATATAGGGTATAAACTGAGCTTCTTGAATGCAGGGGAGGGGGAACAGGGAGCAGGAATTCATGTAGAGAATATCTTGCAAACTGTTTTGGGTTGGAAATTACTGTTTGTAGCTGCATGGCAGAGGCCAGCCAGAGGAACACGGTAACTCAGCACAGATAGATGGAGTCATCAGTAAACATCAGGAAATTCTGGATCCACACGTCAAACAATCAAGTGAAAAGAGACTAACTTCTGCCACAGGACAACAAACCAAAGCAGACCCCAAACTCCACCATGAACCACCTCATGGCACTTAGATGGTAGAAGAAATAATAAAATATATCTGGGGATGTGGATGAAATTTCATACGTAAAGGTTCGAAAAGTTGTGTTTGCAAGCTGTAATGTGTGTCAAAGGCGTGGTTACACACTTTTGCCAAAATCAGTGTTATTAGTACTAATACTACTTGTAATAATAACAATGTATTGGGTCTAAATTTCAGTTTTACTGCCTGAACCAATAGCGAATCGCACCAAACTACTCTGGCTTGTTGAACCTTCGGGAAACATTTTTATTTTTTTCCACAGATAAAGTATGTATATAAATTACCACTAGCAAATAAACTCAGGTGTTAGCGGTTAGCTTACCTTCTCTGTCACCCCGGAAGTACTTCCCCTGTGAGGACACACGAATTCCTTCCTGCGGTGTCCGCTTGTTGACATTTGTTTACCAAATCTGTTTGCCTCATAATACTTTATTAAACTGGAATATTCATGTTCATCACGCGATAAAGCGGCAAACACGTGTTTTCAAGAAGTTTCCTGAATCAAGAAAATCGCGTTTTCTGCGGTTTTTCCATTTGAATCGGGGTCGAGGCTGAGCGCGCGGGTCCCGCGTCTGACGTCACGGAGAAGGTCACCCAGCAAGATAGTTCCCCTCCTGTTCACATATATAGACACACAACCCGAGCGATAGAATAATGTCCGAAGCGCGTGTACACATACAACAAAGATGTGACTACAATCTAAAGGTTTGGTGTCTCAACATTTGTAATGATTGAAAAGGTGGAATTAACGCACAGTTTCCCCTCGAACAAAACCCGCCTGGGCTCGCTTGTCTAACCGGAAGTGATCAAAGGCGGAAGTAGGCGGTGGGGAAGCCTCTCGTCGTGCATGGCCCTCTCACTGCTGTTTTGTGTGTTGGGGGGATGGGGCCGCGCAGAGGATGAGAGTCTCCACACATTTACCACTTCGCTAACTAAATATCTTTCTTTCCGAGCCGGCTTTCCTCCATCCGCTCCGTGTACATCAACACCCCTTCGACCACGCATGAGTTTCGGTGGGATTCGGACAAAATAAAGTGGAGTATCCGCACGTCCACGACTCACGCTCAGAAAAAAGTCGACAAAATGTATTCCTCTCCCGGAGGTAAGTGCTGCGGCTAACGTTAGCATCAGCTAATTGATGCGGCTAGCTAAAGGGAAAAAAACCGACTCACTAGTTGTAGCGCCTTTGCTGCCACATTGCAGCGGCTCGTCGCGGACAGACAGACCCCCGGTCCCGCCTCACTGCCGTTTATCACTAAAGTCGAGCGATCCTTGTGATTTAAGAACATCTCGTCCCCAGTCTTTAAGTGGAGGCATTAGGAGGAGAGGTAATCTTAGCTAGCGTGCAGCCACAACGAGCCGCTGTTAGCCGAGCTAGCTTCAGCGGTGCCTCGTTTCGGGAACTTGCTGTTAGCTTTCCGATGTTGTCTCGGGGGGGTGCGATCGATTGGTTTATATCGTCTGGGTAAATCGCACGATTACGAACAGTTCGCGGCGAGATCATCGCAACGCTAAGCACAGAGTTGAAGCAGAAGTGTAGCCTGTGATAATGCTATCTAATCTCACCAATCTTAGCAATGCTTGGTTAGCACTATCCTCTTAAGTGAGGCAGATGTAGCTGTGTTGACATTGTTGTTGCCCACGGAATAAACACATAAACAAATCCCCCTGTTAATGACTGTGTGACATTGACCATGTTAAGGACATCGGCTCAGGTTAGATACAGTTACAGTTCAACACCTGACAAGCAGACTGTGATAGATTATTGCAACGTTTCTTGATCAAAGGTGGTTTTCTCTAAATCGTTCCATCATTATTCTGCACCTCGAAGAACACATTGTATTTGTGTCACATTTAGTTTCTATTGGACTGTGTCTTTCCGATGTCCCAGGAGGCGTCTTTCTTGTTTTGTTGCTCAGCTGAAGTATGAATTCACATCCAGCATTAGTCTCTTCCCAGGAGAGCGGGTGGTTTCAGGCAGAGTCAGATTGGCAGCTTGCACCATCGTTACTGTGTGTATATTGATAAGAGTTTCTTTAAAAGTCGCCCTTGATTGTGGATGGAGGCGTTCTGGAAGTGATAAGAGAGCTAGACATATACTGAGATGAAGCAAGTGTTTACTGTGGAGACATACAAGTAAAGATGAGTGGCAATCTCCACTTATGGCCACGAGCTACCCAAGGAAATTACCAACGATTTCCACATGTCTGACCTTTCATAAGCGACTCAAATGTTCATGTTCACTCCCCTGTATGTGTCAGGACAGTGTGTATTAGACCAAGTGGATATTTTTTTGTTGTGCAATCTTAACATGTAATTTGTGTCCCCTGTAGCTTCCGAGATGACCGAGGGCGCCCGTTCCTCCGGGTCATTAAGCTCCGGTAAGCGCTTCCCATATTTGGGCCATGAAGCCTTAAACTGGTCTCTGCTGTGGGCCAGTTTAAGTGGCCAAATGCATTACGCTTTTTCTAATCCTTCTATTGTCACAGTCATTCTCATTCAAAATACATTTTAACTGTCTTGCCGAATATTGAAATTGTCCAGGAAATAGCACACAGGTGATGTGGTGCCTCAGATGAGATTGTAGAGGAGACGGCGAGGTTTCAGATTGACAATTTCCTTTTAAACGCACCCCATTTTGTGCACTGAATAGCAGTGCGCTTTTACACACTAAAGGCCTTTCAATAATGCCTACCATATATTATTAGGTTTTATGGGTGTTATTGTGCGTGAATAGAGCTGGAGCACAAAGATAAGCCACTGAGGGGGATGGATAGAGTGCTCTCCCTCCCTGTCTGACTGTAACATCTGAAGTTGCAGATATGGTGCTTCTTGGTTCCAGCATGTTGACCAATGATGAATGCTTATAACATTTTATCCAGAATGACACATCAAAATGTCCCTAACGGTTTAAAAGGAACAGGCTGCCTTTAAATTGGCTGGTGGGAAAGTTCACATACTCACATATCTTATCAAGAGCTAAGAGTTTTTCCAGCCCCATCAAAAGCTTAATACTAACTGAAAGATATATATCTAGGATACGGTTCAACAGCTCCGCAAACTACATGCCACAAAACGATCATATAGTTGCATACACACATATATATATATCTAAAAAACACACACTACTTATTTGTTCTATCTGTTAGTGAACCCTTTCAGTTACATTTGTGAGCATACATGTTAGTAATGAGATCAATAAATATTGCACACTGGTTTAAATATTGTGGGACATTTCTAATCTGTCAATTGATCTCAACTTTTTAGATCCCCCATCTTCACCGGTGCCAGAATATGTGTTCAAGCCACCATCACGGCCAGACTTTGGCACCATGGGCAGGACAATCAAGCTCCAGGCCAACTTCTTTGAGATGGAAATCCCCAAACTGGAGGTCTACCATTATGACATCGACATCAAGCCCGAGAAATGCCCCAGGAGGGTCAATCGGTATATACACATGCGTGTAGTTCTGTAGCACCTGCTTGCATGTGGTGAACTTGTGTTGGAATGTTTCAGGCACTGTGGTAATTTATTTGTTTAATTCTGTTCCCAGTGAAATTGTGGAGCACATGGTCCAGCACTTTAAAACACAAATCTTTGGTGATCGAAAGCCAGTGTATGATGGGAGGAAGAATCTCTACACAGCCATGCCCTTACCCATAGGCAGAGACAAAGTATGTAGTCACCAGGACAACCAGCAATACAATCTCCACTAAAACTGCAAAAAAATGATGTCTATTTATCTTCTTTCCCATCTAACACACAGGTAGAGCTCGAAGTGACCATTCCTGGTGAGGGCAAGGACCGCAGCTTCAAAGTATCCATCAAGTGGATGTCCTGCGTTAGTCTGCAAGCTCTGCACGAGGCACTGGCAGGGCGGCTTCCCAGTGTCCCTTTTGAGACCATTCAAGCCTTGGATGTGGTCATGAGGCATTTGCCCTCAATGAGGTGGGTCTTAGATTATTGGATCTTGTTTCATATATGAGTGATGGGCTGTTGTTATAGGTTTTTAGCACAATTATCTTACTATAGGCAGAGATAGTTAGCATGACAACACATTTTTTTCTGTCTTTCTGTTCATCGAATAGCGTCTGTTAATCAGGTTTAATTTTTCTGTTAAAGGTATACCCCAGTGGGCCGTTCTTTCTTCACTCCATCAGAGGGATGTTCGAACCCCCTTGGTGGTGGCAGAGAGGTGTGGTTTGGCTTCCATCAGTCTGTCAGGCCTTCCCTCTGGAAAATGATGCTCAACATTGATGGTAATTTTCCCGTCGCTCTTGCAGTGCTTGTGTAAAGTAATGGTGTTTCTGTGAATCTCACCTCTGTGTCCTTGTTTTGCTTGCAGTTTCGGCCACGGCATTCTACAAAGCCCAGCCTGTAATTGAGTTCATGTGTGAGGTCTTGGATTTCAAAAGCATTGAAGAACAACAGAAGCCCTTAACAGACTCTCAACGAGTTAAATTTACAAAGGAAATCAAAGGTAAGTAACGTTGTGTATATTGAGCTCATTGGGTAATCAATCTGTTTGACTTTATTTTGTACGGTTTTCTAGGTGAAGTGTCTTTATATATAAAAAAAAAAAGAGTAGGTCAAAACCAAGTAAATGGCTGAAACAAGTTTGGTCATACTTTTGTCATTTACGTGTTTTTCTGTTTCTATTGTCACACAATGGAACAAGAGGGAAATAGTGACGTAAATGAGACAATTAAGACAACATGTTTACCGGCTTTTTCAACGATTCGGGTCTTGTCTTCTAAAATCCTGATTTATATAACTGCAACATCACCTGACAAAATCCCCATGAACATATATTAGACAAAGACGGGGGCTGTACTGTCATTTCAGTCTCATTTACATATAAAATGATGAGTCAGAGAGAAACCAAGTTAAAATCTCATGCAGGTCTGTGTCAGAAGCTATGAGGTCAATTAAATCAGATGCCTAGAGAGGTGTACCTTTTGTAGGGAACCTTGCATTTGTGGGGCAATACTGGAGACTTTCTATGGAATGTAGCTAAGTTCTTTCCAAAAAGTCTTTAGATTTAGCTCTGAAAAGTTGGCAAATATTGCGGCAAAGGTGCTAAATTGGCCGCATTGCCGATGAACATCCCCCCGGTCAACGTAATATAAACTGTGTCCACCAATTAATTTTGAAGGATCAACGGACAGTGGGGGAATTTCCAACTCTCGTCTCCTCTGTCCAGGTCTGAAGGTGGAGATCACTCACTGTGGGCAGATGAAGAGGAAGTACAGAGTGTGCAACGTTACCAGAAGACCTGCCAGCCACCAAACGTAAGAATGAAGTGTTGTTACACAAAATGCAAAATGTATATTGATGAAGGCATGTATAATAAACAATCAACAACATAGATAACCGGTGTGAGAATTCTCTCACTATGAAAAGTCTGCTAAGTGAAAATGACCATCAAGCATATTGAGTGTTTCATTTATTTATTCCCATAGGTTCCCTCTGCAGCAGGAGAACGGCCAAACTATTGAATGCACAGTAGCACAGTACTTCAAAGATAAGTACAAGCTCATCTTGCGATACCCCCACCTCCCATGTCTACAGGTGGGACAGGAGCAGAAGCACACCTACCTACCTCTAGAGGTAAATATCAACGTCTTGTGCTCACAATATTTGCTTTTACAAGAGTGACCCGATTCACACGTTGTGTTTTGCTTTGTGCGTCCACTCCAGGTGTGTAACATAGTGGCAGGACAGCGCTGCATAAAAAAACTGACAGACAATCAAACATCCACTATGATCCGCGCCACAGCCAGATCTGCACCAGACCGTCAGGACTGAGATTAGCAAACTGGTGAGTCATTGGGCGATAAATGCAAAAAATCTTGGTTTCCACAGGTCTGACACTGTTTCTGTATCAGTTTGACACAGTAAACAGTAGAAATGTTGACACTGTGCTGTTAGATGCCAGGATTCATCGATAGTGGTTGCCCCGGTGATCTGGGGCCTGTAGCAAAAAAAATGGGTCAAGGTGATTAAAATCACGAACTCTATGAAAACATGACCCAAATAACCCCAAACAACAAAGGCTTGTAAAAATCAATGGTTGTAGCCGGTCCACTGACACATGACTCCTCACACCAGAGAACTTTGAAACATGCACATGTGACAGCTGCTGCTCAACAAATAGTCTAACCAGCCAGCTGTCGGTATTCCTGACTGTCGTGACCCTCAGGACCAGGGCTCCAGACTAACTTTTTACATTGGTTGCACCCGTGCACCTAACCTTTTGCATTTAGGGGCACCAGCACATAATTTAGGTTCACCCAAAATGTTTCACTGTGCCTTTTGGCACTGCAATAATACACCTGCTATACCTCTTCTTAGTTCAAAAAAATATCTGTAGTAGTACAGACAAGGCATGAATGTGAACAGTTTTTTTACCATTGTCTGATATATCAGGAAAACTTTTGAAGAAAAGAAAAATAATTTTTAATGGAAACGTTAATTTAGTTTGCAGTATTTCTGATAAAGCCTAATGTAAGAAATTCCCGTTTCAATTTTCTTTCAGATGAGAAGTGCCAATTTCAACACTGACCCTTACGTTCGCGAGTTCGGAGTGATGGTGAGAGACGAGATGACGGAAGTGAACGGCCGCGTCCTGCAGGCCCCCTCTATCCTGTATGGAGGCAGGGTACGTGGAGCAACTGCTGATGTACTCCTCAAACATTTAATTTCATGCAGCTCATTCATTGATATTAAGTTACATTTCTAACCTCGTCTTCTGCACAGTGATTAGCTCTAATACGGCTGCTGTTCTTACAATTTGCAGAACAAAGCAATAGCCACACCAATCCAGGGCGTATGGGACATGAGGAACAAGCAGTTCCACACTGGCATCGAGATCAAAGTGTGGGCCATCGCCTGCTTCGCACCACAGAGACAATGTACTGAACTCCTGCTCAAGTAAGTGACATGCATAGAGTGCATCTTCTCCAGCATACCATATGCTCTTTGTTTGCTATTTAACAGGTGTGAGCATAGCTTGATTTTCAAATGTTGCAGCGCAGCAAGGGCAATGAGGTTGTCTTACTTGATTTGTGCTTCTGTTTTAAGAGCACATGTTAAGTATGTACAGCTGTGCCATGCATAAGCCAGGCTTTATCCTTTGCTTTTATGTACGTAACTGTATGTAGAGTATGTTACAAGCTTCATCATGTTCGATGCCAAATATAGTGCAAAGAAAGACTGGTAGACTCAGATTTATCTAGGTGTTAGGTTTTCGTTTCAGGTTTACAGCCGTGAAGGCTCCACATTTTGTCCTTGACCTGCTCTCGATTTTGCTGTGATGTGGCTCCGTCTTTTTTATTTTGTCTAAATGAATAAACAATAAACAAGTTCCATGTCTGTCTCAGAGCCTTCACAGATCAGCTGAGGAAGATCTCCAGGGATGCAGGGATGCCCATCCAGG
Organism: Verasper variegatus; assembly: GCA_026259375.1. Classification (NCBI taxonomy): domain Eukaryota; kingdom Metazoa; phylum Chordata; class Actinopteri; order Pleuronectiformes; family Pleuronectidae; genus Verasper; species Verasper variegatus. The sequence continues at coordinate 11,447,661 of CM048038.1, forward strand.
GTCAGCCTTGCTTCTGTAAGTACGCCCAGGGAGCGGACAGCGTGGAGCCCATGTTCAGGCACCTCAAGTACACCTACCAGGGCCTCCAGCTGGTCGTGGTTATCCTGCCGGGGAAGACGCCTGTCTACGGTGAGGGGTCTACTACTACTACTACTACTACTACTACTACTACTACTACTGTTTGTTGTTATTCTTCTCCCAAAGATAAGAGACATCAGGAGATTCATAATCTTAATTTAAAGCCTAAGAAATTAATTATTGTGAAGTCAACACTTTCTCATTCTCAAGGTACGAGCTTGTATCCAACTTCTTTTAAGTTCTGGACATTCTGCTTATTCTCCGAATTAACATTTCCAATAGTTAGAGCTGCTAACCGTGAGATAACTGTATATACTGTATATAAACGGTATTTGTCTGAATAATGAGGTAGCATGACAAAGGTGGCATGCAAATTAGGTAGTTATAAAAGTTATTGTGTTATCAGTGTCTCGAATGATTTTATGGCAAGGCAAAACTTGCACAAACTAAATCAGTGAGGATCTGTGCGATCAGAGTTATATTTGAAGCTTTGACAGTTGCTCTGTTGAATCCGAACCTGGCTTCTGCATCAGAGCCTGCTGAGTAAGTTTAACTGCTTCTATTTCTGCTTTAGGAGATAACCACAAGGAAAAATGGGCTAAATCAACCACATTCATCTGCTCTCCTGTTCCCTTCCCAGTCTTTTAAACATCAGTAAACCTGTTTTACGTGCACAACGGTCAAATTAAACCACTTTCAGGTCGCCTGAAAGTTTTCAATGGCTGTGATTGGTCAGTGTAGCTGTGTGCACTTGATCATGTTCAGTTTATTGACATCTTTTATTTGTTTTTGTGTCGTAGCTGAGGTGAAACGTGTCGGGGACACTGTACTCGGCATGGCCACGCAGTGTGTCCAGGTGAAGAATGTTCAGAAGACGACACCTCAGACTCTCTCCAACCTCTGTCTGAAGATCAATGTGAAGCTGGGTGGCGTCAATAACATCCTGCTCCCACAGGGCAGGTTAGTGGACACACTACTACACTCTAATTGAAATCCTGACAGTAAAACGATGAAGCCCACATGAGTCTCATAACCGAAATGTTTGGTTTTTTTCCGTTGCCCCTTTGTCTGCGCTGTGTGTTTGCTCCAGGCCTTTGGTGTTCCAGCAGCCAGTAATCTTCCTCGGTGCAGATGTGACTCATCCGCCTGCAGGAGATGGAAAAAAGCCTTCCATTGCTGCTGTAAGTAACATTACAACACAAGAGTAGCTTCAAATAAGTGAGGTGTAATATCATTATAGCTGAAATTACAGAGAATAACCAACCATCCCTGCAGCTGTGGAGCTTCTTTCAGCTCATTGCATTAGTTTAATGGTCTCCACATTTACCTAAAGGTTGAGTTTCAGCTGCTCCTATCGGTCGCTGTATGTTTCAAGCAAGAATCCACTGCCGAGCTCAAAGATGCACACAAGTTCCTGAAAGTTGAAACACATCCCCGCACAGTGACTCGAAATTAAGCTTCTGAATATTTGACAAGTTGCCAGAAACAATGTTGTCAAATCAAAGTTGGATTTGAAAGTAGGCAATTTGTGCTTAAAACATCAGCCATCACGACTTCATAAGCATTTATAAGCACAGGAACTGAGACGTAAGAAATCACCATCCAACCGTATTGTTGTCTGCCCATAAATTCCCCAGCAAACAAGAGTTGATAAACGTATCACCCTTTAATTTCTGACATCGCATTTTCATTTCATTTACATTCTGGATAACTTTGATGTTATACTAAGGATATTTGCTCTTCCTCTTCAGGTTGTTGGTAGTATGGATGCCCACCCGAGCAGATACTGTGCCACAGTCCGGGTGCAGCAGCACCGTCAGGACATCATCCAGGACTTGGCCACCATGGTGAGGGAGCTTCTCATTCAGTTCTACAAGTCCACCCGCTTCAAGCCCACCAGGATCATCTACTACCGCGATGGGATCTCAGAGGGCCAATTTAACCAGGTGGCGTGCACAGTGAGGATGTTCCTGAAAATATAAACAAATTTGTGTTGCTGATTTCTTCCAAATCCCCATCATTTCAGCTTTTTAATCTTCAATATATTCTTGACTTGCACTTGTGCAGGTTCTTCAGCATGAACTGCTGGCAATCCGTGAGGCCTGCATCAAACTAGAGAAGGACTACCAGCCCGGTATCACCTTTGTTGTCGTGCAAAAGAGACACCACACAAGACTGTTCTGTATGGACAGAAATGAGAGGGTCAGTATTGCATCATTGAAATGAATATGAATATTGATTGTTTCATAGCCTAGCTCTAAAATGAGAGAGAGCCCATTGCCACTGTGTTGTAATTTGTCTTGGTACTTAGGCACTAACACATTTTTTGGTGTATTTCCGCAGGTTGGGAAGAGCGGCAACATCCCTGCAGGCACCACGGTGGATACGAAAATTACTCACCCATCCGAGTTTGACTTCTACCTTTGCAGTCACGCTGGAATTCAGGTAAAAATAGGATTAGGATCAAGTGGAACTGAATCACCAAGTGAAGCATGGCATGTTTCTCTGAGTTATTTCAGAAAAAAGGACAACATTTAGATTAACAATTATTCATGGATCAATGGGTTTTGGTTTGAATTTTGGTTTAACACCTGTCATTCATTGTTTCTCCTGGCAGGGCACCAGCCGGCCGTCTCACTACCACGTGCTCTGGGACGACAACCACTTCACTTCTGACGAGCTGCAGGTTCTCACCTACCAGCTTTGCCACACTTACGTGCGCTGCACCCGGTCAGTTTCCATCCCGGCACCAGCCTACTACGCCCATTTGGTGGCTTTCAGGGCTCGCTATCACCTGGTGGACAAAGAGCATGACAGGTAAGAATTCAATGGGATTTGCTGTATTGTAAACCTTGTCTGTAAACCTCACACAATGGACGTGGAGGACTCTAACTTTCAACTTTTCACAATTTCAGTGCTGAAGGAAGTCATACCTCAGGCCAGAGCAATGGGCGCGACCAGCAAGCCTTGGCTAAGGCCGTTCAGATCCACCAGGACACGCTGCGCACCATGTACTTTGCCTGAGAGCACACAACCCCAAGGTGGCGTGGGTGAGACTGATGGAACACACTACCATAATCCCCCTGCTGTCTCGCCGTCAGCTCTAGATAACATCACAGTGGTTTTACATCGTGATCTTCCTACTTAACAAACCTGTCAGCTGCCCATACATCTACAATTGTACTTGAGCCCCTAACCCACCCAAACCAAGCCAGCTATTAGATTACGATGCAAAAGAATCCCTCTTTCACGGGGGTTGAGTTAGAGGAGGTTCTATTTACATGTTGTGACATGTTGTGCATTCGTGTGTTTGTACTTGTTGTAGGGGAATATGTTGCAAAGTCTGAGAGGAAGAGGAAAAGTTTTTACACTGATGGGTGAAATCTACCATTTCTAAACAAGTGGGAATTAACATTTTACATTGGGGAGGTTTCTAATTAAGCTGTTCACCCTCCTCCTGTTTTTTTATTGTTTGTCATGGTCTTGGTGCTCGAAGGGTGAAGGAGGCGTCAAAAAGATGAGGGGGTCCCGTTCACTGTTTATATGCCTGATGTTTCGCTCCTCTGACAAACATTATTTATCAGCCAATCAAAGCAAAGTGCACTGACCAGAGTGGGTACTTAACCTGGACAAATGTACTTAATATATTGAGGATGTGTGTGATTTTTTTCACATAGGGCACTATGTGATGAAAAGTGCCATTTAAGACCACCTTTCTATCGTCATTTCTATGTAAAATACGATGATATATTTGTCCCACATCTGCTGGGTTTTCAGTATTTGTCCTTGATTGACCGTGACGACCATTTTATGCCAAATCTGGTGACAACTTACAAAAGGATTCCTTGAGTCAGATTTGTTTTCAAACCTCGAACCAACTCGTTCATTCTAGATGGGGTGGCTTTTAGTGTCCAGATTTAAAGTGCAGCAGTTTTATCCTCCGGAACTGATAAAGTTGCACCAGTAATTCCCATACGAGAACTAGTGTATTGGGACTGGATCCCAACAAGGACTCCTTTCTAATGTACTCTGAGCCATGTTGATAAAACCACACACACACGATGTAGAAATCAACATAGAAGGGAACTTGATGAAATCAGTTTTCCTTCCTTCCGTTTTTATAGTCTATTTTAATTTCAATCATTTTATTTTGTAATGAATATGCATGGAGCTGACTCATCTTTTTAGACATTTAGGCATTTGTGACAATTGTTCCTTTCTCCTACTTGTACACATTAACCCTTCTTCGGCAGAACAAGCGTTTTCTGCGGTGTCTTTGTCAGAGCAACGTTTGCGTGGCGTATCGATATCCGGGCGTACGGTACAGTGGAGTGAAAGCTGAGTTTAACTGATTGAAATTTCCTTTAAAAAAAAAAAAACAACTCTTGAATTATAGTGTTTGCTCCGGGAAACAGGAGCAGTCGTCGCACAAAAGCTTGGGTTTTATGCAAATGACTTTTTGTGAGTCTTTATACTATATATAGTAATGTTGGTAATAAGGTATATTTTGAATAAGCTTTCAGTGAAGGCTGCTGAAAATACTATAAAGATTTTTGTTAAAGTGACTGGCCCACATGTAGTCTAAATTAACACTGTCTATTTGTATACAGATTTTAAATGCAAATATCCTCTTGCCTTTTGGAGACTGTTACAGTCTTACTAATAATTCTAGACGTTTCCTAACACCCCACCTAAGTTTTACTACTAAGTTAAGCTGGCGAATGTTCACAAAGCCCTGATCAGAGGCAAGTAGTCTATTTTCTAACTATGCATCATTTTTAACCAAGAGATTTAACAGTGGGTTATCTCACAGGAATTTAGGTCATTCATAGAGGTAGATAATCAGGGCCTTTTTTTTGTTATCGTAGTTTTTTTAGCATGTTGCATTTAGTAGCGTTTCTTAGTGCTTATCAGCATCTTCATGCCTTTCTAACGGGATGAAGTATTTATGTGGTTATTTGTAACATTGTAGATTTTATAACCTTTAAAAAAGAAAAAAAAGGGGGGTGTATCCTTTGTAACACACGATCTTTCTTAGCCAAACAAGATTACAAACTTTTACATGATTTAATAATCAAAAAAAGACATGGAAGCACAACAAGACATGTTGATCTCTAGGTGCTAGAAGTTTTCACTGTAAACCACCTTTAAAATGCTCACTGGATTTGGTCCACAGAGCTTTTTCCTCGTACGCTAAAGGAAGCTTCATCATTTCGAGGATCTTCTCTTCTCTCTCAAATTGACGACCTCTCCGTGTTTCCCTCTGAACTCATTACCTGCAAAGCAACTAGAAAAAAGCCGACTGACTGTGTTTGTGGGGCATTCTTAAAAAAAAAAAAAAAAAAAAAAGAAAAAGAATCACCTACTTGATATTTACTGTTATGATGTCAATATTGTTCTTATGGGTGCTGATCTCACAACATGTAGATTTGGATGCACTTTTGATAGCAGAACGTTGGTATGGCTTCTATAGATGTAGTTCCTCAATCCAAGCAGGAGACTCGGCCATACTGTGTGACACTGGCGTAATTGTATGGAAATGGCCGTGTGTTCTACCTCTTGTTACCTGTTTTAAGTGTTATGGTAACATCACAACACTGGCCATTTCTGTATAATTACCCCTGCTATCTCTCTAATTGGCATTGTTTGAGTCTTGCATTTACAGTAGAGGTTTAAAACGCTTGGCGTGCGTGATGTCCAACGTGCTTTTCTTAGTTTGTCCATGTGATTTTTAGTAGTTTTACTCAAACTGATAAGAGAGAATGTCTTTATTTCTTCCTTTTTTTTAGTGGTTTTGAGCGTCTAGCTGTACGACCAAATCCTCGAAGTGTTTGTATTGACACACAGCTTTCCCCTGCATTTGTTCCTTTAATTCTATGCACCAATGAAATGACGGACATTTGCTCGACACATGCGTTTTTTTCCACTAGAGAAGTGTCACAGCGAATGCAGAGCACACATCGGGTGTGGTCACTGCGTCGTAGACAAATTGACGAACAGCACCACTCTGGTTCATTTACTAAAGTTGTCGGAGAGCGCAAAAGAAACGAGAAAACAGCTGGTCTGAGGATCAGCCTGAGAAATTCACCTCAATAGATGTTTGTAATGCAGTGAGGGCAATCTGATCGGGTCAAATTCAGCACCGAACATTTATTAATTTGTTTATTAACCTAATTAAAGTACAGTTAAGTACAAAGCTCTGCATTCTGTAACGTGAATGTCCTCTTCTCTGTGTGAATGCCGGCCTTTACGATGCTGCCACAAGCATCCACGTGAGTTTGTGTAGTCGAATGTTCAGTCTCTCAAAGGGATGCCTGGGTGTTAGAGTTCTAGTGGCCGTTGGTCGTTCTCCAGAAGATGCCTGAGTGACATTGTGACCACAATAATAACGACTGTCCCCAAAAAGAAATTTTGCTTATTCCAAACATCAAGATGTCATTTAGGAGACGTGTTTACTTGTCGTCATTGCTTCTTTTGTTTGTTTGTTGTTTTTGTGTGTTTTTTCGTTACCGATACCAGCACCTTAAAATACCAGATGACAATGGCATTGCTTTTTTTCCTGGAGATAAAACTCAAAACATTTGACAAATGTTATTTTTGCACTAAACAAGAATGGACTTTGTACCTGTCGCAGCATTAAGACTTTTATCAGGTGGCAGAATGGCAGACATTATTTTCCCCTCCTTTTCTTTTGTTGTTCAGAAAGCAGCAGTTGGCATTGGTGGCTTTTCAATATAAAAGATGCACAGAGGCTCAAATATGTGCGCTCGTCGAGCCGACCAGCATTTAGCATGTGATCTTAAAAAAAATAAAATAAAAATCCTGATGCCTTTTTAAATGTTAATGAAAGAGTGAAACTTTGTAGTCGTGTGGGTTGCCTTTGCATACTGATGTGGGTGAAAGGTGCTTCATGCAAAAACAATCGTGACAGGATGAGTTGAAAATCACCAGTTGTGGATGATGCCATTTGTTGGAGACACGATACCAAAGTGCTGTGCGAGGGGTAAAGTGCAGGAAGACGGCAGTGTGCATAGGAAATCATACTGAAACCAGCCATGTCGGACATATCGATATTCAGAAGAGGCTTTATACCTTTTTCATCAATCTGCCTGATCATGAGCTAAATGGAGAATGTGTTTGAAGTAGGGATGTCACAATACCTAACATTGTAGCTGTCGATAGCGATTCCATGACATTTCCACGATTCTCGATAGCTAATTCGATACCACTGCAACAGAGCAATAAATATCATTTACTTCATCACACACTCCTTTTATTTAACATATTTGAACATACAAAAAACAGTGGCTATGTAGCCTTCAAGTAATAAATAAAAAGAAAAGACTTATTACATTATGAAGCGGAACACTGGCATATAGGAAAGTAACACTCCTATATACTGTGTGCCTGCCCTGATCCCGAAGCAGCAGCGGCAACCTCCGGTACTGTTAAAAAAAAAAAATAGTACCGTGACACTTTTGGCGTCGACTTGGTACCGAAGTATCGCTTCTCTTGACATCCCTAGTTCGAAGGAACAAATACACCAGCCTGGATGAATGTGGCGCTGCTCCCTCAGTAAAACAGTGCCCAAGGTGCTTAGGTGTCCATAATACCTGCAATGGGAACCATAATTATTAGACAACACTTTTTTTTTTATTATTAGACACGTAAATTAAATGCACACCTCGACCTCAGTTCAGCTGTTTTTCCGTTATCTGGAGTGGACAGAACCAGGACAAAGCAGGTTCTACAAATGGCTGATTTGTAAATAACACACTATATCGTAAGATAATTTCATTCGGCAGATATTCCTCAATGTCTGTATGTATAAAATTTAGGGTTGAAACAGTGATCAGCCTGTTTACTGACTGGCTTTTGAATAGTTTTGGAATTCAGAAATAGCTTGATTTCAAATGATGCGACGACTTATACACAAGTTTATTCCAAACCCTTTACCCTCGGTGTACTAATGTCTTTCCTCTAAACCCATTTCCTTTAGAGAAACTATTGCTGACATAAAGAAACCTCTTGTAGAGTCAGACCTATTTTCCTAGCTCCAAATAATAACAATGAATGTACTTAGAGCCTGCGTGGTTTGTAATATTGTATAGGCTATCCATCCAGTCAATTTATAGTCATTTATAGGCTTCTTGTGTACAACCTTTTCTTTTCTCTTTAATTTATAGGCTTTAACAGTTGCAGAAAGTATTATGTTTTCTTTAATATTTCATTAATTCAGATATCGCCCACGTCACAGCTCATATAATTTATCTTCTCACTGTGAGACATAGAAGTCTGCAGTTGTCTTTGTCTGGGTGTCGGCTGCTGTAGGTTTTTAGGAGGCGAACGTTGTCTCGCTGGTAGGGGACATCTTTTCCGTGCTTGAGTGGTGCTGTAACATAAAGAGCCGTGTGCGTGTATACGATGGTTGCTTTTGTGTGGGATCTTGTTTGCCGTTGAATATTTTTGTCTTCTACTTCTTTCTGTCTGAGCGGAGTTATCATGTAAAGATCGTGTAAAATCCTTCACTAACTAATTAGCGCAGTGCCACTTGTTTATTCTGTTCCGTACTTTAGTTGATTGTATTACTTCAGTTTTTTATCCCACATTTACGACAGCTTTACATGGCGCTCTGTTGGTTTCAGCGGGGCTACTTCTCCTGTTCCTTTGCCTCGATTAACCTTTTCAAAGCATCACCTTGTCCATGAGTGTTTATCATGCCAATGTCCATCCAGTTAGCCGCAGCCGTGTGACGCCAGTGTGGTATCAAGGTTTTTCAGATACTCTGTTGTTGTTGTTTTTTTTAGCTACAAGTCTGAATTATTAAGTATAAATTCAAATGGGTTTCTAGCAGTCCTGAAAAAATGACCTCTCACGTCCACCACATGCAGCTTCTTCATGTTTCCAGTCGTTCAGTCCTCAGCTTCGGTCCAGAATTACATCTTTAAGTTTGAATGGATCAGACAATCATCATCCCAAGGAAATGAGTCCAAAGATGATGCTTCTACATTCCACAGCTTATTCTATCTTAGTCAATATTTTCTACAAACATTCAGGTTTCCCAGACAATAAATCCCCTCAATTTGGGTGACCCCATAACTTTTCATCTTGTGCCATAATTGGTTCAAAATGTATGCTGACTGAAGCCTTCATCTCAAAACACTGCTGACCTTAAGCACACAGAGCTGCTCGCCTGGCTGTAGCCTCTTTGTCTCTTGTTCTACAAGCGCCTTGAAACTCGTATGCAGCTCATTTCTACTCAGTGTCATAACAAATACACTGGCTGAATTTTAAATCACATTTTAACAAGTTATTACACAATTACAACCTTCAGACCCGTCGGCCTTTCGGCACCTGCCAAAGCCGGTGGATGCTCTTGAGAGTCAACTGAGCTGAGACTCGGTCAAACTGAACCGAGATGTGACCAAGCTGCACGTGGTGGATATCGGGGGCCTCGCTCGGGCCTGCAGTGAATCTGACCTCGACTGAGAACTGCTACCAAGCTTCACCAAACCAAACCAATGCCATCCAGTTGATTTACACGCAGCCAAGCACGCAAGACTTACGGCAACGTATTTTGTTTTGTTTCTTTCAAAGCATTTCTTGTCCTCAGAATGACTTGGCTTTATATTTACCAACTTGGAAAAAAAACTACCTCAGAGCAGTGTCAGGTGCTAGCTAAATATCCCTAATTTTTAACCGCGGCAACGAAATCAAAAAGTGTAGTGACCAAACCAATACAAGCCAATATCTTGTGAGAGCACTGTTCTTTTCTTGAACCTCGACTGGTCGGTTGCTTTAGAGACATGTTAGGGGACCAAATCTTTGTAATCGGAAGTCTCGTCATTTCATTTAAGTCCTTTTTGTTTTTCAACTGGCAGCCACAAAAAAATAATCAAGCACAAATAAGGATTCATACATGTTGTGAAACAAACTATAGGCTCGACTGCATCATATGTTGAATAATTACTTTAAACTATGAGTGTGTTAATATTCCAGATACATTTTGGTGATGTAGAGGAATGTTTTTGGTGGCGATGAGGGTTTTCTCGGAAGGACGTATGTACAGCAATAATGTCAGAGAGCTACGAGTTGTTGGTAATTATTCGTTTGTCTTTGCATCAGTTATTCATCTTAACGCAGTTCAAGGCAACGCTCGAGAAACATTTGAGACTCTTAGTCAGCAGAACACTTATCAAATGGAGAGATGTGGAAACCAGCTTTTCTGCGGTTGCTTTAAAAAGATTGCTGAAATATTCAGATAGTCGCTCCCTGCGATCAAATGCCTCCATTTCTCTGCCGTGTTAAACCCAGCACTGCAATAAAATCAGGGCTGAATGTCCCTCGCTCTTATTCAGTTAATTTCCCCCCCTTTCTTTCCTATGATTACCCGAACTCAACGCCATTTTTGTTTAGGGTTTGACGTATAGTTTTGCATGCAACAATTTTCAAAGGGAATATACACATTTTACCGGACTTTACAATGAATCAAAATCATCGTAAACATCAGCGAAAGGTACATATGAGGTTGTGCGGCGGTTAACGTCAGGTTGTTGTCATTTTAGTGTGAACGGAAATCATCCAGTGTGGCGATTAGTCGCTTTGAATGTGTGCCTTTTGTGGGTTTCTCAGAGTCCTCTCTACATTCAAACATACAAAAATCTGCTGCGCCGCATGAAAACAAGAATCTATTCCCATTTTTAATTATCATGCAACCTTTCGTGTAGACGCTGCATAGAACGATCAGTATTTGTGTTTTGCACTTTCAAAGCAGTCTAAAAAAAAAAAAAAAAAAAAGTCCATGTGAGGATGGGCAGAAAGTAAAAAAAACAAAAAAAAAACAGACGAGGTATTTTATGCTATCAATAGGAAATATAAGGAATAATATGACTTTGAAGAGCTTTTCTACAAAGGTTGATATATCTATATATATTCATGAAGTACCTCATAAGCCTGATATATGCTGCATTGACTTTTTTTCTTTAGTGTACTTCATATTTTTCAAATCAAAATTTAATTTTTCCCCTTTTGGGAGGGTTGAATGTCACTACAGGCTGTGCAAATGCCACAACCAGTTCGTCTCAATAGTCTGTCCTAACGGAGGAGTGTGTTATTCCCTGTGGCCAAATGATAATTAGTCATTTATGCAATTTATACTCTATGATCTCATCCGAATATTTCTCAGCTGTAGCCACGTCGTTTTGTGCTGTCTTTAATTTTTATTATTTTTACATCTTCCCTGTGTCTGTGTAGCCATAAACATTGGGTTTATTTGACAAAGAGTTGACATGCTGCGAGCGTCCCCGCGGGGCTCTGTGGTTTAAAACAACTGTTGACTCAGGTATCGCCGCGAAAGGGCTGTATCTGTTTACTGTGTCCCTGTCCCACACTCCCCCTCTGCACCTTTGTCTTAAAATAGCCTTAGATCTTTAGTGAGGTTCCTATTTGGCCTTAAAAGTTGAACAAATTCCAGTATGCACTACAATTCCACAGACTTGACGTCGAGCTCGACTCCTGTTCAGACACATTTCTGAATGTGTGTATTTTTTTTCTTTTTTCTGCCCTGTTATCTACCTCCTCTGAATGTAGGGGCTGTCCTGGAGTTGGAGTCGACTGCAAAACGTTTTGATTTTCTCGTTCACTCAAAGAAAACAGACAATCATCTGTAGATCCTTGAAAAGTCTAAAATTCCCCCCCGTGTTCATTCTGTCTTAGAACTTATTCCAGGACACTCCATTTCTCCTGATGCCCCCCCCCCCCGCTCTCATTGGCCATTGCCATTTGTACATTGTGCGATTCTTTTTATTTTGGTTCTTTTTGTTATTGTAAGCCATGATGGAGAAGCAAAGTGACCAAAGTCTCTTGGCAAAGGCAGCCCTGCACAGCCGTGTGAATTCAAACCTCCCTTCATTTGTGTCATTTTGAGCTCAACCTTTGAGTTGTTGTTTTATTTCCTCTCTTCTCTCTCTTCCTCTTTCCTCCATTATTTAAACCACGACATGCCAAAACTGAATTTGCTGTCATTCCTGTTCTGGTGAGGGTCTTTTTGCCGATTTTTAATTTGTTCACATCCACTGCTAAGCTCCTTGTTCTTGTTGTTGTAAAGTTGTAAGCTTTTTGATTTCTATTTTACATTTCCTTGTTTTATTTTATTTTTGTTAACAATTATGCTTACAGAACACAAGATATGCTGTAAAACCCTGTTAGAGGACATAATGTGAATACGTATCACTTAATGTAGTTCACTCTTTGGCTTGACTGTAAGTTGCTATTAATTAATAAATTGTTTTAAAAAAAGTTTTCTTGCTGTCTCACAACTTTTTAATATATGTTGTTAGTCCATTTTTGTCTTGGAGACCATTTTTGCAGGATTTCTTCTCGCTAAACTACTTTTATTAATAAAAGAAAAGCCATTTAATGGGTTCTTCCTTGGATCCTCTCACAACCGCACAGAGTTGGTTATAGAGTCATTCTGCAGATACACAAACAAGAATTTAACTAAAACATCAACCTCCTTGGTAGAGGTCATCATTTATACAAAAAAGAATTACCCATGTGAGGTTTAATAAACTTTATTCTTCATAACCTTGCTGATAAAAATGTAAAAGCAAATCTGTGGACATGAGGTTGTTTTTCTGAAACGTGACACAAATTGATCTCAGGATGTTGAAATGTTACACAAAGAATATTCATCAAAGCTTATTTCCTTTAGTGAAATGGTCATTTTCTTTAATTCTCTCTGGTTTTGACTAAGATTTACAAAGCATTATGAGACATACAGTAGTACTAGAAATTTACCCTTTGGCCTTGCAAGATGCATTCACCATCCAGCATCACATTACAGCCTCTAGTTGAACTACCAATCTGAGTAAAGAGTTGTGAATTTCAAACAGTACTTGGAGTTTGGTTGGGGCTTTGGCGTAATGCAACACTGGAGATGGAGACCACAGGGAGGGAGAGGATTTCCGCCACGTTCACATATATAAAACATTAACAAAGTGGTTAACGCAGTCAGTAACAGTGATGATCACACTCCAGACACACACACACACTGAGAACAGGATCATTTCAAATCAAAGCAAACGATCGTGTGTGTGACAAAACACTAAACTATAAAATCACCTCACAAAAACTACAAGAAAAACAAAACTACACAGAATTACCAGACACAGACAATTCTTCATCTTTATAAAGTCGTTTTTCTGTAACTTCACAGAGTTGTGCTCTTTTATTTCCCTCCGCCCAGTTCCTCCTGTGGACAAAACCACGAGAAGACTTTAGGACCCGCTAGGCTTAACACCAAAGGATTCAGTTGTAGGGAGGTGAAATAATACAAAATAAAACACACAGCCACACGTCGCTCAAACATGGCGACGGCGTTTGACACCGAACGGTTTCTTGGACAACGACTGCTCATAATCTTCTAACTCAGCGTCTCTCTTCATCGGTGAGCCTGGGTGTCCATGAGGGAAGACGACCAAAAAAAGCAAACTAAAAACACTTTGAAACCAATAAGACTACAAAATAAGACGTGTCACTACAACAACAATAAATTAATGCAAAAATATGACCCGAGTACGAGGACCAGATTTTCTTTTGTTTCATTCTCACTGGAATTCCACATTGAATAGAAAGATCTTTCATAAAAAGTTATAAAATAAATAAGCACTCTTTCCCTTTGAGTTTGGAGTAGAAAAAAAGTTGCAAGCCGTGCAGGCCTAAGAGGAGAAAGAGCAGTAGGAGGTTTTTTTCTTTTTTTATAATTATTAATGTTATTTTGCAGAAGTATCTCTGCACTCGTCTCCTCGTCTTTGGCCTTTGTGGTCATAAACACTAACATACGCACGCACACACTCACACACTCTCTCAAACACACACAAGCTGGTGGGTCAGTGTGACCCGCTCAGTGGCTGCAGGCTGGTCGTCAGTACACCCAGTTCACGGGCACCCACTGGGGTTCACTGCACAGTTTGTCCACAGCGGCCTGTAACGTCTCAAAGGCCTTGTCCAGGTTGTCGTTGACGATGGTCAGGTCGAAGTAGTGGCTGTACGCCCTCTGGATGCGGGCGCTCTCGTCCACCGTCTTCCTCAGGTCCACATCCTGTTAGCAGACACGTTGACAGGTGAGTTGTGGAAACTTAAAGGAAATGAAGAGCGACTCGATGAAAGAGTGGAAGTGTGTGAATAAAAAACAACTTTACAGAAGGAAATACACACTTGATACGATGTAATACATGTGTATCATGGCTTCTGCAGGTTTAAACAAGTAAGGAGTTTTTAAGACCATAATAATAGAAATTTTAGACCTTTGTCAAGTTTGACGGATATGAAGGAATATCACAGTCCCATAATCACTTACCCCTCTTAGTGGAGACTAACCACATAATGCAGCAGACTACAGGCAGAGACAACAGTGGGCATCTTAGTCTTTCAAAGAGCCAAGCAGATCAATTCTGAGTGTTTGTAGTCTCAGTTTTCAGTTTTATTATATTATATATTTACCATTATTATATGGTAAATGGTCTCTATTTACAGTATATAGTGCTTTTCTAGTCTTGATGACCACTCAAAGCGCTTTAGCACTTTAGCCATTCACACACACACATTCATACAGTGCATCTGGGTGCAGCATACATAGTGTGCTAATATCTAATATTGTTGACAAAGAACTACAATACTCAGAGACATCACAAACAAATTTTAAAGCACTAGGAGCAGCATTTATTATTGATAGAATTAAGACCTAGCTAAATATATATATTATTTATTTCATAGTACATAATATTTTAACATATTTAAGACTTTTCAAGGCCTAAAACTCAAATGATTAAGTTTGAGACTTTCTTAACTTTTTAAAAAACCCTTAGAAACCCTATAAACAGTTGTAGTCACTCGACATTTGACACAAAATTACAATAAACATGATTTAATGTACAATATATAATCTAATATATAGTAATACTTCAAAGGATAACTTCTGTTTTTGATATTTGAGTATATTTTCTTACAGCAATTTAAATAAAACTCTTGACAATATGGTGAGTATGGATAAAGATGTGTTGAATGCATAATCAGGACCTCATATGTCTGTCACCCAGTGGGTCGTATGGAAAAGCATCACCTACATTGTGTGTGTGTGTGTGTGTGTGTGTGTGTGTGTGTGTGTGTGTGCGCGTTAACCTACCGTGAGCTGCTTGGTTGTGATGCCTGCGTCCACCACAGCTTTGTGCATGGCCTTGAGTGTATCGAAATCTGGCGCCGCAATGAAAACCACGTAGGGCATGAACTCTGCTGTTTTGAGTACCTTCAGAGCCTGGACGGAGACATGAGGGAGACATTACAGCCAAAATAAAATAAAAAAACTAGAGTTCCTGCCACACCATTTCCCCCCCGAATCAACCTCTGCTGTCCCATTGATTTAAAGACACCTGACAACCTTTAGTGTCTCAAACCGTCTCGTACCTGTGGGTTGACGTCCAGGATGCAGGTGCGTCCTGTGTCCACCACCTCGAGGATGGAATCGATCTTGGTGCCGTACAGGTTGCCATCGTACTCGCCGTGCTCCAGGAAGCGGCCGGCCTTCACGTCCGCCTCCATCTCCGTCCTGCTGGTGAAGTGGTACGAGTTGCCGTCCAGCTCGTCGTCACGGGGTCGTCGCGAGGTGTCTGATGGAAGAACATCACGTTTGATTTGACTTTTCGTGACGGAGTTGTGACAGAGCTTTAAAATACAGTGAAATGCGAGCAGGAACGTACATGGTATAGTTGTGCCGAAGCGCGTCGGCTGGAGGACCATCAGTCGGTTTTTGAGGCTGCGTCGACCCACGCCCTGCGCACCAATCAGAACCAGCGTCTTCCTCTGGAACGGCGGCACTTTCGCCACTTCCTCGTAGATCTGCAGCTCGTGTCTGTCAAACTCTGTGAAAACACAATCACACTGTGAGCCAATTAAAACAAAAAGAGAATTAAGATATGAACTGAGGGTCGGCAGCGTGGGGAGTTTTCTGACCTGCGTTCTTGGCTGTCAGGTACATCATCTTCTTCTTCTTCTTTCCAGCTATAGTGCCGCAGAGGATGCCTAGAAAACAAGACTCTACATTATATGTGCTTCTTCATTTTGCAGTCATGGTGTTTGGCCAAAAGGGGGCAGGTGTGGACCATTTTTCTTTTCTTTTTTTTTTAAACCATCCTCTATCCAGGCGCATTCACCATGAATCAGTTTAAAGTGGTAAAAGCAATTGAGAAATCTGGCAGCAAAAACAGTTGACAGACTTTTCTGGGGCCACTCCATCTTTTCAACATCAGCACTGCTCAAGAGAAAAACTGGAAGCGTTTAAGCTCGAACCAATCTCAATTCACAGCATCTATACAAAAACACCACCAAGAAACATTCGCAGGGACCCACCTGATCCTTCAAAGTCTCGAGGGACGAAAGCTTTCCTCTTCTCCTCCAGGAACTGACTGGGTATCAGTCCTGTAGCTCCAGCCACCACATGACACGCCTGGAACAAGATTGTAAATCAGTTCATGTCTCCATCTTCAGTGATAGACATCCATCCATCCGTCCATTATCTATACCACTTATCCTTTTGAGGGTTGCAGGGGGAGCTGGAGCCAATCCCAGCTGACATTGGGCGAGAGGCAGTGAAACATAAAGGAGAATCGATGAATGAAGGCCCACCTGCCACCAGTTGGGATCCTCCCTGTTGACGATCTGAAGGATGTCGCCCCTCTCGAAGGTCATCCCCGCCTCCCGACATGGGATGAGGTTGTCGCTGGCCGGGTTGTAGTCAAAGTACGGCCTCACGTACACCTGTCGTGAACACACGCACAGTTTTTGCTTGAAGGGTGTGTGGTCATCGGGACATTAGGCGCATGTCAAACAAAGGACAAACGTGGCTTCGGTGTAGGAGACGAAAACATAAGCAAAAAAACTAGAGAAGCGCGAGTTAAGCACGCCGTCTCACACTGAGGCCCTGTTCAGACCCGGTGCTAACATCCGTCCTGAGATATCCGATCACAAGTGGTCAGCGTTAAGTCCGTGTGTTCCCACCTGGCATTGGAATGAGTCCTGAATGCGTCTCCTGTGATTGGACCTCATTTCCCAAGAAGGTAAGTGCTCTGGCTGACGTATTAGATTAAACAAGCAACCAGAGGAAGCAATAAAACAAGCCAGTGAAAGTATTCTGTGCAGCGCGCCCTGAGCCACAGAGCAGGATGTGATTTTGCATTCTCATCGTCTCATTCACTCTAACTGCTGTTCATTCAGTTTTGGGCCCAAAAACATTTTTCTGGGTTTATATGCGTTTGTTGAGGACTTTTACTCAAGAGCTACAACTGGTGAAAAGGGAGGAAAATGACTATAAATATCATAAATCACTGTACTTTCCATGTGAGGGAGCGTGAGATTACAAGAAGCCTGTGTGTGTGTAAGAGACAGAAATGGCTAGTGTGACCTAGATAGCATGTGGAGTGTTATTAATAGGGCTGCAAGGGTTCACATTCCTGCACAGGGGATTGTAGGAGGGCCTTAGGACACATCACCAGCTCTGTACCACTGCCCAACATCTGCCACCTTATTACATAAGTGCGCATGCTTGTGTTGACATCATCATCTCATTTGACGTGTGTGTGTGTGTGTGAGCGTATACCTGCGGAGGAGCAGGAGCGTCCCGGTAGCTCGGGAGGATTTTCAGCGTGATGCCCCCGCTGCAGTCTTTGAGCATCTCCTGCAGCTCGGTGGGGTTGTTGCCCACGTCCTTCCCGTTCACCTCCTTTATGATGTCGCCCACGTGGAGCAGGCCCTGCCGGTCGATCATGCCGCCGTGCAGGATTCTGGCAATGACCAGGTCCTCTTTCTCCACACGAAACGTCACACCCTGAGAGGAAGAGGAAGAGGAGGCGAGGAGAGGATGATGTTTCGCCCCGGAGAAATAGACACCTGTGTTTTACTTAGTTTTTCATGTACTCATCCAATGCCACACACACAAACACACACACACACACCCGTTTGCACAGCTCTCCTCAGTAGGACTTTGCATTTACTTCAATTTATTTTGGACAGCCTAACCAAAACTTTATCCCTTACCTTAACCAGGGTCAGTTCCTACCTAGCCCTAACCTTTACACACCCACCATTTACCTTAACCAGGAGCTTCAGAAATGAGCGTTTGCCTTGTTAGGACCAGGCTTTGATCCCCATGAGGTTCACTGGTCCTGACAAGGTCAGTATTTATGCTGGAAAAATAGGTTCATAACAGGTAACCAAAATGTATACACACGCACACACATACACACGTACACGCAGATCATTTCAGTTAGCGTGTGTCTCCGCTCACCAGTGGCTCTCCGGCCTTCTTTCGGATGCCAATCATGCGCACAGCGTCGGCCTGCATCAGAGCGCTGTTCACCGCTGCGTCATTGGGTATCTCAGCCGGGGGCAGGACTTCGAAGCACTTTGTGGCCACCATGTCATGTGCCTCCAAAAGAGACTGAGAGAGGGAGATGATGCATATGTAAGTTTTGGAGGAAATAAAACACACACACACACACACACACACACACACACACACACACACACACACACACACACACACACACACACACACACACACACACACACACACACACACACACACACACACACACACACACGTCTTCTTACTAATGACAATTTGAATCCTAAAGCAATAACACACAGTTGAATACAGTCAGTGGTTTACACTCTGGTATGAGCTGTATGCTTAAGGTCGCCAAGGTTTTTAATCTGTAAATATTCTGTTGATTTCTGTTTGCTGCCTCTTATCCACATGAGCTACTGATACTCTACATTTCACTATTATCCTGTATCTGTCTCACATTAAATAACAAAATATATATAAATATATTTATATAATTATATAAAAGCTGATGTCTGTATGAAGTATTGACAGTTGATAGAATAGTGAAGTAGTTGCACTCGAGTCAAGAGCAGACAGCTGATCTGAAGCTTTTGTATTATTGTCTTTTAGTTATTTACAATGCTGCCGCATCTGTGACAGTTTTTCTTTTATTTTGTCTTCTGGGTTTAATTCTAAAAAGAAGAAATAAATAAGAATGTGAGCACAAAGCTGTTTAAACAATCAACTTCCCACATTGCGCCTTCTCAACAGCAAATTAATAGTTTAAAAAAGACTAATCATCTCACGTCTCAAATTCCAAACATGGATTAACACCAAAATATACTCAATTATTTCTCAGTTCGCTGAGTCGCCCAGTAATGGCTTTAATCCAAAATCATTTCTTCATATAGTATCAGAATTCTCTCTTAAAACACCCTTCCTGACAATCAGACAAGGGACAGAAGTCTGTAAAGTCACACAGTCACTATGTGATGTAATTTCTGCTTCCCTCGTTCCCTCTCTCTTTTCTCCCCCAGCCTGCCTTTCCCTCCCTCCCTCCCTCTCTCTCTCTCTCACTCTCAGTAGGTCAACAGGGTCTTATCCTCCAGCTTACAGCACAAAGGGCTCTGATTGGTGCACAGGCCTCATCGGGCTCAGAAGTGTAACTCCTATTGGTGGAGCCTGTTAAAAGCCCCTGGCAGGTCTGGGGATAGAGGCTATAGAGTCCCGACTGATGCACGAGATCGGGATCCAAAATATCATCTCTGTGCTACTGTATCTACAGTCAAAACATTACACAACTGGAGAGTGTAACATTTACTACGACACGAAGAAGTGACAGAAAAACATCACAACCTGTTGCTTGTTCAAACAAATATAATGTGGTTTAATGCAGAAACTCATTTTACTCGGATAAAGGTGCAACATACATGATTTAAACTGGCAACAGGTTGAGTTACTGGAACAAAGAGCTGCAAAATTTACTTTTATTTATAATGTTGATCATTATTTTATTGATGGAAATAAAGTTGCAATAATATGTGACAGAAATGTGCTACAATAGTGTCACCGATCACCAAAGGTGGAAAGAAACACTTTGTAACTGTAATTAAGTAGATATTTAAGGTAACTGTACTTTACTCCCTACATTCTAACACAAATATCTGTATCTTTCCTTTCATTTGAATGCACAAACATCTCAATAGATTTCAACCTAAACCCTTGATGTGACAAGAACTCAGAAAAGTCGATCCCGGGGGAAAATAAGTATCAAGGATAAGTATATTCTGTTTTATTCTATTGTGAAGTAAAACTAAACAAGGCTCAGTTTGCTTTGCTCAGATACAGCCGACAGAAATGGCCTTTAAATGGATACTTTTTACTTTTATACTGCTGATCACCTGTGTTTCACTTCCCTAGCTATAAATTCACTAGCAGCACAATTATGTCCAGAAAAATCCGATAACATCCTCATGTGTTATTCACCTTATCACCAGAATAAAGATCCAACATGCAGCACATGTACTAAGTGTGTGTATGTGTGTTTACCGCCTCACCTGGAAGTGTGGCTCCTTCAGGATCTTGGACAGTTCGGCCGCGCTGTCGTCTTTAACCTTGAGGTTGTTGATGTCTCCGATGATATCGGTCACCAGCTCCACATTGTTGTCCTGCACCGCCTCCAGCTTCACCTCCTCCAGCTGCTCGTGAGCCTACGGGTGGGGGGGGGCAGACAGACAGAGAAGCTCAGGGAGTGTAGGTTTCTTACCAATGAGACGAACAGAGCTTTTAGTTTTGAGTCGTTCTGATTGCCACCACCACATTGGATTCTTCATGTATGTTACGGTATGGAGCTGGTTTACCATGGAATATATATTTTTCTGACTGAGTGAGCCAGCCACTGCCTGTCTTATGTTTCACTGTTTTAGTTTAGTCATCTGTCATCCCGACAAGATCCATCCCTGAGGAGAGCAGCTGAATGTGGGAAATGACAACAGCCTGTCGAGCAGGAACTACGACTGTCCCCTGACTGAACTCAGAGCTCAGCAGACAGGAGATGCGTGCACAGGCAACATGCACTGCCAGTTTAAAAAACAAAACAGAGATAACGGAGTAGCGCTACATCACTTTGTTACTGACAGAATGTATGCGCTGTGTTAGCCAAGGCCCGATCGTACATCAGCACCTCAGTCACAGCGAGCAAAGCACTGCTGGGTGCAGGTGTGAGGGGAGGAGGAGGGCTTGGACCCGGGTAGCATGTTAGCCTGCCTCACCCTGATCTGTGCGTGTGTGCTACCTTGGCGAGGGAACGTACAATGGGACTTTCCATGATGCCGCGCAGGAAGAGCAGGTCGATGTCCTTGGCACCCGCGGAGGTGGGCAGCTCACCCACGTTATCCAACACCTGCTGCATGGCTGGACGGACGGGCCCGAGAGACACAGACACAGACGGAAAAAGAGAGAGGAAGAGATAAGGAGGCGTTAGCTCAGGCGTGAAAGTCATACAAACCATAAACACACACGCAACAGTTTTTAAAGACACTGCAGCAGCTAGAGCGAGAGAGAAGAAGTCACTGACTCAGCACCAAAATGAAAGTTTGGCCACTTTCTCAGAGTCTTGCAGCAAAGATACAGATCAAAGAGATACCCAGATACTCATGGCAACGGAAAGAAAACTAGATCAAATATTAAACTTTAACTTAAATTTTTTATAGGAATCTAGTGGCAGGGGCCTACACTGCAAGAGGAATGAGATTGAGAGTGAAATGACAGGAGGGGAACCAATTGTAGTGAGGGCAGAAGATACTAAATTACAAAATAAGATGCTAATCCTTGGAATAATGTGTAACTGAAAACCTGGCAGGAAAATGTAAAATGTGTGGAATAGGTGATTCATTCATAGGAATCTTTTCCAACTAGATTAAAAGATTATTTTAATATTTTAACAACCTGGGTGTAGCTTTAGAAACAAGGGTGATCAAAACCATGAAAATATTATTATCATCAACCAAATCCATAACATGTAACAGTGTTATCTCCAGAATGCTTAATGGTACTCTCCAGGCCTGGAAATACACCGTGTATAAAAGATAAGAGGGAGAAGGAGGGACATTTTAATATTTCAGAGGAGGGCTGCTGAAGAATATGTCAAACACAACTAAATCCAACTAGCTTAACTACAGGATGAGAATGAACTATTGTAATTGTGGGGAATATCAATAATCCAAATATCATACAATCAGCATTAACAAATGGATAATAGTATATTAAATACTGTTTACAATATGAAAAGGTTGACAGTTTCCCCAAAAATCTGAAAAGAAAAGATTATTTGGATCAAGTGGATTGAGAACATTAAACCTATAAGGTCAGACTTCATCTGACTGGATAGAGTAAAACAATATAATGTGATTTTTCATTTATTGGGTCCAACAGCTCTCTGGGTCAGAACCAGCCTCTAACTTTCAGGTTACTGCAAAAGAATAATCGTCCAAAAGGCTGCAAATGAAACGACAATTTCATAATGTGACCTTGATCATGACTGCAGCCCGTTCACTCTCCTAATGCACGGATGCAAACACAAGTCACACAGGAGATTAAACTAAAGCTCCCTCTGGAGGTGCAGTAACTCAGATCTGTTTAGACACAGCTTATGAATCGTTCGGGGAAAAGTGCAGAACGGTAGCATAAGTTCTACGTTCAAGCTCAATGATACCCTGTCTATCCATCTATCTATCCATCCATCTACACCATAAAATGCATGTTAATGCGTGTTGTTCACAACAAATCTCCAGGTTTTCGAGAGTGAAATTATGAGAATAATTCCTGACAAACAAACTGCGATAGAGTCCAGTTCACAGACAGACAGACAGAGAGAGAGAGAGAGAGAGAGAGAGAGAGGTGAGAACTGCAGGTATGAGCCAGTTAACGCCTTAATGCCAGGGTCTCAAATATAATGCCCATGTAAGCCCATTTAAGACACTTAAAGCCCTGGGAATGTGTGTATGTGTGTGTGTGTGTGTGTGTGTGTGTATGTGTGTCATTATACACTTATGTGGGTGGTAAATGTATGTCCAGTCAGCACTTGTATGCAGTTGCTTCACTCTCATGTACGTACTGTATTTTGTTCCCCTAGTCCATTATTACTGCGTCACCCTGACTCATGTTCAATGTCATTAGGTCAAGTCATACTTCAGTCTCCCATTTAGAAGAAGTGCACTTACTTACTTACTAGAATCAGCTTTGGAAATACAAATGCTTGATTTCTGCTGAAATCTCAATCAACGGGCCGTCACAAAAGAAATCAATTCATACGTGATAAATGCAGTCTCAGCTATTTTACACGAGACAGCGTTTCACATGTCGCATTCCACATATCGGTACGCATGTTTCTGCTTCTTTTGTTCTCACGTGTAAAAATCTGAATTTCACGTTTGCCTCTTTTGTGAGGGCTCAGAAGGCCCTTTCATCCAAAATTAATCTTTTAATGTATCTCAGATATAATCTCTTTTTAAATTCCACTTTTTTCTGGTCTGCAGCACAAAAACTGCCACATCAGTTCCTCATTGTTTTCAATCACTTATCATTCATCCGTCGTTCATGCAGGGGCCATGGGGTTGTATGATTAAAGAGGAAGAGATTGTAAAAATACAATTGATCTTACAGTGGGCCGAAGGACCTCGCTGCGGTTTGAGCCCAGACAGACTCCATAAACAGCAGGCTCCATCCAAAAACAAACCTTAAATATTTATGATCCTCTTAAAGAAGAACAAATAAGGGGGGGGGGGGGTAAACATCAGCACTGCAGATGATCGGACCTCATATCCACGCAGCTACATTCATCTCTTGATGTATATATAAACCTGCGTACTACTAATTCACAGAATATGCAGGGTATTCAGTTTCGGTATCGGGACCACACGCAATCTTTCAGAGCTGTAATTGTAAAGGCCTCCACACAACCATAAACAAGCAATAAAACACCAGCCTGGCTGCAGTGCACTCACTTTCTCAATCGCTTACACTTTCACTATTCTTCAAATTCCCGCATCAAAAAACCAAATAACTTGTAGGAGTCTTGAATGAATTTTAAATGTGCAAAGCGGAGAGAAAGACATCCAAAATCAAAACTGACCTCACTGACATACTTGAACACGATCCCGAAAAAACACGCCGACGTATCCGACTTCACATCCAAGTTTCTGTGACCTCCCCCTCTCTCATGCTGACAAACTTTGGTCAGCTCATTGTGTCATCGCGTTCTCAACCACAGGAATGTTTGCTCATCCTGGCCCGTCCCCCCCCGTCCCCCCCCTCTCTGCCACGTGTACTAGTGTGTACATTACTCATTCCAACAAGCCTCCTACCTAAAGTCTCTATAATCCTACAAAATATGGCACGGTGATAAAACCACCTACCGGCCTCCTGCTCAGCCTGGCCATGAAGAAGTTGGAAAACGCTCAGAGAGCAGCGCACAGTGCGGCAGAGTGTTTTCATTTCATCTACATAATGAATCATCCTGCATACCTGCTCTTTAATTTCTCTCTGCAGCTCTCTGGCTTGTCTCCAGTCTCCCTCACCATCGAACCACCGCCCATGTGCACACCTACCAGCACTGCGTGGTTTGAATGCCAATGCAGAGACTCCTTACTTAAGAATTCCTACCTCTTGTTTTTCAAGGAACTCCAGGCAAATCCCACAGGAAGAGACCCAGCAACCTGTATTTTTTTTTTTTTTTTTTTCAGCTCGCAAGATTTAAATCACAGGAGCACCTTGACTGGAACATCAGTAACATCACTCATAACAAATACACTATATATATTTTAGTGTATTTCTTTTCAGTAGTGCAGGTTAACGACCGAACCTCCTTCTGGGGAAAATAGGCATCTCACAGAAAAAGATTTCTAAAGCCTCAGATTCCTTCTGCAGCCTGCCTGGTGGGCAACGACTGGAGAGAAGCTAAACTCATTTGAAAAATATGAAATTATTGAATAAACACTTCAAATAGTTAGTTTAACTAATCGATATATATAGGTAAACTAAAATTTATTAATAAATAGTTAAAATAGCAAGCAGTAATGAATACATAGTTTAAACAGTTAGCTAAGTAAATAGCCAATAACTTTTGAAATAGCGAATACTTTTAACTTTATGGATAAGCAACTGACCCAGTTAGCTAAAAGTGACAATTAAGCAGTTAAAATAGTTAGCTAAAAGTAATACATTCACGTGGAAATGTTTAAAGTTGATATTCTAATCAACAGATATATTAGTTAAAATAGTTAGCAAAATTGCTACATAGTTGAAATAGCTAAATGTATCAGTTGAAATATAAACAAAACTAAATAAGTCAAAATAGTGATAGTTCAAATAGCCTTAACAATATTAATAGTGTGAAATAACATCCAGTACAACATGAATTTGGTTGAACACGTTTGGAACATGACAGGTGGTGACAAGTTCATCTGACGTAAGTGCAGGGACACGTCACACAACACGGGTGTAGAACCACCACTCCAAAGGATTGTTGGAGGATCTATTTATATTTAAAGATAAATGAAAAGTCAAATCCCTCTACCTGCCTTCCGCTTATGAATATTTGATTAAAACACATTCATCAATCCCTACCTCTCGAATTTCAGAACAAAAAGACCACAGTATGGCTCCAAGTCTGAATAAGTGAACACAGCGCCTCCTCCTTTTCTCACCTCCAGACGTTTCTGCTCCCTGGGTGGACCGCTCGGCCGGGGGCCCCTCCACGCCAGGATGTCTCAGGGCCGTCACCTCCTCCTCCTCCTTCTCCTCCCGCACCCCATTGGGACAGGCATCCTCCATAGCCGTGACCATCGCCAAGCCCTCCTTCTCGCTGCCTACTGCCAAAAGTACGCTAAGGCTATAACCACTAGTCAACCACCAGCAGTTCTGCAACTATGCCGTCTGTCCTCCAATCCTCTTGTCTGGCACTGCTGTCTCACTAAACTCCCAAAAAAAATAAAACAGAGAGGAGAAGGTGCAGAGGAGAAAGAGAGAGAGAGAGAGAGAGACAGAGAGAGAAGGAGGGTTTGAGGTTAGAGAATGACAGAGAAACAACGAGAACGACAAAAGAGCGGGATTAAGATCCGGGGATATTAAGAGGCGAGGAGGGCAAAGAGGAGCACAGAGGATGTGGAGAGACGTGAAGATGATTTCAGAGAGCGAGAGACAGAGAGGTAGAGAGCTGGATCGCACACACAGATGTGGACATGTGTTCAATGCTCGACAGTCCCCACCCTCCACTCGGCCTTTAATACCTTCCCAACCCTGCCCCCCCCCCCTCCCCCATTGATAACACACACACACACACACATAATCCCACAATCCTCTCCTGCTGTTGCTCCACTACCTCTCCTTGTGTCCCCCCCGGCCCCACCCAAAGTTGAGTTGCCCCCCTCTTGCAACATGTCACTGACACGCGCACATACACACCAGTTGAATGTGCCATTATGTAAGTAATCTTATGTAAGTATTACTGAAGGGGGGGGGGGGGGGGGGGGGGGGGGGTGTTTACCCTACGTTCCCATTCTTTTCCCTGCTTCTTTCTCCCATTCACACTGCTCAGGGTTCGGACACCCGCCTGCAGAGACGTGCAGGAACTCGGTGTGTGCGGATTGTGCTCGGACGTACTCCCTCACCTCCTTAAAGCAGCGTGTCGGTCTAATTGAAGCTTTTTTTTTTTCTTCTCTCTTTCGCTCGTTTTTTCTTTCATCTCATGTCCCCACTGAAATGAATGTGCCCTTATCACCTTACTTCATGCTAAGTCACTGTAATTAAGGTGCTGACGGGATTACGGAAGTTTTTTGGCCTCACTCCTGAGCCGCAATACATTTGGGAAAAATACTGGGTGCAGTACTGACTTATTTAAATATTTTTAAATATTTAATATAAGACGATAGACTGGAATAGAAAAAGCACGGCACAAAAGCAAACTTCTCTAATGGCAATGGGAAAGTAGTCAATTGCCATTTTTAGCTAATTTTGGTGTAAAAGAGTTATAACACTGCGATCGTATTGATGGTGCTATACAAATAGTTTAGAGGATCATTTAGGATATTTCACTTGATAAATGCGAAATTTGGATCCGCTGGTAAAAGTAGATGAGGCTTTATGATTCAATGAAAACGAATGGCCGTAAAATGGCAGTCCCATCTGTTGAGATGGTGATGAACAAACTCACTGAGGTATCATAATTACCATCCTTAAAATACCAAGCAGCCGGTGAACCCCTTGAGCAACTGCATATACAAGAGTCCTGCGTATAAATAACATAGACACAACAACCCATTTGAAAAAGCTCAGCAGAAATGTTTCTGGTCGTCCTTGTAATGTCAGAAACGTCATGAACAGAGGAAGGGCAAAGGAGACGTCCTGTTGTTGACGAGAATAAGGAAAGGCTCCTCCCCTCCACCATCCATCAAGCCCCTCCTACAACGCCACAGCTGTGCACGGAGCAGATCTGTAGGTTTTAATCCACAACGCCCCCCCCCCCCCCCCCGTGCGCACTCCATCCTAGGCACGACCCTGCATGCAACCCCTCCCCCAATTTGGGACGTGGGATTTTAATCTGGCCACGAAAGCATGGGATTATAGAATCTCTCTGTCCCTCGCTCATCATAACTGGCTCTCAAACATCTCTGAAAGGGCGAACAGAGCCGATGTGGCGATGGTTGCAATGGCCTTTAGCTAACGAGTGTGCACAGGAGCAAGATATTTTCCTTTCTTGGTGTCGATGCAATATTCCAGTACTTTTCCCTCACAGAAGGTAGTTCACAGTTTGTTGTTCCAACACACACACACACACACACACACACACACTCACACTCACACTCACATCTTAACTCCAAAATGTCAGACTAATTATTCCTCATTAGAAAGTAAAAAGCCGCAGTTTGACTGTGGAGGAGCAGCAGTGTGAAAAGGAAAGAAAAGCACTTAGGCCATTACAAAGCATCGTGGGATGTCAACACGGATTTTAGGAAAACGCAGAGCTCCAGGTCTATAATGAGTTAATCTAAATCGTGGTTCAATTAGAATAATTGGTTTATTATTCAGCAACAAGCTCATTTCAGTATGTAAATCGCACTGAGTCAAAGACAAGAGAAAGCAGTGTGTGTAAGAGCTCTGTATACAGGGATCAGACTGAAAAGGTTGTATAATCGTGTAAAACAAGGTATCTGACAAATATTTTACCTGCACTGACATAAACATACTGGTCAAGCAAGGACAGGTAGGATTTATAGGCAGTGGATGGATATATGCCGATTTTTCTCATATAAAAACCTCAGAACTTGCACTGGTTTAGATTAATACGAGCATGGCCCTCCGAGTACATAAAACGTTTTAATAACCTTGTAATTTACACGAACAGTTTGAAAACCAGCTGCTTCCGTTGCGCTCTTTAAAAGCAGCGATCAGCACATCCTTTGCTTCAGAACCTGGCAATTCCCCCCCCCCCGAGATGTAACAATTAATTTCAGCATGCAGAAAACATGATGTACCTACAGTACAGAGGAAGAGGACATTTGTGTTTACCTGTGCCAGTCGGTGTAGCCCAGCCCAAGTCCTACTGGCTACTCATCAGGCAACTGTGAAGACCTGCAGAGAGGAGAAGAAAGGGGGAGAGAGAGAGATGTGTGAACGATTTCATCATTCCTCACACACTTTTTTTTTCCCCCTGTGAATTAACTGTTACATCCATCTATGCCCTCTCTACGTCTTTGCAAGGCGGCAGCCCGGTTCGAGGATGGAGGCCGTTTTTCTTTCGCAGTGATGAACAGAGTCATCCAGGGTCGTTCTTGTACTCAGCTCATTCAAGGATGCATCATCCGCTGGCACGGTGCCATCCACGTAGTAAATGTCCAAGTAATGACAAAGCACATTCATTCCCAGAGAGATCTCTCACTTACACTTTAGCATTTATCGTGTACGTTTTATTGGTTAATATTTGTCAAATTAAGGATTTACTTGTGCAGTTATAGATGTTGGATCATATGCGTACAGTAAGTACAGATGCAGCAGATATTAGAGAAATCAGAGCTACCCATTTGTGCTGCTCTGAATAGCCATTGTGAAATGGACCAATAGAAAATGCAAGCCAGCAAAAAACAAAACAATGAAATGGTGTGATTACAAATAACTGATGCCTTCACTCGCCCACAGGACAGCACATTATCACTCTTACACCCCTCATTTAGTTCAGCCTCTTTCACTCTCCCTCTATTTCTCTATTCGCCCCAAGCTAGTTAAGGAAAGTGAAGCAAGATTTTGGAAAGATTATCCAATAAAAGCCAAAAGTTGTACATGCTCAATCAGGTGTGTAAAATAACCTGAAGCTGCTTGCAGACATGCACTGAACTCCAGATACTCCCCTGACATTATCCGGAGGCGCTGTATGCGAGATCGCAAATGTCCGATGGAGAGGCTCTGGACTTTCTCTGGAGTTTCTCCAACCAGACCCCCAGTTAAAACTCTGGATAATGCCCAATGAGCTCTTGTGAGATAAATGTCCGGAGATTCTCTGGAGGATTCACCACGAGCAAGTGGGCCCATCGATGGCGTTTCTAACACGCGACGGAAGCAAAAGTTTAGACCCAATGGTTCAGACTTTCTCTGGAGTTAATGTCTGAGAACAGCTTTAAGAGTGTTTGTCTATGTGAGGATACTCTCTCAGACACATTCAGTAAGACATCCCACTGTCCACATAACTTTTGACCTTAAGCTCTTCTCTTGTCTGGGGTCGTACCAACATGTTCAGTCGGAACAGTTTCCAAGGTGATCACATCACACAATAGGACATCTACTCATCACCGGTTTGCCATTATCCCTTGTGCTGCACGGAGGACCTTTCACCCATCATGTTAGAGCTAATTGGTCCTTCGTTGTTAGAGACGAAGAGAGCGAGAGAAAGAGAAGTGAGGAGTCAATTCATTACGCAACGCAGATTACAATCAGGCTCGGCACACTCATTGGAAGTGAAGGATATCCCTTGGAAGAATGTTAATGGAGGCAAAGCCACCAGGGCAATTCCTCACCAAGTCATCCGCACCACAGAGCAGAGCAGGAGCCAAAAGAGGGAGGGATGAGCGTGTAGTGATCAGACAAAGATGGGAATGGTCTGGTTTTAGAGGAATGTATGAAATGGACGGAGCAGAATGAGAGGAAGAATTTCAGGGGAAGCGATTCAGAGCAAGAAAATAGGGAATAGATTAGCGGCCATGAAGAAGAAGAGGAAGAGATTAGACAGTGGGAGCTGAGGGAAAGGAATCCCAAGCCTTGGGATGACAGAAGGAGAGGGAAGAGACAGGAAAGTCTTGAGTGAGGTGCGCCAGGACGTCTGAGGACCAATAATGACTATCTGTCTTTTCCAGACCCTGGTAACAGGAGCTCCTCTGGTGATAGTTGCATGAAAAAGGAAATATTTTAAATCTGAATGTGTATGATTGCTTCCTGAGAATTTGCTTTACTTTCAGTAGGGGAGCTTGTACATGCATTCACTTGAATGCAAAAGCCAGGTCATCTCAAGGACTAGAAACTGGGTTGCAACACAAAATTACAAAGTTTCACCAGCCAGGTCAATCTGCCTCACACACGCATGCACTAAACTCAGGATCCCCACTGAAGGCCTGTTACGTCCAACACTGTCCGCTCCCGTTTCCTCCTGCGACACAGAGAAAAATCACAGGAAGTGGTCATACTCAGTCCTAGCTGCCATTGGCCGATCTGAACGCACGGACGAGCCAACAAAAAGTGCCCCCTGGTTGCCAAGTACACAGATGATGGACAGCTCATGGAAGGGAGGATTACAGGGGGAATCAGAGGTTTTGTTTTTGTACAAAACATCATTGCCGTCTCACTCTCACATAAACACACTAGTGTGTGTGTGTGTGTGTGTGAGTGTGTGTATATGCACGCAATTCCACACACAGACAAACACCAGCAGGCTGTGTGGTTTTAATTTCTCCAGTTCTTTTCCAGCTACAGCAGGAAATCTCTCTCTTCCTCTGAAGAGGCGCCTCATTGAGCCCATTTTGTGAGTTTATAGTCTCAGATGGAGTAGAATACGTCCCTCAGGGTCATACAACACAAATACACACACACACAGGCAAGCCAATAAGGCACTCATCTTGGAGGAACCATTCAAATCACGTCTATAGGTCCTCGTCTCCTCTATTAAAACACACGTACTCTCTCTGCCCTCTGAGAGCAGCCGTCACTCTCAGTTCCTCTCAGTGACTTGAGAATAACAAAGCAGGCTGGCGAGCCCTCTGTCCCGCCGGCAGGTCCACATGTCACGTCATTGGCTGACTCCAGGGGTATAAGGAGCAATTAGTAAATTTTCCTGAGCTCGGAGGCTGAGGCGTCCCCTCTGTATGACACACCAGTGTGGTAGTGAACACTGCAGGGAAGGAGTTATTCACGGGAGCAGAGTGTAGCCTACATACATGTGGACGTGCATGTATGTGTAATGACAGCCTAGTCATACAACCCCCACCCCCTTAACTGACTCCATCCTGTCCTGCCTCGCAGCCATCGCCCTCTGCCTCCAGACAAGCCTTATGTAGGTCACTCCATGTGTTACAGCACTCTATAAGAGGATTACACTGCGACCCCCAAGATGGCCACGTTAGCAGATCAATACATATTCAATAGCCATCATAAAAGCAGAAGATAGCTGTAGTTGATGAAATCAGCTCAGTTTGTACAAAGTGAGCATGCAGCTTTCTCCGGCCTTCTGCTGATTCATGCCGATACCTCTACTCATCACCTGCAATCTAGATAACCACTATTTAACACAGACACCATTTGTTGCATCAGTGCACTTTCCCCACATCGCCAAAAATGACCACTCGCCCTCCTCTGTGAGGTTTTGCCTCACAGCTTGGGATGATACAATTACAGAGACGTCCGCATGCAGCTCGTCAGAACCCTCTGGGCACTGCACATGCAGCGAACTTAATAATGAGCACCTTTTGACATAATCTAACCCGCCACATGGCTGCGCCTGCTCCTTCTCAGTCTCTCGCTCTTCCCCATCATGCAGCCTCCTGCTCCTGATCATTAGCATCAAGGAAAAGAGGAGGAGAAGGGATGAGGGGGATGGAGTAGGTGATGCAACAGCACTTAACAAGACTGCAAAGTTAGAGAAATTCAATGGACGTGGGAAAGATAAGAGGAAAAAGAAATGAGGCTCGCTGAGAGGCGTTTGACTTTCTCAATTTATCTTGTCACATTTTGGAATATTGGAGGAGAATTACAAACGTATGTATCTCCTTTGATAGAAGCACAGGCTGTCTCGTGGCTGGAGCAGCGCCTATAAGAAATGAATGGGACTTTGATCTGGTTACATCACGACCTCATATGATCTTAATGCCAATGCGTTCTTAGCATTAAATATGCTGTTTTTTCTCACGGATTTATGATTATCATCACTTGGATTTTGCGTGGAGTTGAATGATAATCGAGCAACGCAGATTGTTTTTCGATAAATAGAGACAAGAGGAGGAATTTTT
This sequence comes from Verasper variegatus, assembly GCA_026259375.1. Taxonomy (NCBI): domain Eukaryota; kingdom Metazoa; phylum Chordata; class Actinopteri; order Pleuronectiformes; family Pleuronectidae; genus Verasper; species Verasper variegatus. The sequence continues at coordinate 11,480,160 of CM048038.1, forward strand.
GACACAAAATCCCACTGTCTTGTGCCATCTAGATGATTTTATTGTTTATCTGCAGTGGTGTGCCCCTTTAAGGCCTTTGTGATGGATGAAATCTGGTGAATCAGCACTACAGGCTGCAGCAAAAAAAAAAGAACAAAACACCAAAGAAGTTGTTTTTTGCCTGGTAGCAATTCTGACACACAAACACGCATAAAAAAGTAATGTTCCTCTCCGTAATTTAGTTGTGTATTTTCTTGGCAGGGATGTAATTAGCTTATGATCACTGTTATGGGGCCAGTTAGTCTGTGTGTTAACAGTAGGGAGGTGCAGTCTGCTGTCGGGCGGGGAGGGTTTGATTGTAGGTATGTAGATGATGTGTAGTTCTTATGGAAGGTTTGAGTCATTGTGCGTGCGCGTGTGTGTGAGTGAGTGTCTTTTCTCTCTTGCTCCACTCCTCTCTGAACCGTCTCTCCCATAGCTGTGTATTAATAATGGAAAAGTCGAGGCTTCTAAGTGTTGGATCTGGTCTCTGAGTGACTCACAGACATCTCTCATGTGCCGCAACATCAAGAGCGTGTGTTTTGAAAGTCCTGTTTTCCTCCGCCCCGCCGACAGGAAGGGATGTGCATGCATATGAGGGGCTGAAAAGTCTCAAACTTTGCGGCTGCCTTGTCGCAGAACAATAAAGGTCACCCTGGATCTCTGACTCTGACATCTGTGGCTGTATATACCTGCCCTGGACGTGCACTAAACTGTCTCCGTCTCCTTCCCTTCCTCCTTTTGTTGCTCTCATTCGATTTTTTAAAATCAGATTAGGGCTTGTAATAGAGGAAGAGTGGAAGACCCATAAACTCTACATGCAACAAGAACCCCTCTTAGCAGACTGGTGGCCACTCCCAGGAAGGATCCCCAAGGATGTTGCATATACGTGCATGGGCTTCCCCCAGCACGTGCAGGAGGCCTGATCAGCTTCTAACCCTGTGCCAAGTGAAGTGACCCTGATGAGCTCCTCTGAGTCTGATACGTTGTTATGACAGGCTGTGTAGGTGGTTTTGAGTTTCCACTAAGTGCTCTACATAAAGTGGGGCTGACATCTTGTGAGTGCATTATTATTATTAAATGGTGCACGCAGGGATCACAGTGGAGGACAAAAAAATCAATAGGAGCGTCTGGCTGCGCCTCCGGTCTGTGCCAAGCCAACTGCCCTGCATCCATATTCGCTACATGATATCTACTCTGAAAGTTTAAGAATAAGAGAAATTGGTCTATACGTTGCAGATATTAGAGTATGGGACTTTTTTCTTTATATTAAAAACGCACTCCCTGCGTCTTATCTGGATCCCACAGGGTTTTGCTGGTGGATGATGCGGTCTATCATTTCGGACCGGTGGCTCCCTCCAGCCTCCAACAACCCGCAGCCCGTCCCCCTCTCCCAGTCATGGATCCACGCCCGTGCGCCCGAACCGTGCGCCAAATCCGTGCCAAAACGACTGCAGGCTATATTCACACCGATTTCGCCACACGTGCGGCCATTTTTTTTGTTACCCATCCGATCCATTGTGGCGTGCGCGCACTTATAACGACTCCAGCCCACCCGCCGGATCCTTCCCCCGCGATTAGCAGGGAAGACAGGGGGGGAAATAAAGGGAGCGCGTCCGGATCCACAACGGACCAAAGTGATCAGAGCCGGGATAAAGGCTCTCAGAGGGGAGCGGGCTCCACAGGGGGGCAAACCTCCCCCTGCCACCGCCACCTTCTGTCAAACTCCGCTGCACCTCCAACACGACAAAGTGTCTTTGTCTCTGTTCAATGCAAGGGGGTGGATGAGTCTAAAAAAAGCCACCACAGTACGCGTTGGACCACGAGCCGTCACTTACCTGTGAATCGTGCCGGTTCGCGCCAGTCCACACGCACGCACACCGTCCCGGTTGGACATTCAGACCCCCCTCAGCTGTCTGTCCTGGTCCCGCAGCAGACTACCAGAGAACACGGTGCCAATCAAACCCACACGCCCCGCCTCCTCCCCCCTGACGTCACGGCGCTCAGACCAATGGCAGCCGAGGTCCCACCCTCCCCGAGTGAACAGGCTGCGTGTTGTATTGTGAATATAGTATTTTCTATCACACACTCGACCATTCACAGAAAGAGGAAACACTTAAACAAACATTTACACGCCCCCTGTGTAGACAGTGCATAAAGTAAAGTACCCTGAATATAATCTTAACCTTTGCTTACCCATCATATCATAAAACTATAGACCTGTTTACTAATTTACTAACTAATACTCATTGACAACATTTACAACATACACAGGGTCACATTAAGGCTAGAGACTGGAATTTACCATGCAAGATTAATGTTCTCAGCTGTATTATTTTGCAAATTTGTTTCCTTTTATCCAAGAGTCAAGGTTTTCAGCTGAGAAATACATTAAATCAACCTCATTTAAGTGAGTTAATGAAGTAAATTCAATTAAATACAATCAAATTAATCTAACAGCGTACATTTCCTTGAGTACAGTCGACTAAATTAATAAAGATTCAATAAAAAAGTATATTTGCATTAAGCTAATCACCAAGAGAGAGCTATAAGATAAAGATCTGAATGCCCCCCCCCACCACCACCACCCCATGCCTATACAGACAGTATCAACTTTTTTTAGCTGAGAGGAAGTATGAACAAAGATCAACGTGTTGGCAATGACTGATTTAGAACCCGTCCTCTTCTTCTGTCTTCTGGCTGCATCTCATTTCCAGCTCAGCCTGTGATTCTGCAGCATCTCTCACCTGCTTGATTTGTGCTGGTTCCATGTCAGGTTGGCCTGGACTAACCACCCATGTAATTGCAATGATGCTCCTGAAAAATAGCCACTTCTCCCACTCATTTAGTGCCAGAGTCAGTGTGGCCACAAGAGAGCGCCATAAGCCTCCCAATTGGCCGCTTCAATCTGATTTATCCTTACTGGTCATGGGGGACCATTCATGCTTGTCAGACCCAGTTCAAATGTACTATGAACTAAAAACAACGCTTGCCAAGATACGTGGCCTCACAGAGCCACATTAGCTGGTGTAAAGAGTGAGTTTCATTTGAAATGCCGGGTACGGCACAGCAAGCTCAACCTTGATCTCATGAAGCAGGAAGCTCACAGTGTTTGAGATGTGGCGTGTGGCATTCAGGACCAGTGATCTCATCCTGACTCACCCTGATTAATATATAATTCTACTTTTCCATAAAAATCTGCCTGATGGTTCTGACATTTTGAAAACTCAATTTACGTGACTTTGCAAGCTTTACCATCCAATTTGCAAAAAACATGTTCAACCGTGCTACATTCAGCCCGTCAAACAGACGCCAGGGAAAACATTCCTTGAAACAATGATTCTTTAATAGCACATTTATACAATACAAACAGCATGGACCCTCCCCCCTTCACCTTTATGTGTCAGGGATGATAACTGAGTAAACAATTTACAATTTTATGGCACATACTACGAAGCAGTTTTGACCGTGTTCGATGGTTAAGGAGGAGGGGTTGATTACGCGTAGCGGCTCGCAGAGGTAAGAGGGGTGCAGAGGCAGGGGAGGTCTCTTGGCGTATAGGAGGAAAATGACGTGACAGAGGTTTAGAGGTCAGAATGTCAGCAGCGGCGGGGCGGCGGCGGCGGCAGTGATGTGGATTCAACGTTGATGGCAGCATCACCACAATGATGGGTCATATCTGGTGAGACAGGGGCAAAGGTCAAGGGATCAGCTCCCTGTGAGGGTTACAGAGAGGTTGTGCTCATTCAACACACACAAACACACACACACCTTGACTGTGGAAGCGTGTCGGTGCTTTCCTTCAGCAGCAGCTCCGAGACCAGTGTGTCCAGAATTTCAGGACTGGACCTCTTCCCATACCTGAGACACAGAGAGAGACACATGGACAGATGGACAGACATGCAGAGACACATATTAATATGAGACTTTTCTATTTATTGCAATATAAAGCTCAACCTTTTGGCTGGAGCATAAGAACAGATGAAAGGAAAAGAAGAAGAATTTGACTTATAAGCAGGCAACTGAGCCTATAACTCAGCATGTCCTCGTGCCTTTGGTCCAATCAAAAGCTCAGTGAAAAATGAACACAGTCAGACCGAGACCCAGCAGGCACAGACAGGAGTTGCCACGCGGGTGGTCGTATTTTCTTTTTTCTGTCCCTCAGATGATAAGCTGTGCCAGTGCGCTCATCCTGCTGGGTGGCTAAATGCCTGCAGCAGCATCCGAGCGCCTGACATTCAGAGGAAACCTGGAAACGGTGGGGTCACATGCTGAGGCAGTCGCTTCGCCTCCGATTTTAACTTTTCTTTTTTTGGTATTTACAGGAGGTAACTTGGCAGCAGGTGTTCCCTGATGAAACAAGTGAGAGGGAATAAGTTGGGGCCACCAGACCTGCCAGAGTCTTTACAGAACTCTGTATTGTCATCTTACATAAAAAATACTGTCACCTGTTGAGGGAGTGTCCCTTTAAAAAGCAACGATATAAATATAAATAAATAACCTATATCATTTATAACCTGCCAAATTTCAAATACTGAATTCCTACTTATCTTGGATAAGGCAAACTGTTAAGGGATTTAGGAGAAAATGCCTTAAAGTAGAAGAACATAACAGTACATTTTTAGCTGATAATGACAATCTCATTATCTGCAGAATATTAAAATAATCAGAAATTGATGGAATAGAATAAAGCAAATTGAAATAGAGTATAGAGGTCTTTATCAATTCAGTCATTTTAAGAGGAAATCAATTTAAACCTGACCTCTACCTTCCTCATTCTGACATCTTCCTCTGTGCTATTTGCTGTGCTGATCTCCTGTATGATGATGTGATTAGTCCGCCTACCTCTGTCTTGTGATCAGGTTGATGTAGTGTCTCAGGGCTGAGTAGTATTTAGCCAGATCCTCCGCCGGGGCGTCCTCCCCGGGGTTCTCCGGTTTCATCGGGTATCCCTCGGTCAGGGCGCTCAGGCAGAGCAGCGCCCACAGCAGGAGCCCCAGAGTCCCCAGCCAGCTCACCAAGTTAGGATGCATCTGCAGAGCAGGAGGGAAACTGATCAATAGAGTAATAATCATACATTATTACCATCTATAAGCTGATATTGATCTTTTAAAGATTCAAATCGTTGCTTGAGGAATACACCTCCAGTTGGTCCGAATAAAAAGCAACATTATTATTAACGATGGAGCTCCAGTAACCCAGCAAAAGTCCAGTGGAGATACTTTAAACAAGTTTGTAAATGAATGTTAAGTATTTTCTGTCAAGATACTCACAATTCCCGGTAGGTCAGGGGGAGGTTTGCTCGCTGTCCTGGTGCGTCTCTTCAGCTCTTCTGGGCGCCTGGTGTGCGCTGCGTGGTTTTATATCCGTGAGCGCCAGACGCGCTGCAGACAAACGCGTCAGAGCTGCGCCCGCACATAACGCGTGTTAAGTGTCAAGTGCCTTTTCCTCAACGTGAACGTCACAGCTGATGCTGGTGTGTGTGTTTTTTTTTATTCTGAACCTTTTTTAATTTATTTGGAATAGGTAAAATAACAAACTAAAAATAGAGGGAGCAAACCTCGTTTCTGAGACCAATTAGGGATTATGTCCTCTAAAAAACATTCAAGGATGCTGCACCAAACAAGACAACGTCCCTTTGAGAACGTTACATGGATAGTTGAGTCATTACATGGATTATTCGCTATAATAAGTTCACTCACTCACTGTTGCACATCTGACATGTATTATTCCTCTTGGAAATAGGACTGCATTACGTGACAGCATTGTAAATGTAATGAAATGTCTCAAATGAAGGTGAGTACACACACACACACACACACACACACACACACACACACACACACACACCTACCCTAACCTTAACTATTACAACTAAATGCCTGACACTAACATTAACCCTAACCCCAACCTAAAACTAATTCTAACCCTAATCTTAAAACCAAATTTTAACCCTCAAACAAGCCTTTGAAAATGTGAGGACCGGCCAAAATGTCCTCACCTTCAAAAATGTCCTCACTCGATAAGGTCTATGCTAAACACGGTCCTCACAAATATACGAGTACAAGTACACACACAAACACAGCCCATTGCATTCAGAAATACAGTCTGACACAAACAGCGATGTTTTGGTGTTTACGAGTCTCTCTCTCTCTATGAGAATGAAAGATGATGAATTATTTCACAATCAACTGGTGATTCTTCTGCATAATTAGTTCAATAATCCTTTCTGAAGTCACTAAAGAATGGCAGTAATGTAACACGGTGGGCAAACTTCAGATGAATCTTCCACAGGCGGCCTTTCAACCAAAAGAAGCCCCTCAGTCGATACCTCAGCTGATGTGGAATACAAAGATCTCAAACGGAGACGTGTTTCTTTTTCACACACCGTTTGAATCGGTCCACTGATTTCATTTTGCAGTTCACTCCATCTGATGGAACGAAAGAGTGCAACACATAACCTGAACAAAAGGCCTAAATGTGAATTTTGAGACATGTCAGGCAAAGAAGAGCCCAATCTGAAAGATACCCACTTAATAAGAAAACCCAAATAGCACTTCAACTGAATCTGTATCATCAAGTGCTTCATTTACCTCCCATTCATATTCCTTTTGTACAGCGGCTGGCAGCCATATAATCTATTAAAACCGTGAGTCTTCAGCAGAGCTGCTATTTAACTTGAGCAGAGGATGTGTTCAGGGCTTTTTGTGTGGCACAGGATGCCAAGAGGGAGACGTGCAATGAGACACAAGTGAAAGAATGTGGAGCGCAAAGTCAGGACCCAATCACGAGGATCGCAAGCAGGAATTAATCCCACTTCTCGTCCTCTTCAGGGGATATGTGCGCACTCAGTGACTCACTTCAATAGATCTAGCGATTTCTTAAGCAAACAGCTTGCACCTATATGTAAGCCTGTGACCTGTAAATAACTTAGATGCATAAAGCTGAGAGGTCAGTTTGTGTTTGCATCCTCTCTAGTGTCTTAGCCACAGGTGACGTCTGAATTAACAGCCCATCGATCATAGAGCCACAAGAATCATCAGCAGAAGTCGAGGTCGAGATCCATCAAAGCCATTATTTGTTCAGTTAAAGTAAAATTTCGGGAACTAGTAGATTACAGCAAATTATGTATAAAGCTCATAAGAAAACTTTGCCTATAACACCCATGAAAGATTTGAAAAAGAGAAAGCCATTATAACTTCTAAGGAACAGAGATTTTAAAAGAAAAAAACCTGATTCAGAACCCGGAATTAGGATTGTTCTCAGCACCATGGATACCTGTTCAAGCCATCAAATATTTAGCAAACTGGTGAACTGACTGATAAACCACCTATGCCTTCCCATTAGCTTCGCTGCTAGCATTGCCTTAAGCTAAAAACTAGAGAGTGAAAAGATCCAACATGATGAATCCATAAATCCACCATGGTTGCTATCCACAGCACACTGTTGTTGGAGTGATAGTTGGAGAATATGTTTTCATGGCTTCCTCATTTGCAGTGGAATGTCACTCAACGGTTTGAAAGGTTGGTAAGTTGTTTCTGAAGACACTTCTTTGGTCTAAACGTGATGTGTCACAGATTGTGGTGAAAATCTGCTGGATTTCTGTGAAGCTCAAAAAAGGGAAGGGGGCGCTGTTTCAGCTCGAGGGGAAGACAAGTGAAAATAGAGCACCGCAACTGGGATTCAGGGGAAGTATGGTCATTAATTTTGATCAACATCAGCACTTGATGATATCAGTGCTATTAAAAAGATAGCTACCAATCTTCCTCAATACGCTCCCGGTTGTTTACGCTAATTAAACCAATCAATATAACTACAATTAATGCAATAATAATACATTGCTGCCGTATATGTAGCTCTTAAGGCAAACGGAAGAAGGATCAGAAATCATTTCTGTGGCGAACGAGTCCTTTTAGAGAGCAAGCTGTTTAAATGCAAATTTGTTTTCTCCTCCCCTCATCAGCCTCCTGGTTTGGACAATAAGTTATTTCCCAGGATTTGTCAAGATGAAAAAAGGCCTGTAATTTTTCTGCGGCAGTGAATCACACTTTTCCGATTTACAGTGTGTACGACTGCAGAAGGAAATACTGACAAGCAGACTGCCTGTAGCGTCTCGCATGCGGGCACACCGGGGTAGGCCGATTATAAAAAGGCTAGATCTCGTTCAGCTTTGGTCCTTTCTTGGCTGTTACGTCGTTTTTACATGCAACTCTGACATGTAAATTGCCGCCTCTGACTTCACTATTGTCCTATGGTGACAATCTGTTACAGCTGGTAAGCAAGCACTACTATTACTTATAGAGCAACAACAGCCCCTTGTTTTACCGTCGTGGGCTGCAGCTTCCAACTAAAGGTGATTTGAGTCAAGAGGGTTTGATGCTAAGTTCATGATGGAGGTTTATGGGATATAGCCCATTGATTTTTTTTGAGTAAAGTAGCTTTGGTAAATGATGTATGATTATACATTAACATTACTTCAGTGCAATTTCAATTAATGCCTCAACAATAACTGGGTTGTTTTTACAGAACTGGTCTACCGAAGATGTATAATTCCTCCTGTCCACTGTTAGCGATCAAAAAGCAGGTCCACAATTGGCCGTCGTTTTTAGAAATTGCTAAAACATAAAATCATAGAGCACACATGCTTTTCTCCATTTTTGTCTCAGAGTAAGTACCGAGGTGACATCCGCTGGATGAGGAAATAACAAGAAAATAATTCCCTTTCTCGCTTGTTCCTCAATCACACTGACTGTTCTGTCAGCTCATCTACCCTCAGTGTTTTAATTTACCTGTCTCTTTCCTCCCCTCTCTATGTTCCTTGCTGTCTTCTGTGATCTCTTTACTGAGTGTCTGTCTTTGTGACACATAAACGTGTCCCTGCCACATCTGCTCCTGGGGTGGAAAGCAGCACAAACATCACGTCAAGAGAAGCTTCATATATACGGTCTTTTGATTGACAGACAGACAGAGGATGGTGGCAGGTTGGCAGCTCAGTCGGCTCAGCTGTGCAGGTCAGAGTCCTGAGCCTGAACATGAGGAAACCTGATGAAAGTTGTAAGTACGTCAATGGGCACGAAACTTTGGTTTAATCACTGTTGTGACCACAGGCGTCTGGACGTGTCACTGCTATGTCAGTTTGTCTGTGTATTGGAAATCATTACGTGCACTGATTTGATTTTCACCTGTATAATTATATGTTTTAATTTAGTGATATTTCTTGTCTTAGTATGCCATCATTTTTCAATCTTTTTAAAAGACTATAATGATTTAAAAACATCTTTAACATGGTGACCTCTTTCAGTAAGCAATCATTCATCATTATTAATTGTTAACATGATTATAAACCAGGTGAGTTAGCAGGTGGTTAGTGGTTAGTGAGTCAGTGGGTTAATGGTGTTTCTTGACACCACATCCATCATAACCTGCAGAGGCCGCAGGTTCAATTCCGATCCGGCCCTTTTGGTTTTACTTATTCTCTTTCACCATTTCACACATGTATTTTCCTCTCAATAAGCCAAAAAAAACACCCATTAAAAATCCTAATCCTTTAACAGGCTTTTATATTTATGGTGGATATTAATGTATTCAAACAGAGGACACGCAGCACAGATGCAGAAGAACGTCATGATGCATGAACCACGTCACAGTTGTGGTTCAGATTTGAATATATCTGCTGAAAACTAGGTCTGAAGAGTTAATATGATGAAGCACAGCTGGGTTAATACACTACCAATATATTAGAAACCATGTAATGTACAAGCTTCACGGGTGAGGAAGCTAATAATGGGAAGTATGATTTGAGCAGTCGACCTACTGCAGTAGTAAGCAGTTAAACACATCAATTCTCAAGAGTGTGCTCTGTTCAATTCAACACATTTTCCCCACATGGCTGTCAGTCAGCCACCGAGTGTGACCAAATACTTTCTTCAGCAAATTAAAGTCATTTGCAGGTTAAGGGTTATTATTCAGGCCGCTATAGGAGGTGTGCATTATGGGTGCATTTCTCAGGAGGTTACACACAAGGACATCCTCATCAGGAGCAGACTCACACCCTCACACTGCAGCAGCAATCGAAGAAACTGCAGATATCTGTTGATAAGAACAACACATAGTTCAGAAGGGTTTAAGCTGCAGGTGATGATTAAAAGAGAAAACTGATTCATCTGCTGACCCTTAAAATAATAAAAAATGTGTGGACATGATTTGTGTAAAGTGTCTTCAATCAATAGTTTTAATGCTATATCATATTGGTCAGTTCAATGTGAAGCTAAGATGGTTAGCTTAGCTTAGCATAAAGAATGGAAATAGCTTGCCTGGATATATGCAAGGGCAAATCTACAGTGAATAAACACAGTGGTTCACTGTTCGAATTTACTTTCTGAACATATCTTAGTATTGGCAGCCAGGTTATGTCTTCTGCCTTTGGACAGTACCAGGATGTTTTTACCACAGTTGCTTAACATGCTACCGATAATGGTCCTGTAAGGGACAGAAAGAGAGGTATTGATCTCCTCTCTTTGGGAAAAAAGCTAAATCCATTTCTCTCCCCACTTGCTCCTCATCCTCCTCCTCAAGTCTGTCGACGCAGGAGGGGATCGAAGCAGAAGCTCTGTGAAGTCGCTGCATTGTCACTTTCCCACTGTTTCTATGACAAAAGAGAGACATCACACACACACGCACACGCATACACACACACATACCCCGCCTAAGATTTTGCTAACTCTTTCTCAATCTGTGGGGAAATTAAGGGAGTGTGTTCTTCGTCTCCAGTTCAGTCAGTGTGTGCATACCCTAACTGTTAGTGGGTAATTAAGTGTTTCCTTGAGCAGTAATTGCCAATTTAATCTTCCGCGTTCACCTCCTGATTTGTAACATCGGATCTGTCAGTCAAACTGGGCATGGTTTCCATGGGGATAAGGGAAGAGTTGTAGTGATTCCCTCTAAGCAACGCCACAGTGAATTACCTGTAGTCTCTTAAACGAGGGGTTGCCATGGCGAGCCAATTACCCTAAATTGTAATTGTGCCACACTAATGTGCCAGGCCTTTACCTCTTAAATTAATTGGGTTTTCACTCTTGATGTCCAGGAGTCAGCAATGGAATCAGGTCAAGTGTTTTTTTTAAAAAGGATGCTTGATTATAACTTGATAGTCAACAAAGCTCTTCGGAGTCGTGAATGGGGAAAAAATGATTGGTTTAAAGTGTGCATGCAGCTGTGAATATGTGTGTAGCTGCTTTATGTTGTGGCAACCTGATGCCACAGTCGTCGTCGATACACGGTGAATTTGAAGTGTCAGCTTTCAAATGGGACCCAGGTGCAGCCATGGCGTGCCTCAGGCGTAGCCCTACTTCCTTACCCTTAAGACCACCTGTTCAGCTCACACACACACACACACACACAGACACACACACACACACACACACACACACACACACACACACACACACACACACACACACACACACAGACTTATTTGTACTTTTATCTCAATGACGACACTCTTTGACATAATGCATTCGTAAGCCCTATAACTTAACCATAACCATCACAACTAAATGTCTAAACCAAATTTCTCACTTCATCAGGTTTACAGCTCAAACTGGTCCTCACAAAGATAGAAGTACAAGTAAAAACACACCTCGTTCCCTCAGGTTATACATACATTACAACACAGGTGACTTGAGATGCACTGGTCAGCCCCAGTGTGGATGCTGATCCAGTGTGACTTGCCCATCTGCACAGTGGGAACACATGAGTGGGAGTGAATCCCCATTCAGATCCCCGTTAAATGTATTTTGCACATTAAAAAAGACGCAGGAAAGTGGGCCGCCAATCAGACAAACCAGACCTCCTTCAATCTCCGTGGATTAAATCAGCTCTCCTCGCTGCTGATCTGCCATGAGGAATGGGATTAATCAATTGGGGACAATGCATCTATCTGCAAATTAAAAACCGCTGCTCGTAGCATGCGTGGTTTTGATGTTATTTTGGTGATGTGTTGAGTGGGCGGCTTAAGAGAACATCAATCACACAAACAGATGTGTAAACTGACCAATTTATGGAACACGTATGAGGAGATGAGGCACTGTCAAACTGCAAAAGGGTCTCAGCGATGTGAGCTACTGTAAAATTCACACATGCCAGCCGATATCCCAAACGACACATGCTCAACATAATTTAGCCAACCTGACAATTTCAAGTTTAAGGACAATCGGCTCACAACAAAACACAAGCAACACTAAGTCCAACACTGATGACGTCTCCCATATGGTTTACATCCTAATGGTTGTGTTTCTTCTTGATTGTTCATGGTTGGTTAACCCTTGATGCTGAGCTTGTCTGCGGACAGCTGTCTTCTGTGTGTTGATCTGGAAGAGATAGAGCGGAGAAATCAGATGCGACGGTTGCCAACAAATAATGTGTGCCTCACAGATATGGAGCTTATTCAATATTTAAAGTGTGTAAATACAAAATTGCCCCTGATGTGAATGGGAGAATAAAACCATTAATGTGCACGACCGGTACCAGGACTAACATTTTATTACCTAGAACATATTCATATTTTACAGAATGTCTGTTTTTTTCAATTCATTTATCATACAGTATATACACCTCCAATTACCCTAAACCCCTAAAACAAAAGAAAATGACTGGTTACGAGCAGACCTGAGCTTCTGCAGGATGTTTGGAAGCGTGTCTCATTCAGGATATTTTAATGTGAGATTTTAGTTTTACCACAGCAAAGCCAAATCGTGGCATAATCAGTCAACAGCATATTAAATCATGCATAATGAACTACACGTGATAGGATGATAAATGTAATTAATGTCGCACGTTCAGTTATTAATGAAATTTGCCCTGGTTTTCAGAGGAGATGAAAATGACCCCTCAAAAGTTGTGGAAGCCATTACAAATAATGAGCTCACGTTGGCTTTCTGACAGCATTTCTTTTCCATTTTGAAATAACATAATCAATCTCTCAGCAATATGAAAGACACGTAGTTTTGTATCCCATAATCTGTTTATCCAGCACTGATGCTGCGCTGCTCTTTGCTGCCCTCACATGGCTCGTAGGGGAACTTTCTTCACCTTTCGTCCAATGCATGCCCACACGTCCACTATGCTTCCGTCTTTACAGAGGCTGGATGAATAGAAGAAAGCCTGAGCTGAGAATTAGCTTGACTGGTATTCGTTGTGCCTGCGAGCTGATGTGGCTCCATGTCACCACATGTGCAAGGAATGTCCCAGGCTCATGATACCAGACAGAGAACTAAGCTCTGCTCCCATCCTACACACGACCATTTTTAGGATGGATCTGTTATTGTAGCTTCTCTGTAGATATAAGGTTGTCAAATGAACAGGTACCTGAGCCACAGGCCTCCAGTTCGAGGTAGCCGTCCAGTAGGGAGCTGAACCCCGTCAGCCCCCCCATGGCAGCATACGGGACATCCCTGCCCACAGGCCGACCCCGCGCCTCCCTCTCAGATTTTGTCTCAACCTGCAAAGTGAACTAAAGCCTGTGGGCAATGCAATTTTGTAAAGTTATCTCAACCAAGATCCTGAGTTTAAAGTTTGACTCACCAGGGTCTGGTGGGCAGAGCTGGGCTGACCGCACCCACAGATGAAGGTGCACTGGAACCCAGAACAGGAACTGCCTGTAAAAAAAAAGTTATCAAGAATCAGGTATGTGAAAATGACCTTTAACACTAGCTGTGAATGAGATTCTTCCTGGGTAAGAGGTCATTTTGGCTAGTGTGACCCATATACAATTATTTTTTAGACTCACACTTCTTGCACAAGTGTCCCATGGCTTCCCTGTGGTCCTGAGGTAAGTGCTTACACCTGCAGCGGACAGGGTTTGGCCCATTTTGAGGAACATACTGAAAGGCAGGACAGCGACATCCCCTCACCTGACACGGTAGGGCCAGGGGCCGCTCAGAGGGGACCACCTCAAACTCTGTCTTATGTTGCTTGTACCTAGACGACAGCATATGGCTTACAAATGTATGTCTGCATGTTAGGGAGAGGGATGTCTCATTTAATGCACCACAGTATGTTGCAGTACCTATGTGAGCAGAAGCACTGAGTCTCTGGACCAATCAGTTTGCAGTCGATACCATCAGGCATCCCAAAGCTCACATACAGCCTGTTCTTCATGCGTCGAGGGAGGACCGTCCTCTTGTACTCCTCATACTGCTCTGGGCTCATCAGCCTTCCTCCACCATCATCACCCACAATCCTTACAAAGACAAACCACCATTAGATACAGTAAAGATTCTTGTTTAAAATATGACTTTAAACCCTCCAGTGGTTACTAAAGCCAAGATCTACGTTAAAAGCACACATTCTGACATTGAGACAAACCTTCTGTACTCGCAGTACTCATCCACCGCTTCTAAAGCTGATTTATCGAGACTTATCCTCTCCATGGTCAGAAATCCAGACCTGATACCTGTGGGCTTTTCGTCAAGCGCAACAAACAACTTCTGTTTACTTCCGGAGTGGTTCCCATGGAAATGGATGTAGACATCCCTCTAACGGTCAAAAAGAGAACTGCAAAAAAGGAAAGAAATAAAAACTAGAGAGTATTAGAGCCGGGAATAAGAGCATAATATGAGAAGATGATTTTTAAAATGTTTTTACCTTTTTTAGTTTAAATAAAATGTTGATATGATAATATTGAAATAAAAACGACTTAAATTAGTGGAAGAGATATTTTTTTGCATTTCAAGAATAAAGTGGAAATATTGAGAATAAAGTAAACTCCGCTGGTCCATGATCAAATCCAGTTGTTCCATCTGTCCAAGCTTGTGTGGTTTCTCCCTCTGAACAAACACGTTTTGTACACAATCTCTTCAAAGACCTAATACTGATTATCACACTGTGTTTCTGTGCTAAACTTTACTACAACTGAGTCTGACGAAAAATGTCACCAATTCATCTCCACAGGGTATTTTGCAGAGACCGTCATATGCATTAACATTGTTTGAATAGTTTGATATATTCGTACAAATTCAACTTTAATTTTAAAATTTTAACTTTATTTTTGACGTTTAAACTTTATTCTAATATCGGTATTAAAGAAGAAATCTCCTTCGACTTTATTATCATCATTTCAACTTTTTTCAGTTTGACTTTAGTCTTGACATTTGGGCTGTATTTGCAATATTGAAAAACAAATCTCCTTTGACTTTGAGTGGGACATTCCAACTTTTTCCATGACATTTTTACATAATTTGCAATATTTAATATGAAATAAGAAATGTCCTCTGATTTAGTTCAACTTTATTCCTGACATTTCCACTTCATGCTTGACATTTCAACTGTATTCTCGATATATGATATTAAAAAATACACTCCTCTGATTAAGTTTGACCTTATTCTTGACATTTTGACTTTTTTTCTTAACACGTTGACTTTGTTCTCAACATGAAATAATAAAAAAATGAATCTTCTGAGATTTAATGTAAATCAAATTCAAGTTGTAAAACGAGGCTTACCCCCTTTAGGCAGGAGGTGGTGCTATCACTATCACTACATACAGACTAAGGTGGGGCTGGTTGTCCATCAGAGAAGAGCTGTATGTTCAGGTCAAAAACACTTTTCTCTTCAGATCGTATACATATTTCACCTTAGCAACAGGCTACGACATCAGAGGAATCTACGACCACTGACACTGACATTGCAGCAAACTGACAACAAGGAAGTCTTTGCTTAATGAATCCTTATTTATTTTATATAAAGACTGGTTGGAGTTAAATAGTAAGTCACAAACAAGTGTTATTCTTTCAGAGTATCTCATCTCATCTCACCTCGTCTCATCTATATTAAAAAAACAAACTATAACGTTGTAAAGCATAAACACCATATGTTGTAAGCTTGAATCTAAGCTGGTCACCATTCAAATAGTTTACTTAACACTTAACATTTCAACTATTCCACCCTGAGAATATGTCTTGTATTGCAATGTTTTGTATGCATTACTTTGTACGTACAGCTGGCAGTTGGACTACATCTCCCATGATGCCGTGCTGCTGACGCAGGCAGCGGACGTCCAGGGGAAACCATGACAGTCCGCACAGACTCATGCTCTGAATTCTAGCTGCCGACTCTCTCCTGCAGTGACCCTCGCGTCTCCGAGGAAGCAAGCCGAGTTGAGGAGCGCGGAGAGCGGACACTTCATCACGGAGCTCGGCGGCGGCGGCGGCTACGTTTCCATTTGGTTTTAATCCTAGCGGGGACAGGAGGAAGTTTTCTCCCCGGACACAGCGGCAGCAGCAGCTCGGGGGTTGCCAAACAACAAGCATCATTCAGTGTCAGCCAGCAGCAGCAGCAGCAGCAGCTGGAGATCCCTGTTCTCTCTGCCCTCTGCTTATTCCTGCCTCATGCCTCAAACAACACACCCGGGTACAGTACCGCGTCTGCTTCCCTTATGCTAGCTGCCACACGCACGTATAATGCCCCCATCTTAGCGGAATGCGCGGTTTGCGTGTAGCCGAGCTAACATGTCGAGCTAACACGAAATGTTGGTGGAGTTGAGAAACAGTTGCAGCTGAGGTCGAGCAGAGGTTGACATTGATCTTTAAATCGACTTGAACTGGGAAAGTGTCGTGTTGTTCACTTTGAAGGTGTGTGTGTGTATGTATGTGTGTGTGTGTGTGTGTATGTATGTATGTATGTATGTATGTGTGTGTGTGTGTGTGTGTGTGTGTGTGTGTGTGTGTGTGTGTGTGTGTGTGTGTAACTTCACTTAGTGCGAGTGCATGTTTGCTAAGTTGTCAACATTTGGTTAGTGAGTCAAACTGTGTTTAGAGCCCACAGTAGGGCTGGGCAATAAAACAATATAAAGAATAATCACCTCAATATAAGTGTCATTAAAAAACAATCTAACCATTATATATTAAGTACAAGCACAGTGAGGAGGTTTAAAACATAATTAATCTACCTCTGATTGCTGTTCATCAAATGTCTGTTATTCTCTGTCCACATAAGAGAGTTTAAAACCTCAATCTTCACCCAGGAGCTAAAATCAATCTTTTGAACTTAATAACGTTAATGTGAGATTTACCATGATAATTATCGTGAATTCTCAGCCATATATCGCTCAGCCCTACGTTGGCAGCCTCTAAACCTTCACATTCTCCACCTCCACTCCAATCTTGTCACCCTGAGTTTATGCTCAGCGGATCATCTTTCTGCTGCTGGGTCGAGCAGATGTTCAGTCCCAGGTGACGGCTGACGTGGTCAATATTTAACCTCTAGTTTAACTACGTGCCTTATCGCTGTCAACCGCCGTCGTCCACAAGTGGAATATTCAGTGCTGTGCCTTTCCACAGAGCAATACGCAGGTCCGCTTGTGTAGTCAGCCATGTGAGTGTAGGACAGGACAGGGTCTGAATATCAAAACTGTTCTGGGTGTTAAGTGTCAGCCCTGAGATAAACACCTATCTATTGATTTGCACAGGAAATAGTTCTATAGGCCTTACCAGATCCTGCCCTGTGTGTCTGACACATCGTACACATATCTGTTAACATGGCACCTTGCATGCACAGTGAGTTAAAAATCTCCAGGCTGAAATAGTACCTGTACGTGATTGTGCACGAGGAAGGGTATCATGCATTGTCTGCAGTGGTGTGTCTGTGAGCTAGCTCCTCTCGTTTCACTAGTTTGGTTGTTTTCTAATAAATGCACAGCACTTTGATGAGTAGTTAAATCAGCTTAGTCAATGCGATGTCTGTACTTTTTATCAGGAGACAGAAAGCATAATTTGATATGATGCGACACTTCACCTGGAGCCCAAACCATTAGTCAGCTGCTTACTGAGACTCGAAGCTAAAGGTTGCAACACCTGCAGTGGGCGGCGGTACTGGGTTGATATGACAGGCGGAGGATTTACATGTTTTTCAGAATATATTTAGCTTTCAGGCTGTTTTCAACTGTGACTTTCTCCTCCCTTGTCCTTGCATGCTGATACCCAGTAGTGTCCAGGTCATAGGAAGGACGCATTTGTGTGTGTGTGTGTGTGTGTGTGCGTGCACAGACACAGGGAAGCACTGCTAAACAGATTCTGTTACCTTTCCTTTCATAATTTATTCCTTCAGTTATTGTCCCCTCTCAGACCTCAATAGGAATTGACACTACCACACCCAAGAGAAAACGCAGAGAATGAACCTGTTGACAAAGTTGTGAAAACTGAGAAATGATCATCCAATCTCCCCCCCTGCACTCTGGTTATTTGTCAGTGCAATAACCATTGTGGAGGTGGGATTAGTGGATGAATGCCTTCTGCTGCTGTGGCTCCGTATCTGGAGCTGTAAAGTGGGTCCCATGAAATCTAAACTGGTAATCAGGTTTCTGGGTTAGGAGGGCTGAAAAAGAGTTGTTGGTGACAGAGTGGGCTATTGTGCACCACGACCCAAAGTAGCAGAGAAATCTATCTGTTATAGTCAGTAAATAGTACAGGAAGTCACTTTGATGACGTCACCGGCTTCTTGCTGGCGAGGTGAGGTGGATTTTCGGTGTCAACTGACACATGCAGTGCGGTTTGTGTGTGATTTGTGATTTATTACATTCATCCACCCAGAAATCCTCACAGACATTTTCAATAAAAACCACGATGCACAGCTGGGCCCTTAGCCGAGCATGAATTAAAATAAAAGGGGGATGCTAAATGCAGCTTTGATGGTTTTTATTTTGTTACACATGTTTGTTCCTTGTGGTTGATTTTCTTCTCTCTTTTGTTGGACTCTTTCAACACAGTCAACAATGTCTGCAAACCTCCTACCTGAGCACCCAGTCTACATTACTGACTATCTATTTGTCTTTGGGCGTCGACTTCTCACTGGTTTCACTTCCTGGCATCTGCAGCTGTTCAACGCTCTTTCATCTCTGGACAGCGGCAGGATGCGCTAGTGTTTAGAGACTTCTTTCAACAAGGGAAGCACCGGCCCTGCTGGAGTTAACTGGAGCGAACCGCTGAATCCTTACCACCTCTAGCAATGTTTCTCAGTGGACTTTAACCTCTGACCTCGCTTTGGATAAAGACAGAAGGAAAAAAAAGAGAACTTCACACTCTCTATCACAGCCGTGATCAAAGATAAGAGCTTCAGGCTCAGGTCAAGCCCCCTTCCCTTTCACCACTCCCCCCAGTACCATGCTGGGTGCACTCCTGCGGAGGAACATGTCCCAGAAGTTGAGTTTGCTGCTGATGGTATTTGGCCTGGCGTGGGGTCTCATGCTGCTGCGCTACACCGTGCAGCAGCCTCGACATCAGAGCAGCGCCGAGCTACGCGAGCAGATCCTGGAGCTCAGTCGGCGGTATGTCAAGGTCCTGACGGAGGAGAACCAGAACGCACTAGGCGGACCGCAGGGGACCTCCATGGCTGGCTATGGTAAGTAAGATGAAGTCAGATGTTACCACTCTCTGTCCCGCACATGAAATGACTTGCTCACTCCTGAATGAACATTATCTGTTTCATATTTGTGAAGGAGATATTGATTTGTTTTCTCCCGTGTGTTTTCTTTCTCTTGCTTTCTCTCACGCTCACACACAGCTGATCTGAAGAGGACTATAGCTGTGTTGCTGGATGACATCCTGACACGGCTGGTCAAACTGGAGGGGAAAATCGAATCGGTGGCCAATGCCTCCTCTACAAACACTTCCCACACAGCAGGGGGCGTCCTTGCCTCCAGCCACCCGGGGACGTCCCGTCTCCACCCACACGGCCCGAATAGGCCTCGACCACATCAAGGAGCATAGCTTTGATTGGCTGTTGGAGTTTCTGTTTTTAGCACGTCACTCTTTTCCAGCATTTATCACTGATGTAACATCATCAGGCAAATGAAAAGCAATAGACAGACATACGGACATCCAGAAAAGACTGCTCTTGGGATGCTTATCAGAAATGTTCAGCCAGCTCAGAGGGAACAGGGAGGACTTCTCCATGCTCTGTCCTATCATATGCTGATATTTATTATTTTTGTTACCAAGATTATCCATTGCATTTTTATATTTTATTCGCTGATTTTATTCAGCTTAAATTCTAGCATTTTTTTTATAATGCCATCAATGAATCTTGTGACTGTTTAAGAGATGTAAACTCACTCAGATTTGAAATGGAATCATGAAAAATGGCTTGAATAGCTCCTCTGTTTATATTGTAAAAAAACATTTTACAATACTGCTTCAACGTATCAAAATGCTGAACTAAACAGTACGATAGTTAGGAATGGCAACATTTCACTTAAATGCTGGTGCAGTTGCTAAATACTGTGTGAAGGAGATTCTTCTTTTAGCTTACAAGTGTAGGGGATTTTTAAGGTTAATGAAACTGTGTAATTCAGCTGTTTGAGATAATCCAAAGAATGTCATTTACACTCCATCTGAATGCAGTGTAAATTCGAATTTACAAGTGCTGCGAGACAATGCTGGGTTATTGCCGAATACGATCGGACGCCGCCCATTGGCCGCTGTGAACACGAGCGCGTGTGTGATTCGTCTCAGCTGTAATGCAGTGGGTGAGAGAATTCACATGCAAAACAGATTGATTGTACCATGTGGTCCGTATTTAGCCCTGTAGTGCTCTTAAAATGACCTACTGCTTACACGTGTTCAGGGTTCATGTTGCACTGTGACTCTAGATGTTTTCTAAAAATACTTGGCTCATCAACTTTGACTTTAGGTATATTTTAAGTTCTGAAATATTCATTTTTCCAGCTGCCCCCTGAGTGTGGTTTCTAAAATACTGACAAACCACAGCTCGCCCTGTCTAGCACAGCAGTAGAAAGTCTTTTAAGTGCTCATCCTGATGCTCTTTAACATGATGACTTTGTCCTGCCACAGAAGGAGCAATACTTTCATCAATGATACTTGAGGATTGTATGTGGACAGAATTCTAAATATGAAGAAAATATAATTAAAACATAAACTAATTGTCATAATTGCTTCATCTTTTTGATGCCATATTTAAGTGTTAACAGTATGTGTATTTGTTGGCTTTTTTAAAATTTTTTATTATTATTGGTTTGACTTAGTCTGAATTACACTGAGTGATAACACAATTGTTTGCTTCATGATGAGCCAGTCAGCTACAGTTCCCCACCCATTTAAATCAAAGTTTACTGTATGTTAGACCTTAAATGCATTCAGGATAACTTAGTTGTGAGATAATGTGAAAGACAAGACAATGCTTCCATTCTAATTTGCTTCTATTCAAATATTCACCCTGTGATTACCTAAGAGGTAACTCCCATGTGTCTTCAAGGTGTGGGTGTGTGAGAGTGAGTTCATTTCAAGTTTTAATTATTATAATAATGACTTGTATTTATATAGCGCCTTTCAAGGTACCAAAAGCTGCTTAAAAACTTAAGAAACCAAAAAATTAAACTAGCATGGCACTCTGTAGAGCACATACCTCTGCCAAGGCCCAAGAGTACCCTTAAATTCAGTCAAGCCACAGCTGCAGTTACATGCGCTCAGAGATATCAGTCCCCTAAATATGCCTTATTTTTGCATCAAGATCCATGAATTATTCCCTGGGAAATTGGAGTAAATGTCTAGAAATGCCCTTGCGATGTTAAAGACCGTGATAAAAAACATTCTTGGATCCACCCCTTTGTCCCAATCTGTCGCTTTTAACGTAATTGTGCTGCCAAACAAACTGGACAAGGGTTAAAACATAACCTCCCTAATAAATAAAATATTACCACCCTGCAAAACAGAGGTACTTAGCATTAGAATTTACCAGCCAAACCTTGGTTTGTCATCGGCAGTGATGGAAAGCTATTAAATACATGTACTCGAGTATTTTAAGTACAATTTGCCTTTTTCCTTAAGTCTTTCTGCTTCTTCTCCACTGCATTCACCTGACATAGGTCAAAATAACTTGTCACCCAGCAGGAAAGAATTATACATCTAAGAATAAGTTTTTTTGTATATAGAGGAGTAAATGTTTCCTGCAAGAGACTTAACATATTTGTTGTACTTTCATATACTGTATATTTTTATAGTTGGAGCAGATAGAACGCAGAATGTGAATTCTCAGTGACAAATACTTTAACTTTAAAAACTAACATCCTCTACTTGTAATGGACTGATTCTATAATAAAGTTTGCTGTGAGACGTTCACGTGCGCCTCGGATTTTGCACAAAAGGGGGCGTGGGCGACGAGAAGGGAGATGACGTCAGACTCCGCAGCACATAAACATACAAACCGCCTCACGCGCCATCTTCTAGCGATTAAGCAGCCAGAATAAGAAACAGTGTTAAAGCGCGTCGCTTTCTGTCTGGTAGCTACACTGAGCAATGAGTGATATCGAGGATGGAACCCTTGACACACGGGTAAGTAGTAACATCGACCGATACATACATTTGTCTCCATTTTCTGCCTTTTCCTCTTCTCTTCCGTGTGGCTGCCGTAAACACACCAGGAGAGTCCCCCCCCTCCCCCGCTAGCTTAATGTCAATCTGAGCTAATGCTAAGTTATTAGCTCAAACGACCATGTTACATGCTTCCGCCTCACGTACGTGAGACGAGCAGGAGAGTGCTGCGTGTTTGCCTCCGAGCGGACAATGTTTAATTGAATTAAAACTATTTACTTTTTTTAGTATTTATTAAATTAAAAGTCATTGTTTTACTTGAACGATTGTTGCTCAGCTAGCAAGACTGCTTCAACCCAACTCCTTCAACCTAGCATGCGGCTCACCCGGGTGCTATCAAGCACCCGGGTTAGACCTTGGTATATTCAAATGATCCCATCTTTACGGTTGTAGATGTACTTAACTTGTTTATGAAATGATTAAGAGCTACCTACGAGTTTTGTTATGGCTGCGGCTATTTTTCTATCACTGCTATTGCTGAAACCATAATTGCACATTAGCCACCTGGGTTTGCTATAATATTACTGATGTTAGCTGGAGCCCTAAAGCCACTCTTCCTTCCCTGCTTTCATGCTCTGAATTAGCAAACTAAAACACTGCTAAAACCCAATATCTATTTACTTGTCGACCTTTAATTTGAATTGTCACTTTGCTACTTTTTTTTTTAATAATGTCTGAAATATTTAAATTTAATGTAATTGTACTGCATTCAGTGTTTCCTTTTTCATTTCATATTCAAGAATTTCTCCTCTTTCCTAAACCTATGATCTTAATTTTATTGAATGTTCTTCTTTCATTAAGGTTATTGATCGTGAAGGATTTGGAAGAGTTTTATCCAAGAATGATGAAGAAAAAATTCAAGATAAACGAAGGCTAATGATGAAAACTTGTACAGAGCAGAACATAGAAGCGGAAAGGGAGGAAATGTGACGGAAGAATGGTGTCAGATAGAAGCGCTTGCAGAGTAATGGCTAAAAATGAAACTGGTGTCAGTTTTGGGAGGAAGAGAGGAAAAACAGACCCGGAATCAGAAAAAGAGAAAACTGAAAAAAGAAGAACGAAGAAGGATAGAAACCCTGAGAGAAGGGAGTAGCGTGTAAAGAATCTGGAAGAATGAATGTGTCTCTAGGTTAAGTAAATACACTGTTTGTGTCACACATGTCTTTTCTTTAATGTGCTCCCATTCTGTCACATAAAGATGCATGTTTTATTTTCCTTTGGATTCCCAGGTGGACATTGAAATAGACCAGTCATGCACATTTGTTATATATGATTATTAATATGCTACATTATGTGCCAGATAAATATATAGTTTAAAATTACAAGATTACTAACCTTTTCCTTCACAGTACATAAGCTGTATATATTTTAGACAACTTCATGTTTGCAACATTCTCTACCACATCCCACTACACTGTGCTTGATTCTGTTTCTGTGTAAATAAATATACATACTTGTCTGTGAGAAAGTTAATATGATACTGTGGCAATAGGGGTCACGCTCCCCGTCAAAATCGGACCGTGGGAGTCCAGCTCGGGTCAAGTCGGAGAGAAGGTCCGGCTCCCCGAGCCCACCCCAAGCCTCCAAGTCCAGATCCCGCTCTCGCTCAAAATCCAGGTAAAATCTTTCTCAATTTCTCAACTACTTTCATGACATTGTAATTGCATCATATTACATATGAACAAATGCTTATTGGGTGCATATCCTCTTTTACCCTACCCTGTCCTTTTCAGGTCTCGTTCTGGGCGGCACTCTAACCGCCGTCATAGCCGTTCACGCTCTCGATCCTATTCCCACCGGAGGAAGTCCCATTCTCGTTCCTATAGCCCTGAACAAAGGCGTAGGAGGAGCCAGAGCGCTTCACCTGTGTCAAGCAGCCGCCACCAGAATGGCAGCAGGGTGAGTTAAATGATAGGAGTAGCAGAAGACACTTAATATATGCTCCCAAACAATTATAAGCCGTCAGTACTGACATAGCCCTTGATTGTTTGTAATATGCATATGCTGCATGAACTGTTAGTTGATACAGAATTACTTATGCTCTAAATGTTTTGGGAAAAGACGAAAGCTATGCTATGATTTCCCCCACGCATTATGTGACAAACAACAAATATGTGGCCTTTAACACAGTATTTTGTGTTATTGGTTTATTGAATACTGGTCCAATTGATCGATATTTGCAGCCATTCACCAAGTGCTCTCCTTTCAGTCGGTTTCCCAGGTTAGATTTGACTTGGAAAACAGACACTTGGCTTTAAAAAGCTTCATAGAAAGTAGATGCAGAATATATTTAGTACTGATTTGAAAGATCAGATTCACTTGCCCTGTTCGTGGTTTGAAAAGTCTTTCATTTTACACTGGAGAGAGGGATGACCCTGCTGCAGCTGAAAGGCAGAGGTCAAGTGATGGGTGATGAGTAGACTTGAGTACAGTAGCTTCTAACACTGTACCTGCTCCCTGCTTGTTTAATATCCTCCATGTTTGAATTATTTATTGTAAAACCGGAGAACTGTTTCAGTGATTCTCTGCAGAGCATGTTTACACCCTTCCTGCCGTAGCAGAATGAGCAGTTAAGGGAGGGGTAGACAGAGAGATGAGTTAATTGATAGTGAATGGAGTTCTCTCAAACAGATAAAAAGAAAAGAAAATGCTTAAATGGGTCTCTGAATATACTTGTTAGCAACAAGTTTGGCCACCCCAAGTAGTTCAACATGTGGGAAACTGGAATTAAACCTGTGGCATGCTTTCTCATTCATCAGGATCATTTTCAAAGCATTTTCCTTTTTGATACTCATAGTCATTTCAACACTTGGTCTTATATCTGCTTAAATTAAGAAAATCACTTGAAGGCCTTGAACACAATGTTATGCACATGGTTTTGTGTTGGATTGTAAAAAAACTTTACTTCAATGACATGATTTCAGTAGTGCTTTGCATTAAGTCATGTAAGTACAGGTCTCATTGTTTTATTTGTGAGCAAGTGATGATTGTGCTTAATGCCGAGAGAAACAACTTTGACATGACATTTAAACCCTGTCATTAACTCTCCCCTCTCCTCCTTTTATCTAAAGAGCCAAGAATTCCCAAAAGAAGCAAGCAATCATGGCGCTGATGGTGATGTGAGGGTATGTGGACATGTTTTGTACAAAAACAACCATGTGTTTCTCTTTGTATGTCTTATTTCATTTTTGTTTTGTTGTTGTGTGCATTTACATTAGTAGTTGGCGAAAAAAAAGGGTAAAAGTAATTCATATCTCTGCTGGCTTGTGATATAATGACGTGAACTGCTGCTTTAAGATCTCATGTGATAATGCAAACGGATATTAAGTGAGATTTCCTAAGCAAACAGACAGCGAATGAAGTCGTACTTTGTATAAGTGCGTCTGGAGCAATATTTTTAAAGCTTTTTAAAAACCGGTTAAGCTGTCATTATTTACCCACTAAGCATTTACTGTTGTACTGACGCAACTGAAGGTGCTTAGAGGGAAGCTTTGGTACTTTTTTTTTTTCTTTTTTTTTTAAAGGTAAAAACTGACTTAGTTGGAAGCTAGCTGTCGTAATTTAAAAGCAAGTATCCATTGTAATTTGGTTTTCTCCCTTAACAGTGAAAAACTCTGAAAAAAGCTAATGTATAAATACATTAAAAAAAAAAAAAAAAAGAAGATATAAAAGATATATTTTGGGTGTTGCGCTGCTTTTGGAAAGTAATACTTCTACAGTCTGTGTCATGTGCATCAAACATTTAAATTTCAGTCCCGTGCTTGAAGAATCATGTCATGACCCTTTTTGTTGACCCTTCCAGGCGAACCCTGACCCCAGCAAGTGTTTGGGGGTGTTTGGCTTGAGCCTGTACACCACAGAGCGCGACCTGAAGGAGGTGTTTTCACGACATGGTCCTTTGGCCGGGGTCAACGTGGTGTACGACCAGCGCACGGGTCGCTCTCGTGGCTTCGCCTTCATTTACTACGAGAGACTGGAGGATTCTAAAGAGGTATGAGAAATAAAATGTGATTATTTTTATTAATCAGCTGGCGGATTAGATAGATTTGATTAGTTCAAGATGAAAACCTAATTTTGCTCATGTTTTACAGCCATGTATGCAAATGGGAAGTTGCTCCACCTCAGATAAAACCATCTGGTTTTGGTTTTCCCTGAATGTATCTAGGTGTGATTACATATATATGCCACTAGGTGTCTGCCTTGCCACAAATTCCCTCACCTTGCAGTCATGCATCTCATACCAAAGGTCAATGTGTGTAATGCACTGTAGGTAGGCCTTTGTGAGTTGAGTAATTTTTTAACAGCTTAGCAATGGTTCTAAATCATTGTTCTTGTCCTCCCTCATGTTCTCCAGGCAATGGAGCGAGCCAATGGCATGGAGCTGGACGGGAGGCGCATCCGAGTGGATTATTCCATTACCAAACGTCCCCATACCCCCACACCAGGAATCTACATGGGCCGACCGACTCAGTGAGTCCCACACTAATGTCAGCTTTTTGGTTTATATCACATGAATGTACATTTGAACCTTTGGGGAATGATGGGGGACAGTGAAATATTCTGATGTCTGAATTACTCATTTCATTTGTGTTTTTCTCTCACAACAGATTTGAGATTTGTAACCTTCTACTCTGATTTGGACATGACGCTGTGTTTCACAATAGATGAGCTGCCTGAAAGTCAAACTTGTTTCCCTTATTTCAACAGCAATGGTAGCGGTGGCGGCGGCGGCAGCAGTGGTGGTGGCGGCGGCAGTGGTGGTGGCGGCGGAGGCGGCGGTAGCAGCAGCAGGAGGGGGAGGGACAGGGACAGGGACTCTTACAATGATCGTGGCTACGAACGCTACGACAGATACGAAGAGTGTGATTATAGGTACAGGTGTGTAATGATCTGTGCGTTCCCAGTTAGCGTTCTACTCGCGGCTCGAGGCAATGTGTTAATTTTTCTTTGTGTCTTTGCAGTCGTAGGCGATCTCCGTCACCGTACTACAGTCGATACAGGTCTCGCTCACGGTCTCGCTCCTACAGCCCACGTAAGTGTGACGAGAAAATGCATACAACAGGAAGCTTGTCTAACTGCAACTATCATCTCCAGACGTGAAATCAGACTGTCGCATATTTAAAAATATTACTGTATGTATTTTACTGACTTGCACTTGTACTAATATGAATTTTATGTCTTCTTTTCGCAGGACGATACTAAGCTGATTATTTCAGTGTTCAGCTTCCCTCCACTACCTGACGGTGTGTGTGACCCACCAAGGTGTTTTCAGAACTGCATGTCTATATCCACAGAACTCCTTTTTAAGTTCTCAGTTCTTGTTAACATATGCTAGATGTCTTGATTTTTAGACGTTTTTGATA
This sequence comes from Verasper variegatus, assembly GCA_026259375.1. Taxonomy (NCBI): domain Eukaryota; kingdom Metazoa; phylum Chordata; class Actinopteri; order Pleuronectiformes; family Pleuronectidae; genus Verasper; species Verasper variegatus. The sequence goes on from CM048038.1 coordinate 11,507,920, forward strand.
CATCCATATTGAGTGTGAGCAAAGATCGAAGCCACTGTTGGTTACTGTTGCTTCATTCTTCCACTCACGTTCTTCCTTCCTTCATATTTTTCTGCGGGAGTGATTATGTTTTTTTTGTCAAGAGGTGATTAAAAGAGATTTACGCTCATCACTATTAACTTTGTCCATGTCAGGATTGGGAAAATAAAATTTGGTTTTGGTTTTAAAAAATGGTGACACTTAATTTTACATGCTGTATTAAGTAAGTAAATATGACAAATCTGGATATGTACATTAAAAATAACAAATTTGATAAATCTCATTGCTGCTTGTCTCTAGTGGATATGACTGGTAAGTAGCAGGTAAAATGGTGCTGTAAAATAATGTGATAACTGGCTTTCAGGGCTTTGCTCTCTGCTCACGTTCACTTATTTTGGTTTTTCTTCAAGGATTCTTCATCTCAGTTTCTCCAGAGAGTATTATGTATTGCATTTTTATTTGTTTCTTTGTATAGAAATACAAACGTATAAAAAAAAAAAAAAAGTTTGTAAGATGCTTTTCTGACTTAATGCATGAAGTTGAAGGCGGGGTCTGGTCGTATATAGGTGGGAGTTAAAACTGTAAGGTGAGTGGGTGAAGTGGGAAAACAATCGGGGAGACTTTCACAGAATGAGACTAGCGCCAAGATGTGCACGATAAGATTATGTTCACACAAATCTAAAAGTGGTCTATCAGGAGCCACGCTTTAAAAACCACCGTTTTCAGGCTACACGGATGAAAACATGTAAAGAAGGACTTCAGGCTTTTATTGCGCTGCTTCTATTGCGTAAGATACAAAGTTCACATGTAAGGGGAAAAAAAAGGTTTTGCGTATTCTCTCACTTTAGGTTTACTTCAGTGTGCAAATACAGAAACTGTTTTATCGTGCTCACATTTAGGATTCTGGTGCCTTCTAAAGACTCTTTAATCAGACTCATTTAGTTCACCTCAACAAAGTCCATACAGGAAAATGTCCTTATTTAAAGTAACAAATGTCTGACTTACATTGTTACAATGCAACAGATTTAAGCCAGCTTTGTTCTGCGCAGGACCCTCACTCGCCTGTCATTTAACGAAACCTTGCAGGTCGCATCAACAGTGAGTCGAAGCCATTTTCTCTCCCAAATATATAAGCTTTAGTTAAACATCTTGTGATCTTAAAACTGATTGGCTGATAAGTATATGTGGAGGGTTCTTTATCTGTAGACCTTAACCCCAGTACTAAGGCACTCCATTCAAATGGGGTTAATAATCACTGCTGACATGTCGTGGGGCCCCTCAGAGTTATGCCTCCATTCACACTGACGCCAAGATAATTCCTACGGTTCCAAGGTAGCCACTAGCTGGAAGGATAAAGGGGTGAAAGTATGAGGTCCTTTTCATTAAAGATGCTTAAAGCCACACTCGCATGTCTACAGTTTACCTTTCTGCTCCTTCTCACCTTTTGATTTTTACATTGAGTTAACTTCACTCGCTCATACATGTTTGCCTGTGTGGGTTTGTGCAATGAAATAAATAAATAAATATATATATAATAATAAATATTTAATTTATTGTCCCCTGATATGAAGTGTAGCGCAGCTTCTTCTCAGCAGTGTCCACTGTATAGAACAGGTGCACATGCCAAAGGAAATGCAGATTTATGGTTGGACGTGAGGTTGCGCCGTTAAACACGCGAATTATCTTTCTTTTTATTGAAATTGCACAATGACACGGGTGTCATGGCCGAGGCTATCCACCAGTGGGTTGACCAGTAGGGGACAGAAAGGGTATTCATACTGCTGAGATCCCCTGCAGTGATAACTCACCCGTGGAGCTTGGACTCAGATATTCAGAAAGACAGATACATGTACATTATTGTCCTCTTCAGAGAAAGGACAATATCAGGAACAGTGTCAACTATAGTTGCCTGGAGGAAGCATGAAAAAAATCTAATCATTGTTACACTCTGGAAGCAAAACACATGCAGTGCGTCCTGACTATAAAATATACCACCACCATCTTATCTCATTTCTCCATTAAATGCATCATAAGTTTCCCTGTAGAGGTCAAAGAATTATAAAACTTTGTTGAGCGAACACACCCAAGGTCTGTGAAAGCTGCAGCTTTAACTTTGTGAGCAGAGTAAAAGTGGGAGGGCGGGCGGCTAACGTACAGGACAAGGTCTGGAGGTTAACAGGAAACAGCATGTGCATGTATTCTATATGGCCTGAACACAGGATGACTGGTGGGGGGGGGGAGAATAGAATTCCCAACCTCTGCATTCTTCACGTCTGAGCAATAAACATGTGGGTCCACTTGGAATAACCACCATTAACATCAGTTTGATATGTGACCAGCACATGCTGTTTATCTTATTTACCAGCCGCAGGTCTTTATGATGCATTTGTCTGAGTGAAATAGTCACCTGACCCTTTTTATCACTGTAATTTGGGTTCATCTACAGTTTTTGATATTACTGAACTGCATATGTTTTATGAAAATGTCGTTTTCAGAGGTTAAATTCAAGTTCCTCTTTATTTCTTTCCAAATCAGAAAAAAAGAACACCTCATTACTGGGCCAGCAATGTGTGTTTATTACTTTTTAATTGTTGGCACATTTGTCCAAACATAATAAAATATTTTATGAGAAACTATGAAACAATTTGAAGCTTGTAATCAATGTTATTTTTTTTATCTCTTGAGCTTAATACTAGTGACAATCCACAGGCGACAGAGAAGTTAGCTCCTCATGTCATAACTTTAAAAAGGTTGCTGGTTCAAACACCCTCTTCTTTCCACATTAAATCATTTGTATTGCTTTAAAGAAATTGATAACTGTAAGCCTCAAGTTGACAAATAATTACCTCTAGCACTTTTCCTTCATGTCTGTATTAAATAAATAACAGCAACATTTTAACAAGGATATGCAAAAACCTTGTTTCCACTTGAGTAAAGAAAAAAGCCACATGCCCCATTTGAGATTCAGCAAATTGTGCACTTTATTTTCACAATAAACACAATCTAATGGCAAAATGTCAAGTGTGAAAACTTGCAAATCATGTTTCTCTCCACTCTTTTCTTTTTAAGGGGCAGAAATGTTCCCTAACACAAGTCACACAGTGAATCTAATCAATCAAGGTGCTGAGAGCAGTAAACATCAGCAGCCAGAGGGGAAGTTGTCCCACATGAGAGACAGACAGGGCTCCATGCTAAAACATGGCCATGCAGATAGTACAGTGTGTGACAAACAGACACTTCCGTGAGACTTAAACACTGCATGCACATGTGGCGTAGAAATAATTGATCAAGCTCCACGACAGTAAAAATGCACCCATCTCAAGATCACAAAAAATACAGAAATCCACACACGATTATTTGAATAAACTACAATTAATCTGAAATATAAAAAAAATAAAACAAATGAGAATTCCGAGCTGTTTCCTGTGCACACTATGCAGCGTGTAAAACACAGACTGTGCAGTGTGGAATTAAATAAACCAAATATTTGATGAATAAATACAAGTAAACGTGTGAAACAAAGCAATATGATCGTAAAAATATGACTAGCTGCTATAAATAGCACATTTTAACTAAACAAGGGGCTAATTATTTATTTTTAGAAAATACCTCCCTTCACATATAAATAGTCATCTCTACTACAGCTGATTTAAATTGAATAAACGTGTTTATGGTCATTTCAAGGATTTAACTTTTTAGTTTTGGGGGGGAAAGGGTGTAAAGTGACGAGAAAACAAAAAAAGCAACATCTTCTTTACTGGCAATTCTCTCTTTAAAATACAACACACATGAACTGGAATACATTTGCCTAATATACATAAATATTTGCTTGAGAGCATTAACCCGTTTTTTGGTGTTGTTGCAGTTATAGAAACAAAAAAGAAATGTTCCTTGTGTTTTGAGGGGGCACAAACCGCCATTTTCTAATGAGATGCTGGGTGTCATCTCATAGGAGAATGTGTGGAGAAGGAAAAACAAGAACAGATTTGGAGCTTGTGGTCAAGCAGTGGGCACAAAAAGAAAAAGTGTGTCTGGCCTCCTAAAAAAAAAATACAGACAACTGCATTAAGCTCGTAGCAGTTTGCAAGAGTTAATGTTGCAGTGGAAGCTCCAGCTTCTCCTCAACATGGCGCACAGCACAGTGCTCCCTGGCTGTGTCCGAGGCGGCCAGCCAGTGATGGTTACCACCACTCAAGTGGGAAGGAAAACAAATGTTAAGGGTTCCCAAAATAAAATCACCTAAAGATACGATTTGAAAACAAAGGAATATAGAAGGAATCTCACCGCAGAACAGAATCCCTTGACTCAGTGGAGCCTAAATGGTTTTTGATTAAAGGAAAAAGGAGCCTTGCGCATGGCGACGCAGACTAAGATCTCTGGTCAAAGTTTTGGGCTATAAGCTGCAGTTTTTTTTTTTTTGGTTACTTTACTTAAACAATCTGCCTCGGCCCCTCTCTCCCCCTCCCCCCCCCCCACCCCTCCTTCCTCTCTAGAAATATCCTCTGGCTTTCACAGGATCGATTCTGTCGTTTCTGCACCGACATCAACCGCAGAAAATCTCCCCCCACTACTACAACATTATAAGGACGCAGCCAGCTCTGAAACTTTAGGTCAGTTTGTCCCCCTATGGAATTTGTCCGTGGCGAGGAGGGAGTCCTGCAAACTGGTGGGAGTGAGGTGGGGGTGGGGGAGGCGGGGAGACTTTCTGTACATTCCTCAGCGATACATTCACTTCTCCTCCTGCAGCCACACACACACACACACACACACACACACACACACACGCAGGCTGCAGCCATGCATCCGCTCATCTAAACCGACAGAGCCAGGCGAGCGCGCTCACATGACCGCTGTCTCTATACGTCCACGAGCACGCCATGTATCCCGCACGGCGCTCCGAGCTCTCCTGCGTGTGTGTGTGTGTGCGTGCGCGCCTCGCAGTGGAAATCGTTGAAGTCAAATAAACTGGGGTTGGAAAAAATTGTACGAGTCTAAATGCCCCATCAGGAAGCTGCGGTGTCTAATCCAGCTCCATACAGTGAGGAATCTATGGAGCTGGTCACTGGGGAAGAAGTTAAAGACACGTTTCAGGTGTTTCAACTTTAAAAGAAAAACAAATAATAAGACGATTAAAAGTTACGATTAGTGAGCTCGAAGTGGGCGTTTAAATGTTTTTCTTTTATTCCCTCTCCAGTGAGTTTATTTATAAGAGCCTCCCATGGATGTAAACACAGCCCCTGGAACTCCCTGAGAAGTTGAGCCTGGTTGTGAGAGCGGCGGCGGATCCGCCCGCAGGCTCGTGTTTCGTTAACATCTTTACGTCTCGTGACAAAGCCCCGCACAGGAAGCGTGGGGAGAAACAAACGCACGCTTGGCGCGCTGATTCATATAGAATAGAGGAGCCGCGGAGCCAATGACTGAGCGCGCTGAGGCCGAGACCGGCAGCGGTAGTACGGAGCGGGGCTGCGGGCCTGTGATTGGACGGCGAGCCCGACCAATGACCGGGCTCGGTGTGTTTGTTCAGCAGTGGCGGAGCAACCCCCCCCCCCCACACACACACACACACACCCCCACACACACTCGGCTGGTCACTGGCTGAAGGTCCCATTGAACCAACACTGCCTTTGTAACCTGCTTTTTACACCAGCGTGCACATCTCGGGTCTGCAGAGCCTGCAGGGACACATCATGTCAGCTCCCTGTGCAGGTTCCACCCACCTGAAGTCACTTTTACTACACAGTTCCTATACAACACACTTTAACTCACTTCTCTTAATGAGATTGCACACAGGATTATACAGGGATAGGCTGCTACCATAAAAAATATGCGTCTTCACAAGGAAATAATCATCGTTTACATTGTCACGCCCCCTCTCTGCTCCTCGTAACACATTCAACAACTCCTATCTCATAATTATAGAGTATGAATTGTAGACAGTAAGTGATGATGTAAAGTAAATCATTTTACACATGTAACAGGTGGGATTTGTGAATTTTAATAATTATCTAACATACACACAAATAAAACATGATAGGTTTGATCAGGTGACCAGAGATTGGCTAGAATGTTGCCAGTATTTGTGACATTAGCATTTAAACCGAGTTACACATATCATTAACTTTTATCTTGTTTCACATCTCAGGTTTTGTCTGTCACGTGCAGTTTAACACAAGGTCAAGGATGAAAAGGTGATGGACGAGAAGAACAGGTCAGCTCGGCGGTGCAATTAGCACAGCAATTAAATCTAAATAAAGCAAAGTCAAAAATAGGTTAATATCAAAGAAAGTCAAATACAATACTAAAAACTATGTATTTTCCAGAGGTAGGACCGAAAAGAAAAGTACAAACCTGCAGGTGACACAGATCAGGGACTTTAATGACATTACTGGATTTGAACTAATCTAATGTAGGATTGGGTGTATTGATGAGCCTGTGTGCACATTAGCATGTTGGAATCCCTGCACATGAACAAGTTGTGCTCCCACAGCTTATTGACCTTTACTCCATCAACAGGTAAAGATTGAACCATGCAGCCACTGGGCTTCTCTGCACTGCACAGTGACCTGCGCCTGAACCACAGGCCTTTGACAATGGTTTACAAAACCTCTGATTTGCAGTTGTGTAATATTTCTCCATTGCACACGTGATACCACTGGGGCTGTCCCCCCCCCCTTTTCTTTTTTCTTTTTTTTTTTTTAAACATGGGACAGACACGGTGGGCCACTTTCGGCTTGGGAGACCCCTCCCACGTCTGGTAAATGCAAATCCATACCAGCGGTGTAGCAGTGCAGGCTTCGCCATGTGCGCCGGGCCCACATGGCCGCTGCTTCCTGCGTCCTGAAAGTTGGACAGAACTAAAGTGGCGAGGCGGCTCTAATCTCGACACCCACCCCTAACTCAACCCTTAACTGTGTTCCGTGCGATAATGGGCAAGTTGGGCCTGCTGGTGGACTTTGAGTCGTGGATCGGAGAAGGGCATGGCTCCACTCTTGTTGGAGAAGATGGACGCCGTCATGTGGACAGCGGTGTACGTGTCAGTCCCGGATTGAGCAAGGGGCCAACCGGCACGGCACGGCACTGGGCCCTCTCTATCATCAGCACAGGCCAAATTAAAATGTGTCCTCCGTGCAATTTAACAACGTAGCGCAACATCATTTATGAATGGCCCCACCCCCTCCCTTTTTTTTCCTCCTACAGCGCACTTTACGCAGCCGTGCGCACAAACCCCCGCAATATCACCGTCTCCCCCTTGCTGTGGGCGTGCGCGCACTCACTACCATTTTTTTTTTTTTTTTAACAATTCCTCAACCGACCAATGAGAGTGGAGGGTCTTGCAGAGAAAGGCACACGAATGTGATTCTAGTAAAGATACACTGGGTTCTCACGGAATCCCTTTACGCACAGAGCTCGCCAGGATTCTTCCCAACGCCAATCCACTCTTCCCCTCCTTTCTTTTTTTGCTCTCTCTCCACTCCCCTCCTGTGCTGTCCCCACCCCAGATTCCCGTGCAATTTTCCCCAATCCCAAACACTTAATTGAGCAATTGGGATTCCTCACGTGTGGGCTGATTTGTAGTTTGAACACGTGGCTCATTCAAAAAAGCCGGAATAGCAGCGGATCTTTTTTTTTCTCTCTCTCTCTCTCTCTCTCTCTCTCTCTCCCCCCCTTCTCCTGCTGCTTCTTCTTCTTCTTCTTATTCCAGGCTCTGGACTCAGAGGCGGGCACCAGCCTTACCGTGTGTGTGACATTCTCTGTCTCTTTGCCAAAAAAAAAAAAGGGGTTTTGGAGGAAGACGCGCAAAGTAGTTTCCCCTCCTTTATTTTTCCCTACCCAGCCCGCCACCGTTTGGAGATTAATAATTGAGCGTTTTATTTATTTGCGCGATAGATAGCGGACGAGAGGGGCGAAGGGAGCGCACCACGCACTGTGTGAGGCTGCCAGTTTAAATCTATCTGTGGCTTGAACGGACCGGGAAGCACGCCACGGCCACTCCGTAGTAGTAAAGGCGATTTAAGGGCTACTCCAAAACAGTGCACGTCCGCGAGCGACGAGCGAACAACTACTATCTCTCCCTCGGCGTAAAAAAGGGAAAAAGGTTGCCCTCCCCGACGCAGAACATGAATAAGCTATACATTGGCAACGTGAGCGCAGAAGCGACCGAGGAGGACTTGGAAAGTATCTTCGAGCAGTGGAAGATTCCGCACAGTGGTCCGTTTCTTGTCAAAACTGGCTATGCGTTTGTGGATTGCCCGGACGAGAAGGCTGCAATGAAGGCCATCGATGTTCTTTCAGGTGAGGAGAATTTTATTTTCGGGTTCAACAAATGTTTTAAAAAGTACTATTTGGTAAGACTCGCGGTGCGGTGCAATTTGTGTGAATATGGCCATTTAGTTGAGGGCCCTTGTGAGAAACGCATGCAGGGTGGTGGTGGAGGTGGTGGGGGGGGTGTATCCAAGCGTCTCTTTTCTCTCACACAACCTTTACTTGGCCTTTTGACACTGCGCTCAGAGAAGGAGCTCGAGTGAATAACTCAACCCATCGTTCCCTTTTTCACGCGAGGGAAAATGGTGGAGTAAACACACAAAGCAGGCGTGAGGATGAGAGTAGCAGGGCTTTCCTGGTGCATGTTGTGTGTGTGTGGTGTGTGTGGTGTGTATGTGTGTGTGTGTGTGTGGTGTGTATAGGATAGTGTGGGGCGCACAGGCGGTCTGTGGACGCTGTGGACTGAGCCTCGTAGTGGGGCTCTAGCACACATAAGTCCACTCTGGCACGGATATAGTAGCACGGGCTCTCCTGCCCCCTTTTTACCCGTTTCAAATTGAACTCGCACTTTTGAGAAAGTAGCCCACAAGGCCTGCTCCAGCTGGCCACAGCGAGACGCTACATTGTGGAGCCATTTCGCCCATGCTGACACACCAGGTGGTTTAATTGTGTTGACCAAATGTAGGCCAACTAAACAGGGCCCCACGACTATTTGTTTTTTCCCCCCTATTTTCTTCACTTTCTCCCCAAAGTTTATTGTGTCCACACACGCCGCGTACAATTGCACAGAAACTCGGGCTTTGAGCTCCTGCCTGGCTCATTTGCGTCCTCGTGGGAAAATGCAACTCAATATCGTATTGTGCGTAAAATATCCAACACCCTGCATGAGCCCGTGCCAGAATGTGAACACACTACTTGGTAAAAAGAAGTAGTAAACTCAATAAGCGTTGGTACATTTACACGAGCACAGTGTGGAGGCCTGTTTGGGGCTGAGGTCAATAAGGGATTCGTGAATTTTTTTTTAAAAATGGCTGCTTTTTTGATTTTTCTAGGTAAAGTTGAACTTCATGGGAAACTTCTGGAAGTTGAACACTCGGTCCCTAAACGTCAAAGGTAGGTTGATTTATAAATAATATTTTAAAAGAGCTCGGTTCAACTCGTGGGAGCTCCAGATTTTTTTTTTTCTTCCTCTCTATCGCTCCCTCTCTCTATCTCTCTCTCTCTCTCTGTATGTTTGCCATCTTCTGTTTCTGTTTGTTCTTGATGTGTTGCTGTAAATGTGAACGTAAGTTAATAATTCAGCGGATTGAGTATTTTCATTTTTGGTTAAACGAGGTGTCTCCTTCTCTTTTTTTTTTTTTTTTAACCTCCCCCCCTCCCTAAATGCTGTGGGGGTCAAATGAAAGGGGCGTATGGTGCTGTACTCCTCCTCTCGCCATGACTGGTGGGGGTGCTCCTGAAAAACCGTCGTGCTATCTGGAGGCCTGTTATTTAGTCGCCCGGCCATCATAGTGCAATTTTTCTATTATTAACATACAAACATTTACGTGTTGTTTAACGTCTGGGCGATTGGAAAGCAACCCGGGTGTGCAGGCTGAGAAGTGCAGGCTGTGTTTGAGGCGTGCAGGCCTGCATGGTGGAGTCGTCCATTTGAGAAGCCCGTCATTCTCCCCCATGCCTGCCCTGCGCTTCCGCCCTCCTCTGCACATTGTGCTGCTGTTGCACGAGATGGACTCTCCAACGCGCCTGGAATGGGAGGTTTGGGCAAAAAGTCACGGGCAAAATAACGATAATAAAATCATTATTTAGTTGTCAGAATGTGATTTCCCCCTGTAGCCAAACGCACTCAAAGTGAATGATTCCCTGAAGTAGTTCTGTCGCTATATGTATTTTTTTTTACGCAATCTGCGAGGGCGTAAAATCCAGGAGCACTGGTGTACGTGTTTTTCTGGCTCTGGCGCATTTTGGTGGTGGTTAATCCGGTTATTTTAATTAAAAGAAAATGGCTGCTGCTTTCTAATTGGTGGATGGGCGTCTAAGTGGTACGTAAAGTCCGTTGTTCGATTCCTGTGAAGTTTAATTTAATAATTACCGCCACGTCTGGAATCACGGTACAAGTCCAGGTATCACACGTGGCTAAAAATATTTTCTAGAGTGCTGGGATGTGAAAAGGGGATTTTTATGGCACATTTCCCTGATTTGATTTTTAAAAAATTATAATTTTAACCTGATTGCCAGTGAAGACCCATTATTGGTGTCGTTTCCTGGGCAAAATGGCGGCTTGTGTAAATAAACCAGGTGAGGTTACTTGGGAATCGTTCGTCAAAATGTCTTCCTCCAAATTGACTCCTATTCAGGCAGGGCTGATGACGCTGCTGTGTTCTATACACTGCAGTGTGTTGGACATGGCAGCAACAGAGTCGAGTTTCAGCCTCACTTCAAAAAAAAAAGAAGTGCCCTCCCTTTACTACATGGAACATGGCAATAGTCAATGGGAACAGTATTTAGAGTGTAGGCTACACACACACACACACACACACACACACACACACTGGGGCCCCTCTTTTTGCATTCCAGCCTGCAAAGATCAGCTGGGGGCTTGGCCAGTCACCATGGCTTAACCTTTGAACCCCCCAGGAAGGGGAAGTGCTGCAGCAGCCCGGGCCCAAGGTGGGGCAGCTGCAGTTTCGCTCAGATAGGACAGCGTAGGGTGACGTGTCGGTGGGGCGATGACAAAAATGTCTACATTCAATTACAATATTTTGCAGTAAGCACCCCCCCCCCCCGAATGTGATGCTGTGGTTTAAAAAGTCCACTAAAATTATCTCTGCTGCATTAGCTGAACGTCTGCTGCATCCAGCGGCCATTCCTCTAAATTTACTGTACGTCTCAACAACTTAAGGCAGCAAAGTTCATGTAATTGAAAACATCTCGTCCATAGATGTATTGTATTCTATTTTTTTTAACCTTACAGTTAATTTATGTAATTATCTATAAAAGATGATATTTTAATATATTGTGTGCAAATATTTAAATCTGGATTTTAAACATTTTAACACCCACGTGTTCTTGACAATGTCCTGAGCTTTTATTTATTTTATATTGTAAAAACATGTAAATTGTGCAGATACCGAGCATGTGAATCCTACATTTGTGTCTACATTTAGCTTATCTGGCATTTTCTACAATTGACAGTGTTTCCAATGGAATTTAAATTTTAACTTTCAACCTAGCCTCTAACAAAATCATGTTGGATTGTTGGTACAACTGAGCCACAAAATGTAAAAATGTATATTAATTTAGCTTTATTTTTTATTCCACCTTATAATTATATCCTCATATAAATCAGACTGATGCAGCAATGTCATTATTTTAGACATTCCAGGGCCATATTGTCCTTATTGTTGGATAAATTAAACAAAATAAAAATCACCATCTACACATGCGCATACCTGTTGGTCAGTGCACAGTATGAAAGAAAATGGCATATAGCGATAGAAGGGGTGGCCTCAAGTGTGTGTGTGTGTGTGTGGGTCTTTTTTTTTTTTTTATTATACCAATCGCAAAAAAGCATCTAAATCGAGGCAATGGTTAAGATGGAATGAGTGTTTTGCAAAAAATGGCTCCTGACTCCTATTGCAACAATTGTGGGTCAAGGGTTCACTGTGGGGCCCCAGCTGCAAAACTGGGGATTTGGATGGAGACTTAAGGAGCCAGAGAATTATGAATGTGGCCCCTTGTTTAACTCAGACTGCAGGCGAAGGCTCTGTAACTCTCCACCCCTGCAAGGCTCAAATCAGAATGACTTTGTAGTTTTTCTGCTTTTTTCTTTACAATGTATGTAAAAAAAAAAAATGATTTGTCTTTGGTGGAATTCTCTGGGGAAATTCTAAACCAGTTAATCCAAACCTAAGGGTTGAACGTAGCCTATTGGGTGCATATACGGCCTGTGGGGGGGGGGGGGCAGCGGAAACCAGTTTGGAGTTCAGTCATTCAGAACCTCTGCATGCTTAATAGTCAGAGGCTGTGGATGGGCACTGAGCACAGATCACGTGTGTAACAGGCCGTCCATGGTGGTGTGGCTGTGGAGCCTTTCACTGTGGAACGATTGAAGAAATGAATATGAATGCAGGTGTGGTGCAGTGACAGGGTGCTTGACTTTTCGTATGGATGTCCACGCTTGCTTACGTGTCTACACACCCACTTGTGTGCACAGCGTCCATGGTGCAGGCCCATAGGTCTCAGCTGGGCGGCGAGGGAAGGGCGTTCACGTACCGAGTGTTGGTCCATTTTTAAAAGTAAATAAGGAGCCTCCTCTTGGCCATCACATGATGAGCCAACCCAAGTCACTCCTCGCTCCCCCTCCCACTTTTTAACCCCACACTACCATGTTCCTGTCAGTCCGTGGCCATGGCAACAGGGCCCCACCCCCCATGGGCCAGAGAGGGCCCTTGTTACCCTTGCCTGAAATGGGGCTAGTCCCCCCCCACCACACCGGCACTACACCCCTCTCACACATACTCCCCCCACCACGAATTCAAAGGCTGGGACCAGGGAATGTATACCTCCCCAACCCCCACCCCACATCCTGGTTGACTTCTTCTGTGTGCTGCACAGACCTATAGGTTAATCCGACTGGAAGTGCTCGGCACATTTGCACATTCACATTTCGCATTGGTGTTCCCACCGCAATGCAGAGCACACGGAATGTGCGGGGTAGAAGGGGCCGGATCAGCCGGCAACGGCACACTGGGCCCGGAAAAGGGCTGGAATTCCTCCTGGAACTTATTTGGGAATTTTCTTAACAATTTAGAATTAACTAGTTTCCTAATGTCTCCGAGTAAATATGTTGACCTGCTGTTGGCTAGATCATGGTTGTAGCGGCTAAGCTGAGGAATTTACACTACTGTGGCCCTCGTTGCACATGTGTTTTACTGCCTTGACAATGTTGTGTGTACGCCTTCTCTTCTTGAATTAGAGTTCCTGGTGGTAAAGACTGAGTCTAAATGCTGCATGTTGTAAAGTGCTATCTACCACACAGCAGATTACAGAACGGCCATTAGAAGTGGGGCAGTTGGTTCAAGTCGATGAGCTGCATTTGTAAACGTCATTTAACAGCTCAGTGAAGCTTGAAGAAAAGGAACAAGAGGTGTGTGTGTGTGTGTGTGTGTGTAACGTAATTCTAAAAGTTTTTACACACATGCTGTAAAACGGTGTCCAGAAGATCTAACTTGGATTGGCTGCACATGCTGCATATGTTTCACGTATGTGCAAAACCTTGTAAGGCTGGGTTGGAAATGGGCGTTGTGATTCCACATGGTGTGTGTGTGTGTGTGTGTGTGTGTGTGTGTGTGTGTGTGTGTGAGGCCTCAGCTCCCAGCCATGTGTATGTTTTGGTCCTTTAGGTTTCTGTGTGTTCTCCCCTTTGTATCCCTGGTTTTTCAACAACACCCTCTTGCTGACCGACACTTGTGAAACTCTGACTCGTTGATCCACAAGTTCAAATGTCTGCGTGACCTCCACACGGCCATTACACTCGTGCTGCTGCGTGAAATTAAAGAAAATTCAGAATCTTCATCGTCAAAGGATGTATTTCTGTCCTGGTTGTTTCTTGTGACTGAGAACACAGCAGCACCATTGTAGCTCCATTTCCTTTATTGTATAAACACGCAGATTTTAAAATCTTTTTACGTAGTGTGACGTAACTGGTGATAGATTCCCTTTGCTCTGTTTGGCACCACCCAAAACCATCGACCCCACTCTCCTCATTTTGATAACAGCTGGATGCTCCTGGATAAGTGTCTATTTTGGTTGAAAAGAGTGGACTCGAGCCTCGCAGTGGCTCAAACCTCATGATGCAATGCTACGGGGCACATGCTTGACTCGGAAGTGTGTAGACAAGATATTTGGATGGCGTATCTTTTTTTTTTCTCCCTTTTTGCTCCCTTCTTGACTGCCGCTTCTCCCGCTTCACCGCCCTGCTTCTCCTTGCCATCTTGCTCTTCGCACTCTGTGTGACACAATTGGGAATTGGGGCAAAGGGCGTGGTATGGTTCCTGGTTAATAATTTTAATTTTGATCACCCTCAACCCAATTTAGGCCTCCCAGGGCTGATTCTACATCACCCCCCTCCCCACTTCTCCTACCTCACTTCCTCCATTTTTTTTTCATTTTTTTTTTACCCAGGTTGCCTCAGTGCACCTGCAGCTTGCTGGGTTGGGGATGGGATTCAAGCAGAAGCCATATCTGCAGCTTCTTACCCTACTGTCTCTTTACATCGTCATGGGGAATGAGGACCTGCCGTTTTGTCAAGTGCATCATTGTACCCTGTGTTTTCTGCTGCTAACTGTCTCTCTCTCCCTCTCTCCCACCTCTGTTTGCATCTCCCTTCATCAATTCCTTCTCTCTTCCTCCTCCTTCATCCATCCCCCACCCTCTTCCTCCCTTATTCTCTCTCCAGGAGCTGTAAACTGCAGATCAGGAACATCCCGCCTCACATGCAGTGGGAGGTGAGTGCTAACAGGCTGCTAACTGCTTCCAGGGCGGGGCACCGTGGGGCAACTGGGCTCATTTTGTGGCTTCATGGAGTCACCTTGCCTCCCTTTGGAGTTTCAGTCGAACATTGGCTTGGTGATCTGTTGCAAGAAGGTAGCAGCTCAGACCAGAGAACTGTAGAAATACAGTTGTTACAAATGATTGTTGGGAATTGACACTGGGAATTAACAATTGCAAGGTTGAGTTTTATAGTTAATTTACACAGTTGCATGAGATAGACAGGAGAGACGGCAAGGTTTTACTGAATAAAGATGCTGGGAAAATGAAGGGATTGTGTCTTGATGATATAGCCTACTTGCAAGTGAAGACACTAGGCAAATCTCCTGATGTTTGTAGGCTTAGTCCTACGTGTGATGGTAACGTGCCTTCAAGCACTTTGGTGATTTGATCCTTTTGGATCTTCTGACTGAAATGTAAATTTTTGTTTTTATGTCGTGTTTTAGTTTGACAGCATTGTCGCACTAGAAATGGATCTTGTGGAAATGAAGGTTATAAAAAAAGAGGGGTTGTGAAACATCCATGTGAGAAATGGTTTGACCTGGCGTGTGCAAGTCCTTTGTATGGTTTATGGAAGACATTTATTTTGGTCAAGAAAATAAATAATTTAGAACTTTGCCGATTATAGTTTTCTTCTTTCTTATGCAGACAGTAAGTCCTGAAATTAAATGATTTGAATGTGTTTAAGATGCACATTAATCTGTTTCCTTGACAAAATCATCACAATTTAACACTCTATTAGATTGCTCCTGCAACTAATGCTACACTTTTAAAACAGTATCTGGGGTTTGAGGCAATTGTTGATTCAATTGTAATAAAGGAAATAGCAGGAAGAATGAATGAAGACATTTCTGCCATTTTATTTGTAATTAAATGGCCATTAATGTCACCACAAATTCCCCATGAAGTTGCCATAGTTGCAATAATTCTCCTAACATTATAACTGTTCCGTCCAAAATAAAACGTCTAAACACATCTGTTCCAAAAATGCAAAACATTTAAACCCCATGAATTATTTGACTTGCTCTTGGGTTAACCGTGGGACAGTATATTAGACTAAAAGATTCACCTGCAAATTAGTTTTCTCTGATTAGGAAAAAAATAAATAAAAAAGATCTCCAGAAAACAATGTATGATTTTTGATTATGTAAAACTTTCCTCAGTTGCCCAAGTAGCAGTTTCACTGGACATTCTCATAGCAGGTTTCTGCTGTGGCCATAAACAGAAAATTGACGCTGAAGGTCGGTGTGAAATCTCAAACGCAGTCCTCGTGCTATTGTATTCCTTAAAGGGTTAACGGGCAAAAAGCATGTCATGTTCAAATGAATAATATCAAGAGTAACATGTGCTGTAACATGGTCAGATTTCAAGGCCATCGCCTGATTAGTGAAAAATGAATGAGTGTTGAGCAACAGTTGTGTGTGTGTGTGTGTGTGTGTGTGTGTGTCTGCTTCTGATAAGCGTTAAAATTAATACTCCTGGGTCTTCACACTATTGTGCTTGGGATATGTATATTTATCTAGATTGACATTTTTGGGACAACTTAAAGGTTAACATTTAAGTGTTTTTATAAAAAAAAAATATATATACACATGTTGGACTTGAGATCCTTGCATGACCTGCATGTGGAATCTCATATCAGTAACATATTTACATTTGCTTTTTTCTTTCTTCCGTCTGCAGAGGTTTAGTAGTGATGGCGTGTGCTCGTAGTGTTCACTTCCATTTTCTGGCTCATAAAGACAATGGAAGCTGTAATGAGGATTTTCTTGGTGAACTGCACTGTTGAGTATTTCTAAATTGTGAGTTTAACACATGGCTTTAGAACTCCTAATTCTCTCCCTGTGATCAAATGGCCACAGAAAGGCTCAGTGTTTTTGTAATGGTGGGCTCGCTTTGCCTACGCATGTCCCTCAACTGCAGCTCCAGATCCACCCATGTTCCTCGTATGTGGCGAGGGAGCCCGCTCGCTTTCTCAAAAGGTGACATGGAGGTTTCTCCCCCTCAGAAGGGGGGGGAGGGTTAGAAGAATGGTGGAGAAGAACAGAGGGATCTTTTGATGCAAAGGCCTTGTATGTATCTTATCAGGTAGATAAGACAATGGGTTGTGTGTGTCGCCTCAGAGGGAGAGAATAGTGGCGAGGGTAGTGGAGTGTTCACGAGCTGTAGTGGGTGGGTGGGCCAGAGTTGATTCCCCTTCCCCTCCATGTGCGCTGATTCACAGAATGTGTAGCATGAACTCCTACCCCTCCCCCAGTCACTGCTTCCTGCTGGAATGTACCCCACCCTTTCCTGAATGGCCTGGATTCCCATTGGTCAGGCCCAGCAGATGGACGGGCGGCGCAGCCAGCAAACACTTGGCTTCAGGGAACTCGTACTGGTGCAGAAGCAGCCAATGATGGGGAGCGGCGATGGCAGGGAGGCGGGAGGCTGCTTGGTTGGTGGGTTGGTGGAGTGGGGGGGCAGGGACGGAGTCTTGTTGGCTAGAAAGTGGGGTTGAGCTCCTGGGGGTGTGGCCTTGGGTTTTGACTGAGCATGGTCAGAGGTTTTAGCTTAGAACCCCCCCCCCCCCCACACACACACACACACCCCGTCCACCCACAGTTGATCACATCTATGAATTGAAAGCCCTTGGGCTCCAGATTTGGGCAGGTGGCCAGCTCAGTGGGCCTTTTATTCTGGATGCATTTAATATTTTTTATTGTTTCCCTCTTACAAGTAGGATTTCAACATGTATTGATTTTTTTTACAATGTTTAAAAAAAATAAAGTCAAACTAGCAAAGGCAACATGGCTTTATGTGACTTTCCTTTTTGAAATCGAATCACATGTATTGTGAGATGCATTCGACTGCTTGTAAGCCCAACAATTAAAATGCAGGCGCTTGCTTCCATCTTTTCCAAAATAGACATTTTAAAGTGTTATAAAACTCACGCAGCACCTGGAGCTCCATGAAAGTGCCTTGAGGAGTTGAGTCATAATTTGAGGGAGACAGGCTTTTTGTAAGAAGGCATCAAATTTATCCATGTAACTCAACATTGAACTCCGGGGTTCAGAATTAATGGAGTGTGTCCTGGCAGGGAGCTGGGCTGGTTCCCACAGATGAGCGTCTGCTCGCTAACAGGCTCCGGTCAAAGCTTTCAAAGTCTCCGAGTAATCATGGCTCCTCTTCCTCTTCCCCTCAGGTTTTGGATGGTATGCTTGCTCAGTATGGAGCAGTCGACAGCTGTGAACAAGGTAAATACTGTCTTTTGTTAAAGGCTGCTCATGATGTATTTTCACAGCCTCACCCTCAAACACACTGGTTTCAAATTGTGTTTTATCCCAACTGTACCATCTGGTTATAATTGATTTCATTTAAAAATGTGATTTCCTGAGTACATTTCTTTTATATGCAAATTAAACCCACGCCGGTGAATTAAATAATGTCGTCGTTATCGAGTATTTGTGAACTGACTCTGCTGTGTGCGCTCCAACAGTCAACACTGACACAGAGACTGCAGTCGTCAATGTTCGATACGCAGCCAAGGACCAGGCCAGGCTGTGAGTACACACACACACACACACACACACACACACACACACACACACACACACACAAAAGCATGCATGCAGTGTATTCACATCATTGACCTCCATCTCATCCGGCATGACGTCTTCGGCATGGATCTGCCCAAGTTTCTTTCTCCCCACCATTCTCTATTGGAAACTCCATCAGCTCCCTCAGACTAGCGTTCCCATCATGCACTTGATTTCCTCCTTCTTCTCCTTCTCCTAAAACCAGTCTAATTTAATTTGACATGCAATGACGATGGGGAGGCTGGAGAGTGTATGTTGGAGAGGGAGGGGGTTAAATTAGCCATCTGGTGCCCCCTGGTGTACATGAATCGTACTACACCGTTTCTCTCTGCATGAGTGGTTGAAGGCTCCTGTCACAATCGGTTGATTTCACGACAAATCATAATCCCAGAGGCCAGTAAGGCAGGCCTGTGGGGTGTGCCAGTGTCCTGAGGCCGCAGGGAAAGGCGTCATTGTGCCAATCGCCTGTGAAACCTGGGAACTTGAGCTTCGGTTTTAATGTCACCATTCCATGGAGCCCAACATTGACATGGTGACTTAAAACCAGCTTTGTTTATAGAGTGAACAGAAAGTTTTGAGCCAAGTTAACTTGTAGCTTTTTACTTTGTGTTAGCAGTCTTAAAGTTGTCCTGTGTGAAATTGTACCCACTCACTAAAGCCGTTCTCAGACATGAACTCCAGCAAATATCTGGCCGATTTCCAGATTTGTCATTCACATTAAGGATGCAGCAGGATATTGTCCTGTTCACAACAGGAAAAGGTCCTGAACCTTCAGTTTATGGGGGGTGTCCAGGTAGAGTATGCAGGAGCCAGGACATCATGTATAAATTCCACTGTGGAAATTGCCTGTGTTGGCTTTGGCCCTTATCACCAACAGCTCTCAGATCTCATTGTCTTACTAAATCAACATTTACGTCAATACGTGTATGGCACACTTTTTTATTTTTTTTTGCGCCCGTGGTATTAGGAATGTTCTGGACATTTGAAAAGCAGCTTATATGTTTTCTGACATTCCTTTCTGCACCCCAGGGCGATGGAGAAGCTGAATGGATCTATGATGGAGAACTATGCCTTGAAAGTGTCCTATATCCCAGATGAGACGGCGGCACAGGAAGGTCCTTCACCGGGCGGCAGGAGAGGCTTTAACTCACGGGGGCCCCCTCGCTCCGGCTCTCCAGGTCTGGGCGCGCGGCCCAAAGTGCAGTCAGACATCCCACTGCGCATGCTGGTTCCAACGCAGTTTGTAGGCGCGATCATCGGCAAGGAGGGTGCCACTATTCGCAACATCACCAAACAGACCCACTCAAAGTACGTACATAGAGGTCAGGAGTTATACTGAGCATTGCAAGTGAGCTATGTTTAGCCACTTCCTCTGAGTGGACCAGTCATCTGCTGCATTATAGACATTATAAATGATCTTCCCTTTGTTCCAGGATTGACATCCACAGGAAAGAGAATGCAGGCGCGGCAGAGAAGCCCATCACGATCCACTCCACCCCTGAGGGATGTTCGAACGCCTGTAGAACCATCATGGAAATCATGCAGAAGGAAGCCATCGACACAAAATTGTAAGTTTTTGTAGAAACGACATCAGAGCCTTAACGTAACTTGGTTCTTACAATTTTTATCACCTTTTTAAACTTGTCAAATACCACTGCTGCAGCCTTTCTATGAAAAAACCCAGAACATAATCAGATTTACAGCAATGTAATGGTTTCCCTTGTGATTGTTAAGCTCTTTCTGAAAATACCCTGTAATTATATCGCTTACAATCCAGTCAAATTGGGATAATATTCGTAATATCATGCACATGATTTGAAAATATACTTTACTCACCAAGAAGCTTTACTTTGACTGCTTGTACATTGAATATGAAAGAACTTTAATCTACAGTGCTGGTTTAAGCTGGATGTTTAGTTTCTGTTGCTTGACATTCTCTCTGCCCTGTGCAGCACTGAGGAGATTCCACTGAAGATCCTTGCACACAACAACTTTGTAGGAAGACTAATCGGGAAGGAAGGACGCAACTTGAAAAAAATCGAGCAGGACACAGAGACCAAGATCACAAT
The DNA here is from genome assembly GCA_026259375.1 of Verasper variegatus. Taxonomy (NCBI): domain Eukaryota; kingdom Metazoa; phylum Chordata; class Actinopteri; order Pleuronectiformes; family Pleuronectidae; genus Verasper; species Verasper variegatus. The sequence continues at coordinate 11,528,399 of CM048038.1, forward strand.
CTCACCGTAAGAGTGCATGACCGATGTCTCTTTCCAGGAATTCTATTTGTAGTCCTTGCCATTCATAAAACTGCCACATGCATTTTTAATGTTGAAATATTTTCCTGCGGTTTGACAATTTATACTCTGGACACAGTTGCTCTCATGCCCCCTCACTCCTTGCATTTCTTTGTCCAGTCTCCAGGACCTGACCCTGTACAACCCAGAGCGGACCATCACAGTCAAGGGCACCATAGAAGCATGTTCAAGAGCTGAAGAGGAGGTGATGAAGAAGGTCGGGGAATCCTACGACAGCGACATGGCTGCTATGAATGTAAGACTTTTAGCACATAACAATGACATGGACAAATGCATTAAATACGTGTGAAGTAATCTTCAAATTCTAATGGTCTATTCCAGAGGAATGTTTCATTCATTGTTTCAAAAGTAATGTCAGTGACAGGTTTGCATAAATTCATGAAAAATCAGATTACAGCATCTACTTGTCCAGAGGTGATCTGAAAATATTGCTGCCAGCAGCACTTTCATATCTTGAATAGCCGTCATAAAAATACACACAATATGACACTTTTTGTTTGAAAATTGGATATTGGTGATAATAAATGGGGCGATGATATTACTTGACACTCAATGTCAGTGAGTAGACTTGATCTCAGCCTTGGATATTGTGGCTGCTTTGAATTCTGGGAATGGGAAAACTGTTCCTCGGAAATTAAGTGGGCAGTGTGCATTTTGTTTTTATTAGTGGGACATGATAAATTAGGCGCTTAACGGTTTATACAGAAAATGTACAAGAACAAAAAGCATTGGTAATCGTTACATTTTTAAATTTTAGTTTGCACGTCTGGGGCTTCAACTTAAGCCATTGTAAATTTGTAGTGACCAGTGCAGTGCCAGTTCTAAACCTGCCTGTTTGGAATGGTCTGTTTTCTTGGTCTGTGGCGTTGGTGGTGGTTGCAGCTATTCTTTCTGAAACTGTAAATGTGACCGGCTGCTGGACTCAACTGGAGAAACGGTTTTAATTTCCGTTTTCGTGAAAGTGCTGTTTTGATTGACGTCTCTTTCGTTGACGAGTCCTGTTTATTCATAGTCAACGTATCGCGTTTGCCAAAAAATACCAAATTCGACACTGCACTTCCTTGGGCCCTTAACAATATACATGACATGTGTGAAGCTGATAAAATAACTCTTAAGATATGCAGGTCTCAGAGAATTCTCTGAGAAGTGGTCGATTATTTTAAGTTTTGTCCAGAGTTGCCACTTGGGTCAAACTTGTGTTTCATATCAATCTTCTGGGCAGTGTTCTCCCCCTCAATGTTTAAAATTTGCGTGACGTCTCTTCAAGCTCCTACAGACTCTACATGTGTATATTCAGAAGTTAAAAAACGAGCCACACTATTGATTTGACTTTGAAATTGGACATGTTCCTCTATTTCTCATGGGGTTGAAATGCCATTTTGTAAATATGATGGATCACTGGTGTGTATTGTGTTTGATGAAAATGTTCTCATTTCCCTCCAGCTCCAGTCCAACCTGATTCCAGGCTTGAATCTGAATGCTTTGGGTCTGTTCCCCAGCGGAGCACCAGGCATGGGTTCCAACATGACCAGTGTCCCACCCCCTGGAGCCCACGGTGGATCATCATTTGGAGTAAGTGACTGTCTGGCCGTACAATCCCAGCACTTGCTGTCTTTAATCGTGAACCTCGCTGTGTTTCAACTCTTGTTTCAGGATGGTGTAACTAAAGCCAACAATAAGTCTTGAGCAACTCAGTTCCATGTTTCTTTTGATTCTTTTAGTGCAGTCCTTATGGTGGCGAGGGGCCGTTTTGGGCTTCTATGCCGCCGGCGAGCAGCCAGCCCCTTGCTGTAAGTCACCCGTCCAAAAGTGCTTTGCACGGCTTGTGGCTGCTCGCTGCGGGATCAGGGGTCTTCTCCAGCCGCCCGTTGATCTTCGATATTTGTCGGCAGACCTCCAGTCTTTCGTGCAGTTAACCTGAGAGATGGGGAGACACAATCCCCAGAGGGCAACAGTAGCTTGGCAAACGCGCGGCTTGTTTGACAAAGTGCATGTTTTTCAAACGGCGAGTGAGTAAAACATCCTTGGCACCGAGAGCCCTTCTCCAGAGTTTGGAAGCAGCCAACACAAGTTGTTGGCGTGCCCGAGGCTGACACATTGACTGGAATATTGGCGCGCGTCCAAAATCAATTGCACGCCCTGCTAACACAAGTGATTCGCTGTAGCAGCTTGCAACAAGGCATTTGAAAATAATCATCAGTAGTAGGACATTTTCTCATTGAGTGGCGAGAGCACAAGATTCATATCGAGATGCCAATGTCGACCAGATGAATTTACTAAATGGATGCATGTGGCAAACTCAAGATTGTGGCTTTGGTATGAGTGGAATGGAAGTGGGCCGAGGCTAAATATTGTATATTATTACCTAACACTGTTCGATGTGCGCGCTTGACAACCAACTGCTCATTTTTTTGAAACATGCAGTGTGATAAATTTTTTTTATAGTATTTTTATTTTTTTTTGTATCAGAAATGAGTAAGAATAAAGTGGTCTTAACAAATCCCATTGTTCCTGAACGCAACCTCTACATGCTGCAGGACAGATGTGCCTCTGCTGATGAGCTGTAATTTTTAAGTGGAGGGCATGAGCTTCAGTGCAGCTGTGTGTGTGTGTGTGTGTGTGTGTGTGGCTGGAGTTGAGCGTTAAGCGTTGTGCTGCATTTTTGTGTGTGCGTGTGACCCTTTCCTGGTCCCGGAGTACTTAAGTGTTTCTCCCCAGCAGGGACACCCAGAGTCTGAGACGGTTCACCTGTTCATCCCTGCGCTTGCAGTGGGAGCCATCATCGGAAAACAGGGTCAACACATCAAACAGCTGTCACACTTTGCCGGGGCCTCAATTAAGGTTAGTGACGGACGGGCCGGTGACGTTGTGAATCTTAATGGTAACATGCGGATGGCGGCCGTCCTCCCTGTTGTCACTTGACTGATGGGAATTGGAAACGTAAGTGAAGGTTTCTGTTTTTAACGCTGGCTGTCTGCCCTGGTGCAGATTGCCCCTGCTGAAGGAATGGATGCCAAACTGAGGATGGTAATCATCATCGGACCGCCGGAGGCTCAGTTTAAGGTGCCGTATCTTCACAGCTCTATGACACATAAAATACTATTGCTAGAAATAAAAAGACGCAGCCACATTGAATTTGATGCTAGCAGCTGTTGGATACGCAGCTTTTTCATTCTGCACAGAAAAACGGTTTTGTTCGAAGGCATTTTCTCCTGGAATATTCCTAAATGCAGCACGAGTAATCTGTACTCTGAACTTTTCCCTCTGCAGGCTCAGTGTCGCATCTTTGGCAAACTGAAGGAAGAGAATTTCTTTGGACCTAAGGAGGAGGTGAAGCTGGAGGCTCACATCAAGGTTCCCTCCTTTGCTGCTGGACGAGTCATCGGGAAGGGCGGAAAAACTGTAAGCGCTCGTTCCGTTTCAACAATCGCTGCAATAGTTAAACAAACCTCTATCCTGCTTTAGTTTTTCTAAAGCTAATGTAGCACAGATGGGAAGATTGTTGCAGCGAATACAAAAATGTAGCTCTAGTAGTGGCAGTGTTCCCTAAATCCTCACTCCTAAGCTGGTTATTTCTGACTCTCTGTTGTGGCTGCAGGTGAATGACCTGCAGAACCTGACGTGTGCAGAGGTGGTGGTGCCCAGGGACCAGGCGCCTGACGAGAACGACCAGGTCATAGTGAAGATTAGCGGACACTTCTTTGCGTGCCAGGTGAGTGTTAATAGATACAACCTACATGTGTCCAAAAAAAAGCCTTGAATCTGATTTTGCTAGTGCCATGTGATGAGGAAACGGTTTCATTGATTAAAGATCATTACAGAAATGCATTGGAACTAAAGAATATACAATTTTGTTTAAATTTAGCTGATTTATTTCATTTTTTTTTAACTCAACAAGGTCAGAAGTTGTGATCTAGAGCATCTGAGCTCATCCGGTGCAGACGGCAGATATCCGGGCTAAGACTGAGTCTTCTGTTTGCCGTACATTGTTTACAGTCCGACTAGTTTCTTTTGTCACACGAGTCAACAAACGGCGATACTTCTAAGTGTTTTAGGTCCTTACTTTTTGCTAATCCCTATCAACAGCTTTCTGCATATGAATGCATATAAATTTAAAAGCCGATAACCGATGCATTCCAGAAAATGTCTTCCACCTATTTTGCTCTCCACATAGTCTGTTAATCTGTGTGCAACCAAAACCTGCTCAAATGTCATTGGTCAAACTAGAGACACAAAATCTTGTTCCTTGCTGAGACAATTTCTTATGCACGTACAGAAACTGTTAATTGGAGCGTTGGCTAACCTTAAGGCATCACTTTAAGATGTCACAGGATCCTTCACAGACCCCTAATTCCATTATGTTGTCATGTGAACATTTTCTCTCCATGTCGTCCAGCTGGCCCAGAGGAAGATTCAGGAGATTCTCACCCAGGTGAGAAGGCAGCAGCAGCCCAAGCCCGCGCCCGGGGCCCAGCCTCCACCGTCCCGCAGGAAGTGAAGGTCCAGCGGAGCTGGAGGAATGGTGACTGAATCTGCCAGAAGACTCGACAGATGGACAGATGCAGCAGAGTCCAGGAGGAGAAGACAAGAGGTCGTCTTTGCTCATCTCAGGGGTTCGACGGTTATCACCAACTGAAACATCCACCCCTACTTGTCTTTTACTTGACGTACTTTCGAGTGTGGCTCATAAAGAGACTGTGCGGCCTCTTTACCTCCACCCCACCTCGGCTCTCTGCATCTCTGTGAGAATGTACTTCTGAGGGCTCCCAACGTCGTCACCTGCCCTCACGTACGCACCCCTGACCGCTCTCCTCCTCCCCCCACGGGTGTTTAAAAACAAAAAGAAAAAACAAACAAAAAAATTATCTTTTTTTTTTTAAATTTTACACTAGAAACACAAAGATGAAATAAGGATCCCCCTCCTATCACCTCCTTGGTGTGGTACTTCAAACCTGACAAGATGTTTTGGTTGACTTCAGATTTAGTTGACACTTTTTTTTTTTGATATCGTTTAATTGGTTGAAGCTTTCTCATGAGTTTTCTGTGGAAAGGAAAAGGCATTGCTATCAAGGTCCCGGTCGGACCAACAGAGAGGTTTATTTGGGGGGAGGGTTGGCTCAGATGGGGTGGGCCATGTTTAGGGGAAAGATTCTTGTTTCAGGACAGGACCCCTGAAAGGGTGGATTATATTGGGGCGTCCTGCCCTTGTAATGATAGTGGCATTTTATAAATTCGGATGCATTTTATAGATAGACCTATATACATAGATGAATATATATTTAGAGGTGAGGGCAGCACCATGACTGACACTTAGGGAAACGGTGCCGAACTGCTGCTGCCCAGGAAAACCAATTTAATATGCATTTTACTTAACTACCTCAGGATCTAGTACCTCAGAAGAGAAAAAATGATTATATATATATGAAAAATGTTCCTTTCTTTTTTTTATTTTGCTTTTGTGGTATTTTGTATACTTTATAAAGCTGATAGTCTTTGAACATTTTTATTTTTTTAAGAAAATTTAAAATTTGGTCAGCTGCCAACTGACCTTGCTTTCAACTCTGGTGCTTTAGGTGGCATTGTACATGTGTATGTGTGACTTAAGATGACCCTGTACATAAAGTCTATTTGTACATAGCAGCGCTGGAGCAAGAGTTGGCGCCCCCTCAGCTGGCGGCTGACAGGAGTATCGAGAGAAAATCGCCTCAGTTTTTCCCCTGAGGGTCCACCATCTTCTGAAGAAACTACAAAACAACTGATACGTGCAAATGAATGCCAACCGTAAATAAGCGCAGCAATGCCATTTAGTTTTTTTGGGATTGTCTTTGTTATTGGTAACGGTACTTTAATTTGTCAAAGAATTTCCTTTTTCGCCTTCCTACGAGGGCTGTGGACTCGACGGGGTTGGACTGCCATGGTCCACCCTGTAGCTGCCCCAGAATCAGCCGAGTGTCTCCGTCATCTGTTCCGTTCAGGCCGACCGCCGCCTTCTCGACAGTAACGTCTTAAAGCAAAGTCCAAGCCCGACTAGGTTTATTTTCATAGAGCAAGCTTTGTCAGTTCGGAGTGGCCCTTGTAGCCAGGCCATCGAGTCAATGTTAACGTCGTTCACTGCATGGTGAGGGTAGGGGGAGTCACACTGAGAGACGCAATCTTTTTTTTTTTTTGCGCTTTAGGAAAATAAATGATTTAAAACTGACATTTCTCTGTAACCCACAAATGTAACGTGATGTTTTCGGTTTGTTGTTCACGCAGGGAGAAAGAAGCCGCAAAGGGCACACAACTGAAAAAATACTGAGTGAACCCTGACCAGGGGTAAGAATAGAGGAAAGGAATCCAAAACGATTTATTTCATTTGTCTCTTCATGCCGAATGTAAATATATTGATTGTGGTTTAAAAAAAAAAAAAAAAGTGCTTGAGTGTATCCATGCTTCCACAGTAGAACGTCGTCTACCTCAGCTGAGGGGGTGGGGGGGGTTTGTTGTGGCACTAGGCGCCCCACCCTGCCCCCACTGAGCGCCAGCGCGCACTGATACCTCAGTCCCACCCCCCCCTCCCCGAACACTTCCTTTTGACATGGGCGTGCCATCCTAACACCGCGCTTTCACTGAGGGGCACAAGTGATACTTAAAAATAATCCCACGATCACCTCCCGACTCCCCGCCTCCTTCCTGCCAACCCCCCCCCCTTCCTCCTCCTCTGCAGTTTGTTTTTGATCTACCTCTTTAGACACATATTTGAAGTAGAGGCATTCTTCTATTTGTTAGGATTTAGCGCCCACTCCTCTTTTCCGCCTCCCCATGCTTCCCCAGATATGAACTAAAAGTTATACTGAAATCATGTACTCCCTCTTTAGAATTGAGAGAATGATTGAAAGTGATCAAAAAATATTTTTTCTTTTTGCCAGTTTTTATATATACTCTATACCTTTTTTTTTTTTTTCTTTTTTTTTTGTCGCTTAATTGAACTCTTCAAATGATTATTTCTTTCTGCTTTCTGTTTTTGGTGGTGTGGCTTACATGCATTTGAACTTTTGCTTGGGTTAATTCTTTTTTTTGTGAAAGGTCAAATCACGTGTTTGATTTTGCATTCAATAGTTAAAAATGAGAAAATAACAGTTTTTTTTCTTCAAAAAAGGGCCTGCCTTTTTGTTTCTGATTTGTAAGACTTCAAAAATAGATACAAGTCCTGTCTTTATTTTCTCCCTTATGTCTTTCACAGTTGCTACACTCACTCGTTGAATTGGTAGCTATTTTTCTTCTGTTAGCATTTCTTGGCTGTGTTATGTGAAACATCCTCTTTGGTATGGGACAGATTTGAGGGACTGGGTCTCAGAGTTTTTTTTTGTTTTTTTTTTGTTGAGAAAGTTGATGGAACTTCAGCATGATATTTCCCTCCTCCCCCTCTCTGCAACCATGCTTGTGCCCCTTCACCTATCCCTCACACACAGCTCCACTTGTCAAATGCCTCTGAATAAATAAAAAAGAAAATTAAATGGTAGTCATGTTTTTCTAAAGATATGTGTGTGAATACCGCTTACTGGATTTGGGTTTATTGTGTTTTCGATATATAGAATACAGTTCTTATTGCATGTTGCTGCAGTTGACCCTTTTAATGCCAAGTCGGTCACAGTTTAAAGTTCTAGCTGTGCACTTATATGAATCATGAATCCATTTTGTAGACACACTACACTTGGCCTGCACATATTGGTAAAACTGTGCAACATGGGGTCTTGTACTGCAAAATAAAATCTGTCTGAATTTCAGGGAAATATTGATTCTTAATGGCATAAACCAGGAAGATGTTCTACTAATGTTAACATCGAGAACCTTAAATCACTGCCAGGTGGAGGTAGACCTGTGTCGGGATGAGTTTTACCTGATGAAGATTTTGTTTCTGTTTATTTTCCTGTGCAGGTAAATGAGTCCGTGGAAATAAAATAAAAACATGTTTATTCATATAAATTGCAGCAGGAGGAAGGACAAGTGGCAGCAACCCTTGAGTGGGTGTAGATTTAAAAGGAAGCTGCTGATTTTGAGTAATGGTGGTTCTTGTTAAAACCTGCTGAAAAGTACCTTAATTATTTTTTGTGGATTGGCAGGGAATTCAGTAGTCCCAGCATGTGTCCAGTAATCCATACCCCATACTAATTATATATAATATACAAACTATCATTTTATAATATGACTTCTTTGCTGTTGCACTTACAAAAACCTGTATATGCTATACATTGGATTCAGACTTTGTAGGCACACTTTTTATAAACTTTGCACTATAAACTTCATAAATGAAGAAACTGCTCAATGTTTTTCAAGAATCAAATGCTCAAGCTCTTCCAGTTTCTCGGTACATTGCAATATGGGAGATTTGTGCACATCAGCATTACAAAAGAAACTGAACTCACTGTCACAAGAATGCAAAGGATGGTATATTTTATGTTCTGCTGTAGAAGGTGTAAAATATTCTGTAACTGGTGGCTGCAGGGAGGTTATGTGGATATGCTGGATCTAGATTTTAATTTAATGTGCAGTCGTAATTGTCCTGAATTAAAATTCTAAAATATTTAACATTAATACAGAGACAAAACTGAGTGTGTTGACAAGATAAGCGGTTAGTTCACAATCTTTATTATAGTCAAGTTTTCACAGAATATTTTGGTTCAGCTTTTGAATCTTAAAATTTGATTTCAGTTCAGTTGACAGAGCTCAGAGTTTTTGGAACAACCATCTCAAGGACTTAACAGTTAACTCAAGGCTATTGACATTTGATGAAAAGGCTTGAACACAGTTCATCTCCAGGCAACTACTTCATCTGACACTGAGCTCGCCAGGCGCAGTGGCTCAGTCAGGCATTCGACAACCTCGTCAGATTATCATCCACCAATCTGCAGCATTAGCCAAAATGCTAAACAAGACACGAGTAGTATTTACTAATATTTCTCAACAAACACTCTTTTCCTGCCATCTTTTTAATTATTCAAACTTTGCTTAGATTTCCAAAGGACAACATTTTTCTCCAGTATTTTTGCCAGTCCTGACAAAAGGTTGCTGGTGCCGCTCCAGGGGGCCTACAGGGGGCGTCTCTCTGTAAGCAAGTGACGGCTCTCCTCACTGGGGGGGAACAATGTCTCCCTCAGGCGAACCATGTGACCTCCGACCCCAGCATGGCCGCTGGCGTCTTCCACCAGTGACCTACGAATGGGTCGGTACACCTTGTGACGCCTGGTAGGGAGGGAGGAGTGAGAAAAAATAATGGAGTCAGGATCAGAGGATGGAGGAGAAGGGAATATTTGGTGGAGAAAATGTGATTCAATGTGATGAAGCAGGTGAATAGGAAGGAGGAGGGCCAGATGCCAGGAGTCAGGACTACTCAGTTGGGTGTATAATCAGGAACATGTTGGTGCATTGAAGCTTCAGACTGGACTGTGTGACTATATACTCACTTGTAGACTATATATGCAATGAGAGCAAAGACAGCCACCAGCACAGCGCTCGATAAGAGCACCACCTCTGCAGTGCGATGAGTCTTGGGCGCTACAGAGAGAACCACAGACAGACATTGTTCAGAACTGGTTTAGATGACCACATTTAAAAAAAATAGTAAATGAACATGCATGTTATGTAATAACATGTACTGCCACATGCAATGCTGTGTGTGAGGAACTAACCAGGTGGATCCTGGGACTTGTTGATGGTGACGGTGGTGCTGGCGAGGGCCAGGCTGCTGGAGTCCTCCAAGGTGATGTTGACACAGTAGGTGCCGGCTTCCAGGAACGTTCGCCTCATGTGCACCTCGCACTCCGACGATGGCGGCACGTCGTCGCACATGATGCTACGCACCCGAGTGCAGGTGGGGTCTGACACGATGGTGCAGGCCGAGGTGGGGATGCTGAGGATGAGAGAGCATAAAGATGAAGAGTTACAGGAATTCATCCAAAACTACGACTTTATCTAAAAGATATTTTTATGTAAGAAACCTTCTTATGATCCATTGCATTAAATAACCTTATAACAAATGTAGTAATTGGAAATTTATTTATTTTAAGATCTTCAGAATTGGACGAATGACAGTGATGGAAAACATTTTGTGCTGAAGCAAACAGGCAGTAAACTCGTACTATTAGAGTACTTTGAATTGTGTTATGACTTCACTAGATTACCTAATAAATCTCAAGTTTCCTAGTTTCTTCTTCTTTCGGCTGTTCCCTTTAGGGGTCAAAGCGGATCACCATCATTACACACCTCAGTGGGTGGGTTCAATGAGCTGGGGAATTGAACCGCCGACCCAGGGATCAGCGGACAATCTGGCCTGAAGTGTCAAAGTTGTAAAGCTTTGATGGAAACTTTCTCAGTATCTCCATAATCCCGAGAACTTTATAAAAGAATAATGTCACCATCTATATCTCTGTGTTTTTACAGTAAAACATGTATTATCGTCACAGCAGTGACATCTGAAAATGTTTCAAGATACAATTTCAGGTTTCACAAAGCAACGGGAAGGAAAAGAAAAACAACATAAAATCACCCTGTTTAACATTCAAATGAAATAAATAATACAAAATAATTATACACTCACATGCCCAGACATTTCACCAGGAAGCTGATGTCAGTTTTGGTCACTCTGGCAGCCAACACGTCCACGATGGTATTACTCATTTGGCTGTTCAGTGCGTGTTTGGGCTCTGCGGAGAACAGATTCATGCATTTTCATTTTAGATCATCTGCTCATGGTGATGGTGTGTATGTGGGTGTGTGTGTTTATTTATAGCAATTTTGATCTGAAAAACGAATCCTTCCACATATTTCTTATTCGCAAAAAATCATTATAGAATCAACTTGAAAACACACACGCATACAAAAACCTGTTTAAAGGCCACACCCAACCTTTCTGTGGCCCTGAGCAGAATATGATGTGGCCCCCCCCCACCAACTCAGAAGTTATTAAATCAGTATTATTACTGAACAACCCTGTAAACATAATATTGCGTGTTTGTATGATTAACATTGACATTTCACACAGAAAACTGTTTCTCCTGTGGGGCATTTCAAGCACTCTTGGCAGCCCCCTAGTGGCCAAAGTCTGCCTAAGCAGGTGCACAGTTCACTAGCAATGATTAATATTTCTAATTAAGATATTTGGGTTTTAATGTTTAAATGGGAAATGTTAAGGGTTTACAGTCATTGCGAAGGTAGTAAGTTTTGCAGGTATTTATTTATTATATTATTTAAGTAATAGACATGTTCAAAGTTTGAGTTGATAAAATCCCACTTACCAATGACGGTGATGTTACCGATGAAGACTCCGTAGGCGTAGCGGTAACACTGGTTGCCCTTGAGGCGGCGGGTACTGTGCCAGGCCAGGGTGGTGGGGTTGAACTCAATGGTGGTGCTGGCAACAGTCGGGGGGAGGGGCTCCGTGGAGGGCCACCCTGTTGAGGTGGGGCCAGCGGAGGAGGGCAAGGGTCGGCTGGTGCTGCGTGGTGCTGAAACAGGAAACAAGTGGCAAGATATGGACTCACTGGGAGCATGCGCGCACTGCATTTATCAAGGTATTCTATTATTCATTAAAAGCTAAATGAGCTTGTGATCAGATGCATGTTAGCTGTGAAAACTCACCCTGTGTGGTCTCCGTCTTGATAGTAGCGGCATGAGTACTGCCTGGAGTTGTGGGAGCCTCTGGAGAAGGACAAACAGGAACATATAGTAAATATCACAGACAATGCATTTTGTCTTTCTGTTTCATATGTATGTTGCCAATTATTCATGCTTTTGTTGTTTAGACAGCAGAAGAGAGATTATGTGAAATGATGAGGGAGATGTCCTGACAAAGCTCCTATAGGCCGGAGACCAACCACTGGAATCCAAATTCATGGTTGGTGCCTTAAACCCACCAGAAAACCCACTGGTTCTCGTTTTCTCACTTCTCTCCACCTTTATCTACTTTTGGTTTTATTTAAAGTTTTGAAATATCTTGTCTCCTCTCTGCGTCCATCTAGACGTCATTCTGGGGTTAGGGTTAGGGTTTGCAGATTAAACAAGAGATATGACATATTGATTTATGAACTTTAGAGCAGGTAGGTGTTTTTTTTTTCTTCCTGTAGGACACTTCCAGACAACTGTGTCCCCTCTGCCTCCAGTCCCAATGCTAAGCTAAGCTAACTGCCTCCTAGCTGCTGTAGCGGTTTTTTTTTTTATATTAATAAATACTAGAAAACGTTAATCACAATTATACTACATATGAAGGATTGCCAGGTGCTTGGGAAATGTTAGGTTAGGGTAATATAAGGTCTCCACCTTATATGTAAATTTAGCTCATGTTGTGATTTGGAGCTATACAAATAAAACTGAAAATTAATTGTCAAAATGACTTGATCTCCTTTAATGTCCCTGTCCAGCACCTGTAGGACGTGTGGACACGGGTCTCCCCGGGGTCGAGGTGGCAGCAGCTGGCGGACACTCCACAGGGAACGCTGCCTCCACCACCAGCTTCACACTCATGTTCCCCAGCATGCTGTAGCTGTGCGCAGTCACTTCGCGGTGTGTCACCAGCTGATTGCCATCCCTGAAGTCCCAGATGTAGTCGATGGCCTCAGCGGTTTTGAGGTAGCCGCTGGGGTCATGAAGCTGGACCTTGAAGAGCACGTCCTCTCCGCGGAAGAAAACGTTCTTGGACTCGTTGACCGCAGCCTTCTGGGAGATCTCGACCGCCACAGGGATCTTGTCTAAGGGAATGATAAATAATTGATTCTCCAGATCGCTCTCTGTGGGTTTTGTATTTGTCTCTTTGACTCAAACAACTATACAGATAAAGAGGTACGACATGTGGGTGTAAATTCTGTCTCCACCTGTGACGTAGAAGACGGTGTTGTCAGTGGTGAGGGGACTGTACTTCCTGCGCTCACGTTTCCTGTAGACCATGACCTCCATGACCTCTGCCCCCAGTGGGATGTCTGTGGTGTTGATGGTCACGCTGGAGGATGAGCCATCGCACGTCTCATAGTATTGGCCTGGGGACAAACGGCACAGAATTACAAAACAACAATTCCTCATTTAGTGCTGCATGTGCATGTTTGCAAATCGTAAACATCTATGTCTCACCCATTGTGTGCCAAACGTAGACGTAGCCCTTGCGCCTCCAGTCGTTGCTCTGAGGGAAGGGCTTCCCGTCGGGGAACACGTTGCATTTCGTCTTGTCAGTACACTTTCCAAAGCCGTAGTCGTCCATCCAGGACGTCCAGTTGTACACATAGCCAGAGCGAACCTGTCCATTAGCTGCACCCAGGACCAGAGAGTGAAGTCAGACATTGTGTGAATTTAAGAACAACAAAAAAATATGTGAAAGGGTGGCCTGGCCTGGTTCCAGCACCTGAGGCCTCCAGCTCCGTACCGTCCCCGCAGTGATCATCCCACACAAGGTCCCCGTTGGCGTCTTCCTTCTGGCACGGAGGATACTCCAGCTTAGCAGTGAAGGAGATGCTAGAGCCGTTTAGAGCTGGACTGTCGCTGGTCAGACGAACCTTGGGTTTGGCTGCAGAGAGGTGGATGTTCCAGGTTTAACAGCTTAAAAAATATATAATAACATGTGTGAGAGGAAGAATATATTACCTTTCTCACCTCCTCCGTGCATGAGCCCCTTTGGCTTCGGGTTCAGTGGTGGGTAGAGGTAATCGTTCCATGGGCTGGTGTCAGGATCCCAGCCAGGGATTGGTGGAATTGGAAAAGGAAACTTTCCGGCTACATCATGCTTGTGGGGGAACATGTCACTGTACGCTGGAGAGAGAGACCGAAGAACATTTTAATATCCTAATGTGCAGGAAAACTGAAGCCTCATTCAGGGTGCCATATTAGAAAAATGTCCTTAACTGTGAAAAAGTTATATCTTCCTTTTATACGTCAAGGTAATTATTTGCTGAAATTCTCATTTTGTAATAAAATTTGTGTTGTATCCCCTGATATGCAGTTTTAAAGAAAAACTATGAAATCAATGAATCTGTCCCTCTCTTCAAGTGCAATATTAAATGAAATAGAAAATTTGGAATAACCTTTAAATACCAAGGATAACTGATGATGATTTTTATACCAAATAAATCATACTGCCTGGCCTTGTACATTTATGATTTATGATATTATTTAATATTTATCACCCTGAAGAACTTTATTTGATCCTGTCATAAATGCATTCATCTGTATATTAACTTTTTCTCCGAAGCTCCAAACCTCTGTGTCACTTTTACTTTAACGGAAATGTGAGTGAAATATCTTTAAATACAAGTGTCAGACGAAAAAACAACATATATGTAATTTGATAAAAGGAAAATGGACACAGCTTTGGAGACAATCAAGCTCATGTGACAGAAACTCTTAGTCACTCTCAACTCTCACTATGTTGTAAAACTTTTTTAGTTTTCAAGTTGATATGTTGAATTAAAAACAATATGTATTTGAATTGCCAGAGGCTTGTTCCTTTTCTTTTATTTGAATCAAAGATAACCCCAGTTGGACATCACTGTGAGAGGAATGTGTTAAGGTTAAAATATGTCTTATTGTCATGGATCTCAAAATGTTTCCTTCGTTTAAATCGTTGTTCTGTTTTATGTGTGATAATCCATATTGACTGTGTGACCAGATTTAAACGGTCAGCCAGTGTTAGGACCACCTTAATTAGGACCATGGGGCTCCCATGGTCCTAATTAAAGCTGTCACAGTCCCATGATGGGACTAATGATGGGACTGTGACCGCTCAGGGTAGCACAGGTAATAAACAAAGTGTGAGGGAAATATCCAGCTTCAAAAGTCGATTTTATTCTTATAAACTACTGCAACAATAATAGTTTTAGGCTTAAGACTGAATGTGAAAGATGTGAATATGTAAATTCAAGCGAAGTCTGTATTTAATATTTCTCTATCAGGCATCTGCTGACTTAATTTAGACCAAACCAGCACTTACTTCTGCGTCCATCAGCCTGGTAAACAAGGCAGGCACCAGCCAGAAGGAAGATAAACGGCAGGACTTCCATCTCCTCTTCTCCAAAAACAAAGTGTGGTCAGTAAATCACCGGAACGCAGCCTGCATCCACCTTCCAGAAAGGTCAGCTATCTGTGCGCCCACGGAGCTGGTTGTCCCTCTCTGTCTCGCCCAGCTCTCCCAGTACAGCAGACTGTCCCCCCTCCTGTCCTGATGGGCTCTAATTCAATCTGGGGCCGCTGAGCGCACAAACATGTGATGTTTCCTAACAAGACGCATCTCATCACTCATTAGTCTCCTGGACGCAGGAAACTCATGAGAGATGAGATGACACGCATGCCCCTTCCCCTTTTACCCCATTACTCCACTTTGATACAAAAAAACAAAAACAATGAACAAGGATTTTAATCCGAAATATATTTCCATCCAATGATCCACATTTCTTTAAGACAGCACGGTCTGTGGTCACCTTCTGTTTTAACCTGATTACTTTTATTTCTAAATACAAAACGTGTTTCCTGTCTTCTGTAAACTGCTTTCCTCAACCCGCGTATTTAGTTTATGAATCTGAAACCTAAAAGGATCATTTTTAATCAAATATCCAAATAAATGGAGTTTTGTTGGATTTTAAATAATAAAATGAGACTCTAACGCTATGACGATCTCTTGGTGAACAGACGAAATAAAAAGGATGATAATAAGTGAATTCATATGAGGCTGAATTTGATGCTGTTAAATAATTGTATTATAGAAGACATTATTTGATTGTGATTTAGTCTATCTCCGTGCTTGGTCATTTGGAACGTCCACATGTGTGACAGCTGACCACATCGTCCAGCTGTGTCACGGTGAGACCAGCAGCAGCAGTGGATGTGCGCACTGGGCAGGTTGCGCCATGTTGGCACTGCGGCACCCGCAAAAGCGGAAGGGAAGTAAGCGCATGATGCCCATGAAAAAACAATTGTGTTCGTTTTCAACAGAATCAAACATGTGATTCACGTCGTTATTTCAGCGGCTCGTCTCCTGTCACAAGGACAGTTTGGAAACGGACACAAAGGCTCAAGACATTTACATATATGTGGGAAAAGTCAAGTTTTTATTAAAAACAGGACATGATCAAAATGATCAAATCCCCTTTAGCTTCAAAAACATATGAGTATTTATTTAAAGATGGGAAAAAATTACACTACAATAAATATCCACAACATTTGTGCTTTCTTTTTCCCCCCCATAAATGGAATTCAAATAAAGACACGTCTCTTATAAAAGATGTGCGAACGTGAAAAAGAACGACAGCTTCATATCTGGAGAGGAATAAATTCAAATCCTCTGACCGCCACAGCCCAGATGACTGGAATTCATCCACATTATAAATAGCTTCTAAAATCCAAGTGGTGGCCATGATTATAAATATATATTGAAGCACGTGGTGCGCTCCCACGTGCTTCAATAACACGATTACAGATGATAACATACTGTACTATGATATATATGATATGTAGTATAGGTACAGATAGTAATATCATACTCTGTAATGATCAGATACGGACCTGAAGGTCTGATGGGTTAAATTTGTCAGTAATATTTAAGTGCAACTTACTAAACTGTCACGTGCAAACCTTATGACGTCAGAAGAAGAAGAAAACATGGATGTAGGAAAACAAAACTTCTCATTGTTGAGCTTGGCTGCTCTTTTCATCCCGTCTCCATGACAACAGAGAAAACTGCATCCGCTAATGATGAAGGCCGCGAAATGTGCCCGAGAGCTCCGGAGTGAAGAAAGTAGAGGATGTTTTTTTTTTAATAGCAAATAAACTTGAGATGATACAGAAAAACACTCCTTTATTCACGTCAGTGCCCGTCATCGCCCAGTAGAGGGCAGCACCTCTCCGCAGCGGCATGCTGAAAGAGAATATTTGATACTTTGTTATTGATCATTCATTTTGAATAACAAAATAATAACATCTATATCCTAAAATCCTTCTGAACATGTATGCTGCATTCACCAGCGCTGCAGCTAAAGATGAGCCTCATATCAATTCATCTGATCACTTTATCTATATTGTCTTTATTGATTGATCAATCTTTAATATATCAGAAAATAAGGCAGAATGTCCATCAGAGTTTTTTAAGAGCCAAAGAACAACTGTGCAAAACCAAGTTCATCATCAATATTTACACAGAGGAAAGTACTTATTGCATTGTTGCTTAAAAGTGTATTGATTAATTGTTAAAATTGTTGCAGATTATTATCTTTCTATCTCTCTCTCTCTCTCTCTCTCTCTCTCTCTCTCTCTCTCTCTCTCTCTCTTTGTGTGTGTGTGTGTTCGTGTGTGTGTAATGGAGGAGGATGCATACGAGTACTTGTCGTGCCTTCTCATTACGCTCTGGCTTCCAGTTGGATGGTGGAATGCAGGACTGGACCCTGGACCATCGCAGTGTGTGTGTGTGTGTGTGTGTGTGAGTGTGTTCTCTTGGTGTTAATGTGTGTGTCTGAAAATGTGCTGGCAGCGGACACTTGACTCCAGTGTGTGTGTGTGTGTGTGTGTGTGTGTTTGGCAGCAGGATGGAAACACATGGGAGTGTTCACTGTGCGCAGCCCTGGAAATACGTGAAAACTGCTCCTCTTCCACACTGAGCGCTTATAAACACATTCCCACCAGAACGCAGGAGTCAGGAGCAGGTCATCTCTCACTCGTTCCCCCTGTCTCTCTCATCTTTCATGTCTCTCCTTCATTCCCACCCTCTTTACAACACCTTCATCTTGCTCTCTCAGCCCCCTCCCCTGCTCTTTCAACTCGTCCCTGTCTCCCCAGGTGTCCCCCCCCCTCCTCCTCCCTCCTCTGTATAGTGTAATCATAATCCTGAGGAGCCACCCTGCCCTGTCATCCCGAGCAGGGGGGAGGTGGGTGTCTTTGTGTGTAATGGGAGGAAGGCAGGGAGATACAAATACCACCCACTGCAGACAAGTCACCACCGCCCAGGAATAACTTGAGTCTGGCTGCAGCCCCTCAGAGTTTCCTGTCGGGGGGGGGGGGGGGGTCTTTATTTAGGGATGGGATGAAAAAACATTCGGGAGACTGCAGTCTGACCTCACGTTGGCCACCAGCATGAAGAAAATATCACCCTGGATCATGTATTAGGAAAATATTAGACACTGAAACCATGACGTGAGTGATGGGTGTTTCCCCTTGAGCTCCTTGTTTACAATGTCACATTTGCAGTGTGATTATTCCACATCACGAACAAACACACAACTGTGGTGTTTTCCACTTCTGTCAAAAGACAAAAACCTCAGGCTGGGACGCACGGGGCGCTTTGTCTGTACTCGGTTGAAAAACAGGAGCCCCGGCTGCCAAGATCTGCTCCGGAGAACCAGCGGAGCTCGAGGCTGTGAACCGCCCCACTTCCAGGCACCGACAGACGGTCATGGGACCGCGGGGCCCGTCGCCAGCTGGCCGGAGAGTGCATCTTTGATGGGTGACGCATGGAGAGACGCCTGCTCCACGCACACACACTCTCTCTTCCTCACACGCACACACGCATGCATGCACACAAACTGGAGGAAATATATATATATATATATATATATATATATATATATATATATATCAAAAACACACTGTCTCATTCCACAGCAATGTGCTCTTATTTATAACCTACTGGTAGAAAACACTGAGTTTCGAAACAGACCTGCGCCATGTGGCCATTAAAAACACTTGGAATAGCTTTGGGGATTTTTGGGATTCCGTGCATGTCATCGTAAAACTAACCACTGACATCCAACATGAGCTACATCCAAATCCATAAAGAGATTTGTTATTGTAGAAATGCAACTTTAAACCAGTGCTTGTTTTGTGCGTTCCTGGGGATTTGTGGGGTTTAATATTTTAGGAGCTGGTACAGGATGCGTGTGAGGTTCGGCTCCTTGAACTGCAGGTGTTGAGCAGGTGGATGTATCAGGTGCATTTTGCAGCTGTTATCTGGGATCTCATCTTTGCGCAGGCTTTAGGACCCGCGGGATGAGCTGGATGAAAGGTTAAAGTCTGCGCACCTCCACCACAGAAGTGAAGGGTTTGTCCTGAACTTCACCCTGGCGCTCCATGGATGCAGCTCCACTCCTCACAGAGCTGGTGAATATGGGCGACTTGTTTCTTTTTCTTGGGTAATCCCTCGTCACGTTTGGGAAATGCAATCCACCTCAAAGTTGAAGCAATGCTCGGCAGCTCTGCGGGGCTGAGTTCTGAGTTCCGCTGTGCGCTCCCCAGCATGAGACTGTGCAGAGCTACTGCCCGGAGGAGGATGCTCTGCCTCTGGCTGCTGCTCCTCGGTTTCGCCCTGGTCACTCTGACGTTGTCGGACCTGTTGAACCGCGTCAAAAGCCCCAGCCATCCGAATCCCGGACCTCCTCGTCGCCCCCTGCAGCGGCCCCCGAGTCCACCGGACCTGGAAGTCATCGTGGACTCCCGGGACCCTGCCCTGGAGCTCGGCGTCGACCTCTCCCCGCTAAAATCTTTCCAAGAAGACCAGCTTTTATTCGTGCCAATGCCATCCACGCAAGGCACCAGGAGCTCGCCGCAGAAGAAGGGCAGCTACAAGGTGCTCCTGCCCGGAGCGTATAAGGACAACATCGCTCCTGCGCCTCCGACGCACGGTGCACTGGGCCAAGAGCTGTGGCTACACCTGGAGGGTGTGGAGAGGGAGACGGAGGTGGCCCCCGTGATGAAGTACGGATTCAACGAGGTGGCCAGCGAGAGGATTTCACTGCATCGCGGGCTGCCCGAGTCGCGCCATCCTGGGTGAAACCCGCATAATAAACCACACAATCTTCTCTGCAAATCCATTTTGGTGTCAAAGAGGGAAGTTGTAGCCTTGACGGTTCGTCTCTGTCCTCAACAGGTGTCTGGGGGAACAGTACAGTGAGTCTCTGCCGTCCGCGAGTGTTGTTATATGCTTCCATGACGAAGCCTGGTCCACGCTCCTGCGCACCGTGCACAGCGTCCTCAGCACTGCGCCCAAACAGCACCTGCACGAGGTTCTGCTGGTGGACGACCTGAGCCAGCAAGGTATACCCAACACATCCATCCATCCATTATCCATCTAGCCATCTAGCCATCCAATCATCCAATCATCCAATCATCCAATCATCCAATCATCCACCATACATCCATGCATTCACTCTAGCTGACCACACATTCTCTTCTTCACTGTGCACTCCTCAGGTCACCTGAAGACTGTGCTGAGTGAGTATGTGTCACATCTGGATGGGGTGCGTTTGATTCGCAGCACCAGGCGCCTGGGCGTGGGTGGGTGCCGCACCCTGGGTGCTGCCAGGGCTGCAGCAGAGGTGCTGGTGTTCATGGACTCCCACTGTGAGTGCCAGAAAGGCTGGTTGGAGCCACTCCTGGAGAGAGTGGCCCAGGACAGGTAACCATAACCCTACTCACTCTAATGATATCTATAACCTAATAATAAGTGCAAGACTCTTATTATTCAATTCCACGATTCCCCAATAATCACAGTAATTTATTAAATGCTAAAATAAGAAGTTAAGACAGGTTCGATCCATCCATTGCCTGCTTTTTTCTACATTATTCTCTGTTTGACACTTGGAGGGCTCAGAGTTATCAGTTGTCTTTACTCAGGAGTAAACAGTGGTCTACATGTGCTGTGTGTGTGTGTGTGTGTGTGTGTGTGTGTGTGTGTGTGTGTGTGTGTGTGTGTGTGTGTGTATCCAGCTCCCAGCTCCCATGATTGGGCTCCAGTCTTGTGTCTCAGGCCGCCTGCAGCGTGGCTCTAATTAGACTCAGTAATTAGGCTGAACTCCATAGTCTGGAATCTGCAACCACTCAACTCTCTCTGCCACATATCTGACCCCTCTCCCGTGTCTCCCTCTCTTTCTTCCCCCTCTTTAATCTTTTCTTTTCATTTCCTCTGAGCGTCACATCACACACATATACGGCCTGTTAGTGGAAATATTATAGCAGATATAAATATGCCATATGTGAACCAGAGCAGAGCCCAACAGAAGACAGTGCTCATATTTGAACTTTGATTCTGATCTGAGGCACACACACAAACACACACACACACACACACACACACACACACACACACACACACACACACACACACACACACACACATTGATCAGATTAGGGAACATTTTCTTGGTGACTGCAGTCTGACTGTGAACGATAAGAGAGGATGAGGAATGGTGAAGGAATTTAAATGTTCTTATTCTTCCAAATGTCTGACTTTCAGCAGCACATTTACTCCTCACACCATCAACCTCCTTCTGAAGTCACTTTACTTTATAAAAAATGACTTATTTGAAGATATATAAAAAATGACTGTTATAAATGTGTTGTCTCTCTGCAGGACCAGAGCTGTGTCCCCCATCATGGATGTGATAGACTGGCAGACCTTTCAGTACAACGCCACCCAGTGGCCGGTTAGGGGGGTGTTTGACTGGAAACTTGACTTCTTCTGGGAATCAAACCTTCCGCTGCAAGACAAGGACCCAGACTCCGCTGTGCAACCTTTACGGTGTGTTTAACAAAGACAACATAATCATGGCTGGGGCTTGAGAAACCCCCCAAGGACAAGCAGCAATTAGATCCACTTTAGCCTGGTTATGTTTATAGGCAGAGAATTGACCTTAAGCTTAAAAGAAAATGTAGAAAATGTGTATGTATGTGATGGCTCTTAGTGGCCAGATGCGGTGAAGTTTACCTTTTTGTTGACTGTGACAGGACTCCAGCGTTGGGAGGAGGCGTTGTGGCTATCGACAGATATTTCTTCCAAAAGATAGGAGCCTACGACCCGGGGATGCTGCTGTGGGGAGCGGAGCAAATTGAGCTGTCAATCAGGGTAAAGTAAAAATGATTAATGATCAGTTCTGCTGCTGAATCTCCAGTTCACACGCTCGCACAGGACAGAGAGATGAAGTCACATACTTTATTTCAGGGACTCTCACCCCTTGAGTGATTCAGTTGCCTTCTGTCAGGGCCTCAGGAATGTTGTGCTGGGACATGATGCCTTTTGCAAACGGAAATCTCAGGTTGAAGGTCTGGGAATGTCTTGGCCGGTCGGCGAAAGCACAAGCATGAGAGCAAAATGTTATGAAACCACTTACTTGACAAAGGAAACATGCAAAGTGCAGATACTTGTAGAGAAAGTATAACCTGTACTTTTCAGTCTAACAACCAAGACACATTTTCTCCAAATATATAGATATTTAGGGTAATAAAGGTTTTATTCTTCCAAACCAGTGGTTAAAAGGCTGTTTTTTGTATCGTTCATGTTAGGTGTGGTCATGCGGGGGCTCCATGGAGGTGGTCCCCTGCTCACGTGTGGCCCATCTCATGCACCACCACCTGCCGTACCGCTTCCCAGACCAGGAGCTGCTTCAGAGGAACAAGATCCGCATCGCAGACACATGGATGGACACGTACAGGAAGATTTTCTACAGGAGGGACACGCTGGCTCATTTCATCAGGCAGGTGTGTGTTTGGTGTGTGTGTGTGGGGGGGGGGGGATTTGCTCATAGAGATTGGTGCATGGGTGAGTATGCTGAAAAGCTCATCACACACAATGTCTCTCTTTGGCACAGTCTGAGAGCCCCAACATCACAGAGCGTCTGCGGCTGAAGAGAAGTCTCGGCTGCAGGAACTTCCACTGGTACCTGACGGCAGTTTATCCACAGCTGTACGTCCCACAGGACAGGCCTGCACTGTCAGGCGAGGTAGCACACACACACACACACACACACACACACACACACACACACACACACACACACGCACACAAAGACACACACTCCTCAGTGGTGGCGTGACCGATTGATGTGTCTTATTTGTGCGTGTTCAAAGCTGTATAACGTCGGCACCGGCAGCTGTGCAGACTACCCTCGAGGGCAAGGGGCACAAGGTGGGCCCATGAAAACAGCACCGTGCAGTGGGACGGGCAGCCAGGTAACCATGACTACAGATTTATTTAGTGGTGAAAGTGCGAAAGAGACAGATGTGACACAGATGATGATATCGCTTGCCACCGCAGCACTGTGATCTAAACTCTGAGGGTGAAGTGCGGTGGGGTCCGATGGGGGCTCTGTGCCTGGACTCAGATGGGGAGAGGGTGGTTCTCTCTCCCTGCCCCACCCACAGGTCGACCAGCAGCAGACTCCAGTGGAAGTTCATGAAGGCAAGGCAGTATTTTGTTGTGCACTTTATCTGATAACGTTGACAAAGCCATGCAGGTCGTTTGGCTGACGCGGTGTCTGTTTCCTGCTTCAGCTCAGCGGCCAACTCATCCACCAGCAGTCTCAGTTGTGTCTGGAGGCTGTAAAACAAGGAGAACCCCCGCAGAGCAGGCCCAGGGAGGTCAACACCCACATCAGCACAGGGGGTCTCCTCCTGCGCCCCTGCACCCACCACCCCAAACAACAGTGGCACTTTGAGCAACTGGTGGCACCTAAAGGTGAATGATACAGAAAAACCTCAAGAAGGACTGGTGGATTTGCAAGATGTGAATCCTGGGCAGATATTATCAAATATTTACTCTGCACAGCAGCATAAAGTGGCTTCTGCCCTCAGTGAGATGGTGTCGAAGAAGAGACAAAATATAGTTCTTTTACTCGCCACTTTGCCACTAAACGTCTATGTTCCTGTTTTAAGGATTGCAAATAGCATTTATTTTGTTAAATAATAAAAAACAAATGATCTATTAGTGATATTCATTTTCATATGTATTATTGAATCGTGTATTTAATAATGTACAATATTAAAAAACTTGTAGAGAAAATGATCTGAAATGATCTGTTTTGTTTTAAATTCTTTCATTTGTGAATTCTTTCATGAATTCATGCGTAACATTTTATATAATTCGAAAGACAGAATCCCATTGAAAACCACTCTATTGCAATGAATTGAGTACTGGGTCATGGCCACTGTTCCATGTAAGCTCAGACTGGACAAAAGACAATGTCTTATCCGTCAAAGTTGTTTTAGTTAGCCTTGTCAACTTTAATGGATTGAACCTTGTTTCCTGGTGTGAAATCAAAAGTTAATTAAAGAGTAATTAATAACCTGTGAAAGAAGAGATAAGAAGGGACAGAGGCTATGTTTTGAATACCTTCTCAGCTCTTGAAAAGATTCACAATGAGAAATAGTTAGACTAGATGAGAATATGAGAATAAAAACCTAGAATTAAAGCATGCAAACTTAAAGTTTGGATTTCCAATGTCAGATATTTTGTTTAGTTCCAATTAAAGGGGATTTTAATGTTAATGTTGCAGCATACAGGAACATTTTAGACAAAAACATGTTTCTGACTTTGTGGAAACAGTTTGGGGGTTAATGCCATTTTGCACAAAGTGAAGGCCATGACGTGCGAAGACATTTTCACACCTAATCTGCTGTCACCAGCAGAGGGAGCCACCTACTTTCATAATCTACAGCCCCAGTGGATCATTTCGTTTCCCATATGATGCTCTCCTGAGGATTTCCACAAAGAAGTGTGTTCTTTATGTGGTTGGAGCTACTATACAGTCAGACTACTATGTGGCAGTGATGCACATGTGACCCAGGGGTGTGGCTACGCTTTGTAGCAGCGTAAACCTCCAGAAAACATGTTTTTATGTTAATCTATCTAATCCACAGCCCGTAATAAAGGTGAAAGTGTTATTTGATCTTAAGGTTATGATGGTGAACAGCAGACAGAAGAGGCCCTGAACCCGTCTTCAGTAAATCGACTGATGGCCCCCAGGCAACAAGTGCTAATAACTGCCTATACTCCGTCACACAGTAATGCTCTTCTTAACCCATGGTGCACTTAGCCCAGTCAAGTACACAGCACCTTTTCAATAGAACCCAGTCATACGTCTGCAGCTCCGAGGCATAGGTCATGACAACATGTTGTTGATTAGCATGTTTTTCTCTTGGTTACACAACCAACGGATACTGAGCTGCGATTAAAGACGGGACACAACTCTCTGCTGTGGGTCTTCAGCAGAGGACAAGAGGTCACAGGGTCAAAGGCCGTTTGTGTTTCACACTTCTGTAGAATATGGTAAAATACAAAAGGATTTTCAGATGCTCAGTATGTGTGATTGCTGCTGACAATAGTTTTTCTACAGCGCTACACAACAAAACTGAGCACACCCCCGTGCAATATATGTCAAAACGGTGTCATCGTGCAATAGTTGTGCTATTTTAAATTTAAAGTGAAGGGTATTTGATGTTGCCTATAATTAAAAGCAAACAGGTTAGATATGAAATTAAATATGGTCTCTACATCTCAAGAACAACTTGAATTGAAAAAGTGAGTAAACCTGCGACCACTTCAACAAATTGTGATTTACAAATAAAGATATTTATTCGATTATTAAAGAAGGTACAAATACTGCAACTTCTCCAGTTTTGGACACAGGATCATTGGTAGATTACTGAACATAAACCGAGGCACAGGAGGTGCTGGACGATCCATACTGCTAATAACAGAAGCCTTGCTTTGGTTATATTAAAAAATAGACTTGTAAGTGACTTAGCACTGTGTAGATTGAGTCAGTGATTGATAAGAGTGTGAAGGATATTGCATGAAGTCAACCTCTACTCACTCTACTGCAAGATTAAACTTTGCCAAAGAGCATGAGAGGAGACCTGATTCTTTAAAAATGAAACCAGAATAAAGTCACTGCATTTCTTTCTTTGTGAATCCCTCTGTACTAACGTCTACACCAGGAAATATTTACTTATTTGATGAAATAATGATAATTTATGTTAATTTCCATATTTATTTTCATCTTGTCAGGTTTCCAGCCTCGTGGCAGCTTGTGGAAAGGGTTACAACTTCAGAACATATATGAGTTTTTAATAAGGTCAGACTTAAAAAAATAAAAGGACCAAGTTTAAAAAATTCCTCTCTACATAGGTAAGTGGTAAAAACTTAAAAATTGCCGGATAAAGCTAAAGTAGCTGGATGTGGTTAATGAAACTCTTCCAGGCTGAGGTGCACTGGGAGAAAGGTAAAGTGGGCCATTGTGGGAGCAATTAGATCCGTGTGTCAGACGAGTGCATTATTTTCAATCTGAGATATTTCACTCGAGCACCATGACAGCTCAGACTCCAGTTTCCCTTTGCCATGTTGAAACTCACTGAAGCAGTGGATACTCAGATTTGCTTTTTTTCCTTTCTCACAATGAGACTAATAACCAAACTGAACCCTATAATAGAGCTTCATGTTCAGATTTATTGGCCGTATTCCATTCAGTCCAGCATTATGAGTTCACACTGTGGTAGTTATGTCAGTGCTGCTGACTCAATGGGACAGCACTGACTCATGCTTAATGGGCTTCATCACCACTTTCTCTAGGTTGAAACTTGCTGCACCTGAGTGTGAGAAAGGACCTGAGACTGTAACCTCCTGCTGTCAGCCCTGTTTTAAAACAACATCACGTTAACACACGTTATATGACTCTGGTTTATCAAGTATGAGAGGATGTGTGACATATTTCCCAAAAGAGGAAATGTCATATCACTGAGGTCCCTGTGAAGTCTCTCAGATACAACTGTCATACACAATGGAAAGCAAATAGCATTTTTTTTATCACAATACTACATGTGTGATAATATTATCATACGGTAGAATTGGAACGACATTCAGATCAGCACATACGGCTGCCAAGGCCCAAAAGTCCTCCTACATTTAATCAAGCTGCACCAAGTTGCACACACTCATAGACATCAATTTCCTCAATATGACTCATTTTCTTCATCAAGATCTATAAATTATTATCTAAGAAATCAAGAAATGTTTTTGAAAAATCGCCCCGTGATAAAAAAAGATCCTGGATCCGCTCGCGGATACGGATCCTCACCAAAATGTTGTGTTTTTTCCCCCGACTCATACTGCGTCCTTCCACCGAGTTTCATGGTGATCTGTCAACTACTTATTGCATAATGTTGTTCACAATCCTACAAACAAACCAAGAAACAAATGGACAGGGGTGAAAACATAATAATAAAATGTAATCACACAAATACCTTATGCAGTGGGAGCCAATGTGTTTCTTTGAAGGCGGACATGTATCTAAGACTCACGGTTTTAGTAACTGATTCTGTAATTTATTCAAAAATAGAAGAAAATGTGGGGGAATGGGAGAGCAGGCAGGCAGGAGCTTCAGACATAAAGAGGAATTTTGAATCCATGTAGGTTTAAATATCTATTTTGTTTTAAATTTCAAGAAATGCTCTGAGATGAGATGCTGCTCCAATCTTTTTTAACTTTTTGTTAGTGCCTGTCATTTTTCAAGAGCAAACCACTATATTCGCGTTTATTGTTCATCCCTCCTCTTCCCCACCATCCCCTCCTGAAGGTACACAAATAAAGACACACATCTTCCCCAGAACCCTGGCGACTCAGATGGATGTGAGCTGCTGCGGTGCAGGAAGCTGCCACCTCTTGATGAAGATCCATGGGGCTATTCCACCCAGGACAGAGGTGGCTGTACTTCTACTGTGCCTGTGCCTCAAAGAGCCTCGGGTCTTACACAGACACTGTTGTTTCCAGTGATTTGTAATGTGCTTGTTGTGCAATTAGGTCTGTGTGGATAGGCCTCAGGAGCTGGCGCTGACACTTAGCAGAGATTAAACACGTTCAAATGTGACAAAAAACAAATACTTGGCTCACGGCAGCGATTAAGATAAGACACAAAAACGGCTTTTGAACGTCTCATTTAGAAAGTTCCCGGTGACACAAACACTTAGTCTCCCTTTAGGTTCTGACTCACTGTCTCAGCGACTCCGTTTCTTCTGTAACAAATTATATACTGTAGTTTAAAACTGCTCTTTCGGGTCAAAGAAACACATTAAGGATTGTTCTCTTGAGGAAATGTATTTCTTACACCTCCTCTTGTCTTTTTGGACTGGCTCTCGAAAGCGGATATACGCGTATGGTTATAATGGTAAAAATGTGACTTAGCTTTAAATGTTTGCCCTGAACTGAATTAATAAAGTCACATTTTTTAAAAGGTTAATTAGATACAAAAATCTGCCCTAAATATTTTAGTCTGGTAAACAGGTCTAAAAGTGGTATGATGTATTATGGGCTCCAGTGGTCGAGCGGGTCGTCCACTAACCAGAACATCAGCAGTTAGATTTCAGTCCCCCCCCCCCCATTCTGAGTGCCTAAGTGTCCTTGGGCAAGATACTGGACCCCAAATTAAAGCTTTTAATGGTCATCCAGACCAGAAAAGCTAAATGTAAAAACTAGAGTGGCACTGTGAAGTACCTCCGCCAAGGCCCAGCAGTCATTTGGATCTGCACCAAATTGCACTCACTCATAAATATCAGTCATCTAAACGTGCCTGATTTCATCAAGATCCATGAAAATGTAAATAAAAAAACCCATCTAACAATGTTAAGGAAAGTGAAAAAGTCTTCCTGGATGACCTGGATCCACACCACAATTTAATGCGGTCTTTCCTGACCCATACTTCATCCTTAAGTTTCGTAGAAATCCGCCATGTAGTTTTTGCGTAAACCGTCTAGCAATCAAAAAAACAGAAAGATTTATGTGGCCAATATTGTGTCTAAGAGAGTGAAGACAAAAAAGAGGATGTAAAAACACAACACCTTCATCCCAATAAAGGTTTCATTAAAATATTAGATAACCCTTTAATAAAAAATGGGCCCATACTGGCCGGGCCTCTGGGCGAGAGTAAATCCAGTTAAGATGATGCGGTCTCTCTCTCTCTGTTCAGCGCCCCGGACAAATGTTCACATGACATATGTTTATTCATAAACATATGAATCTGTCTAAAAGGTGTGGTGTATAAACCACGCAGCCTTTAAGCGAGCTGGTAACCTGGGGCTCGCATATGAGAGTTCAGCTTTCATCTCAGTTGGCGTCAAGCGATCGCTCAGAAAACGAATTGGGCCTCACAGACAGAAGGAAGAAACGCACGCTGAGACAGAGCCCCGCCGCCCGTCTTACCAGGTAGTTGAGCGTTTTTCAGGTTATGAGATGGTCTTTGATGAGATGCTTGAAAAGAAAAAGCTGAACAACTGACTGTTACATAGTGTCCAGCTGCGTGACAAGGTTTTTTAACGTTGTCAGGTGATCACAGACGGAGAAAGGCCTTCTTCCCACACACCAACACAATGGGAGACAACTCACGAGCTCTACAATGGCGGCGACCCTCCTGTGTGCTGCTCAGAAATTCCACGCTGCTCTCCGACAGGTGAGCAACAAAAGAGGTAACTCATCAGGTGTAGGTTGATTGTAGTAGTTGAGTACAACCTACACCTCTACAAGAAGAAGCCACCATTAATCTCCACTTCTGACATGCGCATTGTTCTGCTGCCCCTCCCACCACCACCACTTGTACCACAGCAGCCAGGGGAGAGGCCCACACTCATTTATCAAACACACACCATGTCCTGCAAGCTCCCCCCCCCCCTCCCTCCGTGCAATGCAAATACGACTGTTTGGATGTGCAACGGCAGCCCCAGAGTGGAACAGATGAATGTAAAGCCCCTGTGTGGAGAGGCTCTTCCATATTTTACATGTGTGCTCTTACACATGAATGTAGGCATAGACACTGGGTCACACACGGACATAGACATAACCAACACATGCATTCAAACACAAACATAATGTGTCCCTGGTTCAGCGCACAGCTCGGCCTCTTTCCTGGGGGGTGGGGGGGGGGGGCCAGCCTCTCAGAGCTCAGAGAGGGGCTGAATGGAGGGGCCGCACCAAAGCAGGCCGGTTTCACCATATCTCCATTATGTCCATAGGAGATGAAAAGGGCAGATTTTTTTTTTACCTGAGAGAGAAGTTCTGGGTTGAAGGACAAGTGGAGAGGCTCCTTTCACACGTCTTAAGTACTCATTTGAATGGGAGAGCGAGTGTGTGTGTGTTTGGATGAAAAGAGTGCAGAACAGGGGTTGAATAGTTGCTGTATTTGGGTCAGGGCCATCATCAGACCATGTGAATGGAGTGAATTAGGCACATGTACAGACCCACAGCAAGAGAGTGAATATAAAACACAGAGTTAAAAGTATGTTAATCACGAAAACGAATGCTCAGGTCCACTTCCCTGCTGCTTTTAGCATTTCTGTGGGATTCTCCCCCCCTTTCAGTCTCTCTTCTCCTCTCCCCTGAGCCGGACTCAAAAATTTAATCGGAAAATCCTAAGTGGAAAAGAAGAAAGCACGGGTTAAAAGGAGGGAGGCAGATGGGCCTCAGTTTGCTAATGACTGATAAAGTGGGAAAGTGAATAAAAGATGAGTTTGCTAGCAGGTGGATAAAAAGATGCATAAACAGCCAGGCTGGGATTGTCTGTACACCATTAAATATGGATGCGGTCCTCAAGACCCAGGGCTAAATAACAGCATTTCCACAGATGTGCTGGAGGTGATGCTAAATACACAAATCATTGTCTCTCTCACACACACACACACACACCGC
Source organism: Verasper variegatus (assembly GCA_026259375.1). Classification (NCBI taxonomy): domain Eukaryota; kingdom Metazoa; phylum Chordata; class Actinopteri; order Pleuronectiformes; family Pleuronectidae; genus Verasper; species Verasper variegatus. The sequence continues at coordinate 11,558,916 of CM048038.1, forward strand.
CCACCTGCAAGTATCCTCTCAGTAAAACACACAAGAAATGGTCCGAGTGGGGAATATTTTGACAGTGTGTTCTTTAAATGCATGCACACCACTGCCTCCTGTGGAAGCATTTACACACACACATGCATGCATTCAAAAACATACACACCTCGACACAGTTGCACCGTGATTAAGAGAAACTCTGCAACTGTCTCCCCTTCGTCCCTGCTGAACGCTGTGTGTCTTATTCAGACACATCCGGCATTCCCCTCATTCACACCCACGCACACACCCGCACGCACACATACACACACACACACACACACACACACACACACACACACCCACACACACACACACACACACACACACACACAGAGGTGAGAGCAGCTGCCTGGACCTCTATGACAGATGCGTCGGTGTGATCCTCCTCATGCTTACTCAGTTTTCATCCCCCGGCCACGTCACCAATGGGACATGACGACAGCCGCACTTTCACCTCAGATGAAGCATAGCAGCAGCCAAACAAAAGACACACACGCCCACACAACTGCGTGCACGCAACAAATACACACTGCTATTATAAACAGAGTGTGTACGAGCCACGCTCTCTCATGACAGAGATCTGCAGATATTAAACGTGTATGCTTTTAGTTTTTTTGGGTGGTTAGGACATGAATATACAATAATAATGTTGGGTATGAATATTTGAGTTCAGGAACAACTTAGTCACTCGACGTATCGGTTTCACATCAGTCACATGAATATGGGGCTGTCTCCTGATGCATTGTCATGACAACAATGATGTGCATGCCTGTGGAACAACTAGACATTAATTAATTGTTAAACAACATTGTCTTCGTTATGAGTCATTATGATTATAATGATAAATTGTAATTTACTTGGGAGATCTGGGAAAATTTGACCACTTTCCGGGTCAAAAATGAAATTTGTCATTTTTGTTGTTTATGAACAAACACCTGCAAAGCTGACTTGAATGGCACACCACTGCCAACAGTCCCCTCAGATTCAATCACCAAATCTCACAGATATCAGTCCCCTAAATGTGCTTGATATCTTTAATCAAGATCCATGAAATTGAAAATAGATCCTCACAAAAATTGAAGTGACGAAAAAAAAAAAATGTTTTCACAATCAAGGAGACAAAATTGCAAGTAAAATGTGTTATCGTGTCAAATTATCCACTGACTAACAAAATACAATACCTGAGTATAAATGTATTGTAGTATTGTTTTGTATTGTAGAAAAACAGGTTGTCTGGATGACATGAACCCTGAACCCTTCCGGCACGAATGTGTCTGTGCACAAAAACAACAGGTCGGCACGTAACAGTCATATTTGTTGTTTATTAGCATAACATGTCGTCTTTGTATCTAATAAATATCAAAATGTTGAGGGAAAGAGAAGTTTGATTACAGTACATTCCATTTGCAGAGGAGCAGAGTCCAACCTACGTGAATTCAAAAGAGAACAGTAGATCTGTTGGTCCGGGAGTCATGACCTTTGTCCTGGTTCAGGATTGCATCGGTGAACACCACGGCCACGACCTCAGGAACAACAGCATCATTTACTGCCGCCCCGCACTCTTGCATTTGTTGAGGTAAAAAAATACATCTTTACTATTGATACATTCATAGAAATATAAAAGCATCTTCATTTCCTTATTGTGCTTTTATGTGGGAATATTGCCTTTGCTCTGAACAGCCGAGAAAATGGATCTCAGCAGCTGGTAACCCAGGGTGACGATCAGGGGAAACGGGCCTGCGTTGTGAATTGTGAAACCAATTTCTTATTGGTGGTTTACTCCAGGCCACATCGCAACATGGGGCGACTACGCTGCTCCTAAAATTACCCAGTTGTTTAAACGTAGCCTGCGTCCAATAAATATGCATCAGTAAATGCAGGATTCAGTCGCTAAAAGGGCGAACTGTGTTTTCCTCTAAATAGGTAAGATAAATGGCAAGCTGGATTTCCACAGGGGTGACATGCAGCATGTTAATGTGTGTCTACAGGCACTACTTCAAAAGGCTCGGAAAGGCATGCAGAGAGAAGGAGGGAGAAGGAGGGAGAAGGAGAGAGAGAGAGGGAGAGAGAGAGAGAGAGAGAGCGAGAGAGAGAGAGAGAGAGAGAGCGAGAGAGAGAGAGAGAGAGAGAGAGAGAAAGAGAGAGAGTATGGACAGAGAGAAGGTGGAAAAGAGACGCAGTCCCCGTGCTCAGTGTGACAGACGACAGCAGGGGCTTCACTGCCCGAGGCGTAACATGCCCCCACTCACCCCCACTCACCCCCACCCCCCCACCCCCTACCACTTCCATAACACACATCTTCCACCCAGCCCCCCTCCACCCCCCCGCTTTCCTGAGGGCCAGCGCTAAAGAGCACAATACGTCCCATCTCTCTCCCCACACCATCCTGCACCGCCAGTACAACCAGCCGCAACCAGCCATGCATTGATCCACACGATCCAGTGCATCAGGTTAGAGTGAGCAAGGAGAGATGGGTTAAAAGGAGATGAAATGGCAAGGATAAGGGGGTTGGGGGTGGGAGGCTGTTAACTGCCCCCTCCCCTCCTTGTTTCCAAACGTCATCATCCAGGTTGCTTTCTCCTGCTCTTGGACAACCAACTCGACCTTACACCATCACTAGCTGGGAGCAAGAAACGAGAGGACAGAGAGAACTCTCTCCACCGTGCCCCCCACTCCTCCATTATGGCATGTTGCTCTCTTGAGGAGCCTCAAGGTGGCGGGGGGGTGGGGGGGAGGCAGGGGGTTGGAAGTGAGCTGCACCTAGATACCCTCAGCTCCGCAGCAGAACCAACACCCCTATATCCTGTCTAACAATACAACGTTTCTATAAAAGGTAAAGCTAACACACCTAATCCTTCAGTACTTGTTTTCATGCAACTGGATTTTTATAGACGTGCCTTTAAAACAAAAGGAATCTGAGTTGCATCCCTGCAAATGTCCTGCAGTGATGTGAGGGGGACCCCAGTTGATCAGTTCAGGAACTTATCATAGAAAGTGTCTCCTGCAGAGTCCAACATCGAGGGCTGCTACAAACCCCTGGTGGGCTTGTGATAGCCCCCCTCTAGTCCAGTTTGGGGAGAACACCCAGCGCTCTGATGAGGGCCCTCATCTCCTCCGTCCTGCAGAGGCGGCCTGTGCACCCTTGACCTGATGGAGCCGCAAGCTCCATCTCTGTGGTGGGAAATCTCCGGTGAGCTGAGGGAGGAGGAAGGCATGTGAGGCTGCAACTGAAGGATTGACGAGATGGGGGTCAGAGGCGGAGTTGAGCTGGGGATGGCCGAGTACTCCAGCTGGAGATCCTGGGGTCTGTGCACGAGGGAGTCCATGTGGCACATCACACTGTGTTGGTGGGGCATTGTGAGCGGAGAGGAAGGCAGTGACAGGGGCGTGTCTGTCCACATGGAGACAGTCTGAGGGGGTGAAGGGTGAGGATGGTGAGGATGGGGCAGGTATGCGCACTGTGTCGGCAAGCGGTGCGACAGGTAGTCGACTGAAGGTGGTGGCACTGATGACATGAGGGTCTCCATGAGATGAGCCATTCTCTTCATGACTTGTCCAAGGTCGGCCACTTCCTTCCCCAGGGAGCTCACCTGCAGACGTAAACACGAAGTATCAGTAACTGTAAAGAGGAAAAACTGCCTCAACATGGATGATGTGTGGCATAAAAATCCAAATTCAGGCACACAAGAAAAATAAAAGACGTATAATATGGGTTAACACCCATATTTGAACACACACCAGTAAGCTCCACACAATGTACTTAGTGTTGATGCTCCAACAAAAAAATGCTGTAAAATAAATCTGCCTCTACATTAGTTTGCCAAGAGCAGAACTTCAGAAAAAAAACTAAAATGTTTACATTTTTGCTATTGGGGGTATTGGTTCACATTAGACCATGGTCCAATTTGTTTTAACAAATTAAGCATTATACACTAACCCATAAATCCACACATCTTGGTATATCACATGCAGACAGCTGTCTATTATGTGTCTACATGAAACAACAGTCAACAGGCCAGCTGCTGTTCCTCTTGTTCACTGTCGACATGCAATTATTTCTTTCTGACGTTATTCAAGTGGAACAGATGGAAAATGGTGGAAAATTCCACGGTTCTCTTTCTATGCAAAAACATATTCAAACGTTTTTTTGTTCAGTGAATTTGAGGCCTCACAGAGATTCAGCAGGACATATATATATATATATATATATAATCTGTGGCTCCTCCATTCTGCATGACAGAGTGTCCTTGGGCAAAACACGGAACACCTGTGAATGCACTGGATCAATGTGCAATGTGTGTGAATGGGTGAGTGGCAAAACTCTACTGTAAAGCACTTTGAGTGGTCCTCAAGTCTATGGAGAAGTGCGATATAAATTCCGAACATTTACCATATAATACAAACTGCTAAATCATAGTAACTTCAGATGGATTTTCAAGTTGGCACCATATGAAGCATCGTGATAAACCGGTTGTCGCCCAATTCTTATCCTTGTCTGAGCTACATTAGCTGTTGAAGCTCTGTATCTGCCGTGCTTCATTTGAAATAAACAACAATCTTTTACAGGAGGGCAGCGTGTATACAGGAGGAATTATAGCAGCAGGCAAAATCTGATTCAGTGACGAAAACTGTGAAAATGATTGCCAGCTATGCTCCACCTGACAGTAATATTTATGATTATGATGTCTATTGGGGAAATCGGGTAAAGTTAAGTCCCTCGTCCAGGCCTGGGTGTCTTCCAGCTCTGGGACTGAGGATTCTAAATGCCTCTCGTTGCTTGAGGCACAGTTTGACTCTGACGCCATCGCCTGCATTCAAATCAAAATTATGATGGTGAGAGAATGGGCAGCGGGGGGGGGGGGGGGGGGGTGGTCTCCTTCATTATAGACTGTCAATGTAAGCTTTACTATATAAATTTAAATAATATAACAATATGCAATGAATGCAGCAGAGCTGAACCAATGCATTTGGAGTTTTGAAAGGTTGTGTCCCTCCCTCCTATGTCTCACAGTGTTTTGTTACACAGCTCGTTCCAGCTCTGGACCCTGCACACATGAGCCCTGGTGGAGTAATCTGTGGAAGCGTCAGTGGTGGCTGACCTCCAGTAGGTACTGGAAAGAGGTTATAAAGGATGTGTCAGACTTTGTTTTTCCTCTTTTCCACTACCACTCTTTATAATAAAACACATTTACAATTGTAACCAGGCTGTATTTAGTCTTTTCCATTATCTTGGGGTTGAACCTTGTGCGTTAAGCTATTGGTACTGGGCCATGTCATAAAACACATATGTGCATAGAGACAAGAGGTCTATCCATATTTAAAAGTCATCATATCTTGCTAAATTTTAAATCTATTAAAATATTATTATAAAATTGTAATAATAAGTAGGTTACTTCACACGTCACAGCATTCTGGGCTTCTACACATTGACACCAAAACATTAGACTTCCTGTTATGTGTGTATATATATATAAATGTGTGTGTGTGTGTGTCTGTGTATTTGTCAGCCAACCAGGTCAGTTAAAATTGCAGGGCAGAGAAAAACAGTCATCCGCCCACTTTCTGAGCACTGAAACACCAATTAAGTATAAAGACCCCAGTAATACTGAAGGCAATTTAATAACATCTTCATAAGAAAGCAATGAATGAAGTGTTTCATAATGGTGCCATTAGGGAAAAGCAGCTTTTCAAAAGCTGCACAAAGAGCAGAGCTAGGCACAGAGCGGCAGGTAAGAAAACATATGAACCTGCTGGCACAATTCACAGGATATTTACTTATCAGTCACCAATTATCAATTATCCCGTTACTGCAGGTTTGAATAAGTTAAATTTAGGATCTTTTTAAGAGCTTTATATGACCATAATAAATTAAATAAATTCAAGACCTATTTAAAGTGCAACATATGAAAGAATATCAGAGTGCCAGAATTTCCTACACAAATGAGGTGAGTTAGCCGAGCAGAGAATAAGGACACAGTCAAACATACGCTAATGTGAAGTTCCTCGTCACAGGAAGCCAATGTTTTTGGCCTAATCCTCCAAACACCACGATATCTTTCAAACTACGGGCACAGACAGGAGGTATCCACCGTCTTTCCCACAGACGAGCAGAGATAAATTCGGCCCGGGGTATTTGTAGACTTAGAGAGTTATCAGCTTCAGGTTTGTCTTGTTTGTAGTTTTATTGCAACGTGCTGATATCTAATATCGTTGAGAAGAGACACGGAGACATTACAAACAATGCATGTCGGCAAAATATTTAACTTCATAAAGAAAATGCGAGAAAAGTAGTTTTAAATGAATGTGAACATAATTATGACCCACCTAAGTATACGTTGTATTTTAATAAACTTCAAACTAGGCTTAAATTCAATGATTTAATTTCTGACTTTTTAAGACCCAGCAGAAACCCTGTAATCAGGATTGCAATATCCTGTCTGTGCCTACAACTCTCAACATGGAGTGGCAGTTGTGTAGTTGTCCTTTCTGGTGATGTAATAAAGACACACTTTCTAGGAAAACACTTCACCAGGAACAAAAAGGCCCGGGTTATACAATACAGTACATCACTACGGATTGGGTATTTTCAGGTCAGTCCAAATTTTGGGTCACAGTGTTCTTGCCCCTCCCCCTCCCCCCCTGCCTGCTGTTTAGCATGTAATATCATGCTGCTATAATTGGTCATTACACTGATAAGGGGATAAGGGTGGGGGGGGGGGCGTGTCCACAGAGGGCATGGTCGTGGAGCCCTGCCAACGTGCCATATGCTTCTGCCAGTCAGGGCAGTGGTGACCATTCATCACTTATCACTGCTGCTGGATGCACATCAGCCCTCAGCGGGACACACAGCTCCAGGTGGGATCAAGTCCCGTCGCTGCGTGATCGCGTCGGGAGGTGATCACTGTTTTTGTTCATTATATTATTAACCGGAGCTTCTGTGGACTTTCTCCAACTTGGCCCAATATTATAAAGTCAGAACACAGCACGAGATCCCCCGCTGGATTCAAATATATATGTCTTTCTGAAAAAGCGGAGCCATACATGCAGAAGACACAGACAAAGATGTCAAGAGAGTTTGTGGTGATGAGAACAGACACTGCTGTCGATTTGCATTAAACTAAATCATGTGATCTCCGCAGCGGATATAATACTTTACTTCCTGTCTCTGCCAGCAGAATTAGTTGCTGTTGTGAACGCGTCAGAGCAGAGAAGCCCCCCCACTGGGTTGTGCATGTGTGAAAGGCAGACTGCTGCAACTACGGCTTAAGTGAATCACCAATTGTTTGGCAGGTGAGAAGGAGAGGGTGGGAACAGGGGTAGGGGAGGAGTACTGACCTCACCTGTGCCTGTAGTATGTGCAGAACTTCAAAAAAATTATTTAAAAAATATAACAAATTGGAGAAGCGTACATGTAATTGTACTTTATGTAACGTTGATCTTTCGTACAGAGTCCTGAACAATAGTTCTAGGTGAGCAAAATGTTCTCTCGCCTCTTTCTCCCTTCCCTGAGGGACTGATAAAAGCCTGGATGTAAACTCTGGCTCTGATCTGAAATAGAGAAGCTGAGAGCGACAGGACAGTTCAATCCGACACGCTGTCAACAGGATTCCAGTACTCACACCTCAGAGAGGACCATCGCACAAAACAACAGCACAGCCACAGGTACACGGTGTCATTAATAGCACAAGTGAATAATGCAGGGATTATTCCGATTTTTCATTTGCTTCAAACATTTTCCGTAACTTTTACAGTCAGCCCCCTCAAAAAATGTCCGGATAACACAGCATTTGATGCTGTAAAAAACGGGGTGAGGGTCGAGGGTGTGTATCGACGCGACCTTGCTACAGCGACTCCATCCCCAGCCCGCTACAGCACAGACTCTGGCTCTAGATGCACAGGATGGCACTGTTAGTGTCTAGGATATTTTGGCGTCATTTCTGCATAGCGGGTAGAAGTGGAGTCATGTCGTCCATATTTATATACAGTCTTCAGGTTCAAAAACGTTTAAAGTATAAAGTATATACAGTTTGTATAATAATGATTATACTCAGCTTGTAGTATTTGGTTTTGTTGCTGTGCTTGGATGTGTGTGTGTATGTTTCATTCTCAAGTGTGTCTGTTTCTTTAGCGTCTTCTCATAATTATAAGAGCAATTACTCTGAACATTCAGGAAATGGTTCCATTGGTCCAGCTCTCCTGTGTGAAGGTACATTATGATTTCCATGACACGGTGCAGACGTCGCCATGTTAAGGCCTCACTTCAGTCCTGTTGATGCATTATTCATCTCCCCCTAGAATAAACCCTTTCACACGCACAGACGTCACCTCAGAGTCAAAGGGGAGAGATCACAGGTCGCAGCTTCGTTGCTGCGTTCACACAATTTGAGATTCATTAATATGTGTCCGCTTCTGTGTGGTTCTGGACAGAATCAGCACAGAAATGAAGTTTTCGGTTCAAAAGGCTTCACCTCTGAACGACTGAAATTTATGTTTTGGTGCAGTCGCCTACGAGCTGAGGCAGAGAAAGTGAGAACTGCACACCTTGTTTTTAAACGGTAGGTCTCAAGAGTGTTTCAGGATTTCGAGAGTAAAGTTATAACTTTAGGCTACGTGTCATTTTAGAGGAGGAATATCATGAGATCATCCTGTCGCCTACGTTAAATGAGAAATATGAAGCATCTTGGTAAGTTATACTTTTAGCATAGTCTTCACAAAAATTGTAATACTTTATATTTGGGCTCATCAGCTCCACACTATCGTGGATATCAGGACTTTGAAACGATTGTAAAAGAAACAGTCTTTTCCGAAGAAAGAAAAAACACATATTTGAAGGAAGTTGCCTCTTGAGTGGGGGAGAAAATGTTTTGTAGTGGGTAACTGGAAGGTTGTAATTGGTTACATATGGGTGCGATTGGTTCAAGATTTTGCATCTAGAAGGAGTGAAAATCTGGTAACCATGGGTTATAATGCTTCCTTTTGTTTCCCATTTATTCTTGTAAAATAACAGGTTTCCTCTCAATAACGACTTTATTCTCATAATATTAAGACTTTATTTGATTAATGTTACAATTTTATTCTGCAATTTCAGAGTTCTTTATCTCCAACATGGCCCTAATACTCCTATTGTTGTTAGTTATTGTTGCTATCGGCCTATTCTGCATTGCACTACATGAAACTGCCGACTATAAATAACTTTCCGACAGCAAATGTCAACGCAAATTGAAATTAATTTATGAGTTTAATTTAATAATTTAATAATTTTCACACATGTTAGGTGCTAGCGTTCATGTGCCAGGTTACATATAATGTCCTCATTTGTCAGTTGTGCATGTGTTCATGGGGAGCAGATAGGGTTTAACCCCCCACTCTTCATCTCCTATGGTGATCGGAGTGAATGGATGCAAGTCAGGATTAACAATCTACAAGCCCCCACTGAGAGACTTCCTGTCAAACAGCGGTCACCCACGGAGACGGAGAAAGGCCAGCGAGGCCAGCGTTTACAACCGTGAAGGTGTCGTGCCACCATCTTTCACATCTTTTTATCCTTTCCCTTTTTTTGCCCTTTGTGACATCCGACTTTTCTCCTCTTCCTCTCTGCGTTGCTCTTGTCTCGTCGCTCTTTTTTATGAGCATCCTACAGACTGTGGCTCAGTGGGAGATATAGAAATAAAAAAGAAACACTGGATTTCCTGAGCATACATATTCATTTTTTTCTTGGTTCATTACTTCTCTCAATCCTATCACCGACATGCTGACATGGCCATGTGTCGGAGCCCACCTGTCCGTCTCTCTCCCATCACACACAAACCACAAACACACAGTTCGTTCTACCTGCTGGTCAAGATGTCGCAGTTGCCCCTTGGTCTCTTCGGCTTTTGCTGCTAATTCTGCCGTGCTGATCTGCAGCATATCTGTGACACAAATTAGTGAGTTACAAATCACTTCCAGGCTTTCGAACAAGAAGTACAAATTTGCACCCAGCAGTTATTGCATGGAGGCAGCTGATAAATCTTCTGAGCATCCACAGAAAATGCTAAATTCCATAAATCATGCTCGATGTACAACAGCTCTGCAAGGCTCAGGATGTGAACATTTCACACTATGCAGGATTTGGCAGGTTGGAGGTAAATGTGTCATATTTGAGAGGTAAACTGCTGTGTGGTGTTGGATGGGAGGACCTGTGGCAGACGCTGAGGCACTGGTTGGTTCACTGACAGGACCGCCTTGGGTGGTGGAGTAGGAGAAGGCCAGGGAGCTCTCGGTCCCCTCACTGTCTTCGTTACCGTCCATAATCCTGGAACAGCAAGAAAAGATTACATATTTATTATTGGATCCTCTATGAACAACATTGAAACATAATATATTGGTAATTTGTACACTACATGTGTGACAAAATAAATCCAGCATCCATTGCAGCACAGTTTATGAATTAGCACATTGAATTTAGTTTGTTTAATCCCTGCATTAATCCTGTGCATACAAATTAAAACAACGTTTTACCACTACTTGTTGTTATTACACTAAGGTAAGTTGTTGGCACCTGTTACCAGTCTTAGACTTGGATGACGCATTTTCACTTCCTCCCACTATCCAGTACTGATAGTATCTTTACAAATATATTTACATTTTTAAAATGTGTTCATTGTCCAATTTATTCATTTTCTCCCTTTACAGAGGAAGCAACTTGGTCATGTGATCTGTGTGGCCAGTGGAGTAAAGTTTGGCCAATCTGAGACCCTCCTAGCTGAACCCTGATCCGTTACTGAGCACAAAGAAACTCTGACCTCTGTTTCACTGCAACTAAGTTTAGTAAAGTAAACAACGAGAGGTCACACAAATATTGTTTCTCACTTTTGTCTCGGACCAAGTTTTGCACGACAGGCTCTGTGCAGAAGAAATGACCAAAATAGACACAGCGGCGCACAGAGACACAGGCCTACACAGGTAGACAGACAAATCAATGGTGATCGAACTCACCTGGGGCTGAGGTTGGAAGGGTCTAAAGTGGTCAGAGTAATTTCCTGGATCTTCGTCCGTGAGCTCCTGGAGCTCTGTGCCGTGGTCCTCTGGCTGGGTCCGCTCAGCAGAGACCTGGCACTGGCGTCCCTGAGGTTCACAGCTCGGTTCCGCTCCGATGAAGGAGACACAGATGGGGCCCTGTCTTCCTCCTCATCCTCCTCATCGTCTTCGTGTTCCTCCTGAGCCTCGATGATGGACGGATAACCCTGCACCACTTGGCCGTTCCTTCTCACCCCTGACTGGAAAATGCGAGAGAAATAGTTGCAAGCAGCAGTTCACCTGAGATTTCAGGACATTTTCAAACATGGCATTGGAGTGTTGAGAACTTTTGCAGGTTATATAACTATGAAAAAAAAGCAGAGAGCTGGCATGGAATTAAAATCTATTCATGTTGAGTTGAGTCATCTGAAGAATCAGCCTTGACTATGTCAATGGAAATTTGCTTGAATGCGACTTTTTCAAAAATAAAATAAAAAATCTCTGTATGTCGTCAAATGTTGCTCTTCTCCTTTTTTTCCTGATTTCTCTAAAGATGCTGAGGCTTTTTTTGTTCAATCACGACCCTGGAACAAACAGAGGGACTATTAATACATATATATATGCACTGATGCACTCGGCTGGATTTAAGAGCAATAGCGTTGACCAAAAAGCCCCAGGCTGCAAATGTAACCTGCAGAAAAATAAACAAAATGAGTGAACTCTGACACGTGTCCTCATTTGTCAAAGGTCTGCAGTTGTGCTAAATTGGTGTGAAGCTGATCAGCTGCAGGATTAGGATACAATGAGGTAATGGGTGATATAAGGTTGACAATCAGCTATTGATCCTGTGGCCTCTGACCCCCAGTTCACTCGAAGGAAAATAAAACCAGCGTGTGGTTAATGGCTCCGCTCAGCTTGATTGATTTTGCTGTAAAACACCTGCTACAGTTTATTTCATTTGTGTAGATTCTCAACAATGAAAGGACATGGAGCATTTCATCGCCCCTCTGTTCTGGTTTAGCCGTGATTTAATGAACTCATTCCTGTGAAGCATGGATCTCTCCCCTCCTTCAACCTGCCTACCAAAGGAAAAAAAAAACTCTCTTTATCAGTATCATTAAGTGCAAAAGAGGGATTGAGTCCATTATCAGTCTTTTGGGTAAATGGTGCACTTGCGTCAAAGTGGCACACTTTGCCTTTAGAATGTAAATCGTCAATCTGTGTGTGTGTGTGTGTGTCTGTGTGTGAGAGAATGTGTGGCTTGTTACCTGAGGATCCAGAGCTGTTGTGGACAGTCTAACCTTAACCTGGAGGAGAGCCACAGAGGAAACAGTAAACGATCTGCGAGATGTGGCCTTTCTTTTCTAAGTTTTAATTTACAGAGGAGCCATTTCACAAAGCTCAGCAGTAAATAACATTCTGAAGTGGCTAAAAGAAAATTGCATGATTGTATGGCTTGGGGTGATGCAATGCTGCAAAAATAATTGTGTCCAAAAGACAATCTCAACACCTCAGCCACAAACACACCCTGAGCTGCTACCTTCCCTTTGTCTTCATCCCAACTCCACTCAGACCTGTGGTTTGGGCTGCTCCTCTGCACATTAGTGTCACCTTAAAGCCCTGCGGCAGGTAGTGTGTGTGTGTGTGTGTGTGTGTGTGTGTGTGTGTGTGTGTGTGTGTGTGTGTGTGTGTGGGTGTGTGTGTGTAAGTGGGGCAGTGGTGTTTGAGCAGGAGAGGCAGAAACACCTGACTGTAATTATTATGGCAGCAGAGCTCCTCTGAGTGTCATGGCTATTTTTCGCTTTCATTCTCTCTTTCTATCACACACACACACACACACACACACACACACACACAGTTATTGAAAGTTATAACTGATGCAAGGAGGACAATCGGGGGGGAAATGCAAAATTTGCATTGAATATGATTCTAGATGTACAAATTCATGCAAACACACCCGGTTAATTTTAGGATTTTGGCTACTTTGAGACGTCTTGTGTAAATCTCTCCTCATACACAGGTATCAGTCTGCACAGCGGAGCTCAAACATCCAAATCTACCACAAAGAGACATTTTTAAGTGGACAGGGAATTTAAAGTGACTGAGACGGACTTACGTGTGTCTCGTGTCCCTCCCTCAGGTTGTACGTGAGGTCCTGCTGGATGTCCTGGACGAAGTGGTGGGAGTACTCAGGGTAAAGGTCCAACACCTCGTACAGGCCCCTCAGATTAATACACTGCAGGTCACAGTAGGTCAGAGCTTTCACGTCCGCGTTGGTTTTTATCACCCGGTCGTCTAAGGACACGTTCGCCCCGATCAGGTCACCTTTACCTGCACAGAGACAGAGGGAGATATATATATGTGCAGAGGAGGTGAGAAACAGCATCACAGCATAATGTTTACATGCTGGTAAGAGGGGTTGAAGTTGTCGACCCTGGTGAGTCTGTGATGCAAACTGCGAAGCATCAAATCTTCCATTTACTGAGTAGTGTCTGAGAGGGAGTGCTCAGTTTGGAGTGAGGGAGAGATTTGGAGCAGCGTAGTGCTCAGGCAGTTGGACGGCCACCTGTCTGTTCAACACCAGTTTTAATCAGTCGGTGTAATATTAAAGCAGTGCGGGGCGAAAATGATGAACCCTGTTAAAGACATTGCAAGCAACACACCCACAACAGGGAAAGGGTTATCATCACTACACCTGGCATCCCATTGGAGAAGACAGAAGCTGGAGCGCAGGAAATCCAAGCACAAGCAGGGTGTATTTGAGTGCAAGTGCAGGATTTTGAGTGAAAGCATCACAAAATCTGAACGTGAAATTCAAACCTCGATCTTATAGGGAAAAATCTCCATATAATTTAGGCCTTTTGCCGACCGTGTCTGCTCATCTACTTCTTACACCACACATCACAACACAGAACAAGACCAGGCCACTGTAAATAAACACAACAGACACCATCCAGTTTCTACATTAACAATAACGTCTCGTGCTAATTAACCGCTAACACTTGCCAGATGACAAATAAAAACGTTAAAGAGCACGACTGCTCGTCTGTGAACGCATCGGCCACAAAGTGAGGAAGATGTGACAGGTGGAAGTGAAATGCGAGAGAAGAAAGTTTTAAGAGACCAAGAGATTTGTACTGTTCACAGTCTGAGATGATTATTTATGAAACATAGTTTGTCTTTTTGTCTCTGCGGCTGTGACGGCTGCTTCCTGTTTTCCTGATACAGGACGGGGGCGGAGTTCCCCCCGTTAGTGTTGATGCCCCTAAAGCTGTGATCAAACATTCATGGTCATTGTGAACGCTGCTCAATTAACACTGATGAAGCACCAGTCGTGACCGTTCTTACTCTGTTTCTCTCAGTCCACTCCCCCTGCTCACTACTGTCACTAATTTCTTCTCTCCCTCCCTCTTTCTGTTTCCTCATCCCCTCTGTGCATATTTCCCTTCTTTCTTCCTGTTTTCCTCCCTTTTCCTTCCTTTGTTGACTCTCCTTCATTCCCTTCTTTTTGATATCTGTCCTCTCTTAGGTTCCTACTCCCTGTTTTCGTTCATTCGTTCTTTTCTACCTCCATTCATTCATTCCTTTTTATTTAAATAGTTTTCTATCCTTTCCTTCCCATTCGTTGGTGTTTCCCTCTTCTCTATTTCCTTCTTGCTATTAATTCCTTCATATTTTTCCTCTTCCCTTCCTTCCTTCCTTCCTTCCTTCCTTCCCCTTGTTCTTCTGAATTTTGTTTCCCTTCCTTTTATTCAGTCATTGCTTCTGTCCTTACTTTTCCTACTCCATTTTTCCATTCCCTTTCTTCTACTCTCCATGTCATTCTTCTTTCACTCCTTTCTTCAAGTTTATCTTCCTGCCTTCACGTCTCCACCTTTTTCTAATTTCTCTCCTTCCACATTTACTTGCTTCCTATTGCTACTTCTGCTTTTCTCCCCACTTCTCCCTCTATCTTCCGTTCACTCCTTCACTCCTGTGCTTCCGCATCTGTTTGATTTCTTTCAGATATCCCACTACACACATCCCGTCTTCTTCCTATCTGTCCGTCAACCAAACTTTCTCTTCAACCTCTCATTCTCTTGCCCGTCTGCCGCGCTCCCACTCTGCCACTCTCTATTATGTGGCACTGATGTCTTGACAGGGAAGAAGAGGATCGAGGGAGAGGGACGCGCAGGGAAAGAGAAATGGATCGAGAGAAGCTGTTCTCTCCTTCAGTCAGACACTGTCAGCCTGACCTTCTGCACAGTCAGCAGACGAGCACAGAGACAATGCTCGGCGCCTTTTAAGCCTACACACCCACGCACGCACACATGCATACACACAGCATTTTGTGCACAGGTAACAGTTCCAGCTACTTGATACAAACGTGCACCAAAACACACAAACTTTCTTCAGAAGGAGCATTAGCATTGAGGTGCTGACAGACAACAGGTAGACACACACATATAGATACACAAACACAAACACACACACAAAGATTTGAAATACCACACACAGAGACAAAGTCATGGGTGTAGTTTCAAATTCAGATCTTTAACTTGCTTTAACTTGCTGATCTTTAACTAACATATTGACTTACTCACACTCTATCCTGGAACCCATCTTTGTCTGCAGAGTCATAGATAAGTTCTTACAGCGAGAACATGTTGTTGAAAAAATGGCATCTAACTGGAGTTGATTTTATGGAAGTTAATTATTAATAATAACAATGGGCTCTGAGGATGAGCGGTGGCCTTTAAGACACCGTAAAGCTTCTTCCTCTAAACAATGAGCTCATTTACAGGCCACAGCTTTATCACAATGAGCCACCTGGAGCTTTATTATGAAGCTTTCATAGTAAAACTATAATGGTGGCATTATAAGTGGCAAACCCATGACTAAACCCTGTCGCCTTCCCTTTATCGTACCCAGGATGGCCAGCACCATGCCGTCCTTCAGCACCTCCATGGAACCCGAGCAGACTAAGAAGATGGCCTGAAGAGCGTCGCCCTGACGGAGGAGGTACTCTCCTGGAGCACAGAAGGAGGTCTTGATGTGCAGGGACAGGGAGCGCAGGCAGCCGCGGCTGGCGGAGGCAAACAGCGACAGCTCCAGGATCTCCTTGTTAAGGTGCATGGTGATGTCGGACCGCAGCTCGTCCGGGAAGTCCTTCAGTAGCTGTGGAGCAGATGAGAGAGGGAGTGAGGCAGGAAATGAGATGGAGGGAACTTGATTTAATTTCCATTCGGCCAATAAATTAAATAACGTGATTAGCTTCGCTTTGCACAGATAATGTGTCAAAGTAAATTTGAATGTCTCTAAGAAGGCTCAGGGGTTAAAGCAGTCATCCTTTAACCAGAAGGTCAGTGGTTCGATCCCAGTCCCAGTTCCCTAGTCTGCATGCCAAAGTTTCCTTGGGCAAGATACTGAACCCCAAATGGCACTTTCTCATAGAGCAAGTGCTGCACATAGATGCACTGTATGAATGTGTGTGTGAACCTATTTACCATTTACATCCATACTATAACGTTTTTGTTTGAAACATCAATTTCAAACTAAAACAATCTCTGTCCACACAAGTGTTTAGGCTCCGTATCAGTTTTAATCCCTGTCCATACTAACAAGCCTAAAAAAGGAAATATCACATGACCACTCACGTGCACTAGGCATGTGGCTGCCGGTCAGAACAGGAAGCTTTTAGTTGTTAGTCGCAGAATTGTTGCAGATTGCTCCAATAACAGCTTGTCAACTACACACATGAGCCAATGTATCATCACTTCCAGCAAAGACAACAGGCAGCGAAATGTACGTCGTGACCGAAAAGACCCAAACAGCAAGTGGTTGTGTCTATGTCAGCGTTTCCACTCATCTTCCATCTCAGTTTCTGCTTGTCCAGACTAAAACGTTGCCCAGGAGTCAAACTGAATCAGGGCCAGCAGTGTTTCCAACTTTCTCTGTCTTAGCGGCTCTAAAACTTTTAGATGCGTTAAAAAAACGTAGTAGCATGAATGTAGCCCCAGTGTAGATATTAACTAGATGATGGTCCCTCCGAAGAAAAATCGTCCTGAAGTGAACAAAGACATTATGAACCGTGCACAACATATGCAACCAAACTCAATCTGGAAAATCACTTTCACTGTTTAGAACAAAAAAAAAGAATCAAAGCCCCACATGCCATTTATCCGTCTCCTTGTCAGGACAAAGATCTGGAGCTCACCGTCGCACTGAGTCGATCAATGAGTCATCAGAGCCAGGCTGACTTTAATCAACAGGCCCATCTATTATTCATCTGTCTGGGATTCATCACCATCATCGTTCCATCCAAGTGCTGGTCGGGGCTCTGACAGCTGTCTCGCAGGCATCCACAGCCTGGAGGGACGAGCTGCTATTAGACTACTGACTGACTGGCTTCCCTGGGCTTGTTAAGAAGAAGGTGCCGCTCACCCTCCTGCTCTGCTTGTGTTTTCTCTCAGCTATTCTCACACCACTTTGGCAAATTGAGCTCCATCTCTGCCTTTTCTTTTTTGTTTATTTAAATTTGTATCTGTCTGATTTTCTGTCTGACATAACCTGCAATAAATGTCACCATAACATAAACGAAATTCCAGGACAAACAGTGTCATACATAGATACTTGTGATATTGTAATAATCATGTAATCGTGTCGTATCGATCATATTACCGCTCCGATGATGAGTTTAAATGTGCCCGATGAGTGAGAAGTGAGAAGTAGGCGATCTTTCGAACGAAGTATTGATCTCTGTGTGTGCTGAGCTGCCGAGTGTCAAAATAACTTAAGTGGAAAACGGACAATAAGGATTTTATACAGCAGGGGCCACTTTCTCCATGTGGTCTCAGACTTTTGGATGTGCTTGTGGTGTGTGGAGGCACAAAAACACTTAGATTGCGCTACTTTTGTCTTCCTCTTCTTTTTATTATACCTCATTACAGTCGATGCCGTTGTTGACCGACCAGGTTGTCTGAAAATACTCCAACATTCGCTGCTTGAGGCTCTGCGGCAGATGATGGACCCGTATAAAGTCCTTGAGGTCTTTGGTTCTGGTGTGATACTGAGACCAGCGCGAGTACATCCTCTGGATGATGGCCGTCACGTTACCGAAGACCAAGGCATGCATCAGCGCTGCGGGGGAGAGGAGGAAGAGGAGGAGTGAGGAAGGGATGCGGGAGAGTTCGACAGAGATGGGACATAACCATGAATGAAAGAGAATTTGTCCCGACAAGAAAACACAATAGAAAAAGCATTTGGATGATGTTTTAATGGCAGAGGATGGCACCAGCAGATTCATATATTTTGTATCTCACTGTAAACAGAAAGCGACAGCAGGGGTTGTTTCAGTGACAGAAGAGCAGGTCGAAATTAATGTGATGACTAGGACCATTGCCAAGGAGGCCATTTGTTTTCATTTGTTAGTAGCAGAATTTTGCAAAACTACCAGAAGGATTACTTTTTTCTTCATAATCTTCATTGATTCCTGTGTTATGAACGTAGCCACATTGCTGTGTTTAAACAAAAATACAATTTCAGCAGGAATAAGGAAAGCTCTCACTGACTTTTACTGACTGATTATTCTGACTGATTAAATCCCTGCAGCACTGACAAAGAGCTCTGTAGTGAAAACCACAAACATGAATATGATGAAGCATAAGTCATTTTCAAGCTGTCAATTCATGTGAGCAAACAAACAGAGAAATAAAACACAAATACTATATTTACATTCATGTCTCGCGTCTCCGTACCTCTCAAACAACGGTGTCAGGACTGAGAGGAGGAGATTTGATTGGAATGCACAGATACCTGCCCTTTATACGCCCACACAGATGATGCATTCCCCTAATCTCATTCTCGCACAAACGTGCCGAACACAGAATTCACGTCTCCTGTGACCATTGTGTACGCTGACTCCTGTTTTCAGACGCTGTCACCTTCCAGTCACCGCATTTAAAAAACTCTATTTCAATCTAATATTTCTTCTCTGTACCGTACGGCAGGGTAAAGGGTGCTTTGCTGTTGAATTAATCCTAATAAGGCAATAATCCAATTCCTTCCACAAACTCACCGGATTTGACCTGTGGTCTGCTATTAATACGAACAGGTGCTGGATGTTTGTTTTCATTTTGCGTTTAATACACGAGGGACAGTGTGTGTTTGCAAGCGTGCTTTTGTGTGGGACTGCGTCTGGCCCCGGGCAATCAGGGACATTTAACATTGAGCCGAACCCGCATGAGAGCTGTCCACAGGGGAAACCCCGCCTCAGTGACCTCACCTCATCCCCAAAAAACACACCTAGTGTGACAATCAAGATTAAACCTGATCAGAGCATCCTGCAAGGACAGTTTGATCGACATTATACTTGCGACTGGATTATAATGAAACTGTGTGCATGTTAAAATGTTCATGTTTTCTTTGAAAACTCTGAATTGACTATAAATATGGCAGAAAAGACATATTTTCAGAAGGAGGAATGCATATACATGGTAAATTATTGCCACGCATGTAATCCACAAAATCAGATTACATACATGTGAACCCTGTGTGTCTGTGTACCTCCTATAAGCATCACACAAATGGAGAATATCTTTTCGGCGTCTGTGTTGGCCGACACGTTGCCGAAGCCCACGCTGGTCAGGCTGCTCAGGGTGAAGTACAGCGAGGCGATGTAGACGCTCCGGATTGGCGGTCCGCTGCCGGTCCCGTTGACGTCTCCGAGGGTGAAGTACGGGGACTCGAGACGCTTCCCCAGCTCGTGCAGCCACCCTGGGTTTCAAATCGTAAGAGTGGGGATATTAATGAAATTAGTCCCAAATTAGCACCAAAATGCATTAATTCATTCACTGATCTACAGTCATTATTAAAATAATATTCACACCATTAGAATATTGAAACATTTATTCTTTATTTTAAAGGTATTTGCTTTTACCACCATTAACATGTCGGATGATTGCACAGACGCTTAAATACGAAGAGCTTCAGTTATGTCAGGCCGTGCAGTGAAGTATGTCGATACAGAAAACAGCAGCAGGCTCTGGAAACTGCATTAAGCAGCAGGTCCCCTCCATGCCACAGCAAGAACAATGGATGTTACAGTAGGAACTGATCCTGTGCCTGGGAACCAGAACTGATCTCTGGTCAGTACAGTACGAAGACATGCAGCGGATCCCAGGAGATTCTCCCGCAGACACTGATGAATGGTAATTGGATGGAGGCCCCTCATAGCAGAAACACATAATTAGGACACAACACATTAATCCTGTCCTCCGTATACCGACCTGTTATTTTATGACACTGAAATGCAGTAATTGGTGCAGGAGAAATCTGCATCGTTCTCGTGACCCCAGTCGATGCTGACCCAGAAGCAGTTATGAAGTCGCACAGGGCCAAGGTAACGGCGAGTGATGCAGCTCATCGATACTGACCAGAGATCAGCCCCGGGGGCCTCATTATATAAGGGACCTGGAGGCTGAGGGGATGCCTGAGGGGCTCCATCATATATTACGAGAAGATTCATGGTATTCGCCAACTTTCACAGACACAAACACACACACACCCTGGAACAGTTGTTCTCGTCACATTTCCCCTGCTAAATGCATTTCTTAACAACAGACACAGGAATCAATAAATTGACTAGTAAATCCTAAATTTCAATAAGCTGTTAAAACATATATATATATATACTGTATATGTAGGTCAAGCATTTCACACATCGAGCATTGCTGATTTGGAAATAAAGAGCAATGAAGTCTCAATGTACCACGAAACTGAAAAGTCTTAAAATATATGTGGGAATTATTTGATCAGAAAAGTTATTTTGTCATCAAAGTGTGGTGATCAATAAAGAATTAAACATTCTACTTTTACTGCTACAAGCCTTTTATTCTACAGATTTTTCAGTCCAGTGTTTCCTTTATATTGATTCGGTGCAAAGCTGCAGAACTGCTCCCTCGGCTTCATCCTGCTTCGCTGCTCAACACATACAAAACACACACTATCAAAAAAAAATAAACACACAAAGAATCACAACTGAACCAAACTGCAAGTAGTCTCACCCAAACACCCACTATCATACAGTTCCAGGTCCACGATTGGTTCCACTGCCCACATGCCATTAGCACCTTGAAACAAAGTTGACAACGACCAGCTGCGGACACACTTCACACGCCACTCAACTCTCTCCACAGCAGCAGGTAGGAGTCATGTCATTTGGATTCACACTTTTGTTGTATCTCCTTTAGGACTGAAGCTTTCACTCCATTGAACACATCATGCGTGGCTCACACGCTTTTAGGTTTAATTCTTGTTTTTTCTATAAAGAGAACATGGTTCTATTTTCCTGGTTATTATTAGGATTAATATAACTTGTTTATTTATAACAAAGGGAGACTTGCACTTGCATTATCTGCAATTGTCAGAATTTTGTGAGAAATTTAAATTCAACAGAGGTGCCACAGTTTGCATGTTCCCGTCCCTGTGTTGATGCTTCACACTGAGCATGTGCTGGTGTAAACAGGAAGCAGATTGTCTTCTCTGCAGCTGATTTCATATTTAGAGAAAATACTACAAACGAGAAAAAACAATAGTAAAAAGTTATAGCAGGGATTTCTTTTCTTGGAAAGACAAAGTGTTGGAACTGTTTCTGACAGTAATTGTATTCAACAATTTGTATTCACCACTGGTAGTGAAGTCGTGAGTGAGTAAGTACCAATCAGGAAGCAAATGTGTCTTTGTTTCTCAACATCTCCAGTTTTTTAAAAATAAAACGTGGTGAAGCTGTTTCCCAACTTCTCTGTTTTAGGCCCTCAAGTTGTGTGGTTGCCAGGTGAAAATGTAGCAGTAGTGACATATTTTCAAATTAAAACCTAGTTGTGTGGATGTAACCTCTGCATGTTGGCTCAGCAATATGTTCGCGACCTGCCCTGAATGTACTTCGCCTCTCAATCTAATGGCTCCAGCTCCCCCCGTGACCCTTAAAGGATAAGCACTAGAGATAACGGATGGATAAATTCAACAATCTCCTGGGAGTTTTATTTGCTGAATCTCCACCGTGTTTTAAAGTGTCATGTTCTGTTATGATTCATGCTAACAAAGCCAAAAGGAAATCACAAAAATGCTTTATGCTTGAGGAAAGTACACACACACCTTAATCATATTTAAATCCCTTAGTAACACTGATCCAAGCTGAAGATGCGCCACCTGCATTTGGTCGAGGGCCCAGTAGCACCCCCAGTGGGCTGAAAAGGAACGGTGCCATCATGAACAGCAAGGGAATTGGAAGGTGGTTTTGGATTTGAGGGCAACACTTGGCATCCCACTCCCTGCACTCACCGATATCCCAGTTGTAGGTGTTGGCCTCCATCTCCATCTTGCCGATGATGTACCAGATGCAGGCCATCCAGTGGGCCAGCAGGGCGAACATGGACATCAGCAGGGTGAGGACCACCGTGCTGTGCTGCGAGTAGCGGTCCATCTTCTGGAGCAGCCGCAGCAAGCGGAGCAGACGCACCGTTTTCAACAGGTGGACCACGGACACCTACGAGGACAGGGACGCAAGGTGAGATTTATTATTAGGATTCAGGTGAGGACTTCTTTTTAAAAATAAAGGGCATCTCGTCATGTGTTGGAACGACATTAGAACGGTCTTCATGCACAAAAACACACACCAACGTCATCACTGTAGACAACTGTATCTCCTGAAGGCAATGTGCTTCATCCCTCGTTATATCACAACAACATAAACCAGCTTTTTATTTTGTCAGACAGGCAGAAACTGAGGATCAGACTGCGCTCGTCTCTCTTCTTTAGACTATAAATCTCATGGAAGGACTTTATACATGCACACATTTTAAAACAAAGCCCTGCGTCAAGTGACAAAAAGCTCTTGACCATGCGTCAGGTTCTGTCTGACATTACGGGCCACTCCAGAGCTCTTGTATTCTATAATTACACATGCTCTTGAACACATTGACAGTATGATCTGTATTTATGAATATTTCCTGATGAAGGATCCTTGAATATGAAACTGCCAATTAGAGCAATCAGACGTTTGCCTGCAGGCGTTTGTTTTGTCGTTTTTTTTCTAATCCTCACCATCGCCGTACAGTATTTCCCTGTAGCTTCCTTTATATGTCGTCTTCTCTCACGTTGTCTTTTGTACTTTCACTCTGTCAGTCCATGACAAACTTAACTACTATTGCTACAACCCTTGACCTCCCTTTACTGACTTACACACACAGACACACCTTTGTACTTCTATCTTAGTGAGGACACTCATTGACATATTACATTCCCTAGCCCCTTACCTTAACCTTAACCATCCAAATTTAATGCCAAACCCTTATCCTAACCCTAGCCCTAAAACCAAGTCTTAATCCTAAACAGCTCGTTGACAAAGTAAGGACCGGTCAAAATGTCCTCACTTTCCAAAACTGTCCTCACTCTGTAGGGTATATGCTTAAAATGGTCCTCAAAAAGATATAAGTACAGGAACACACACACAAACAGTTAAGTTCCTGTTCACGCCTTTGACGCACTTGTATGCTATAGATGTGAATGTCATCCATCATGCACCTGCTCCTCAGGCAACAATCATTTGGGACTTGTATCCCCATAGGCAATACACACACACACAGGCATGCACGCACACACTAGATGTTATTTAGAGGGATGTAGGACAAGGTATGTTGTTACCTTTCAATGAGGATGTATGGTGTGAGTGCATTTGTGTAGTGTGTGTGTGTGTGTGTGTGTGTGTGTGTGTGTGTGTGTGTGTGTGTGTGTGTGTGTGTAGGAGACTGTTGGGGAATGGGTGGAGACTGAGAAAGTGGGACAGAAATTCCATAGAAAAGGGTACAGTATATGTAATAACTTAAATAAATAGACTGGGGAAGAGAGAGGATGTGGGTCATAAGAAACAAACAAATGATTTGACAAAAGAGAGTGACAAGATCAGTGTGTAAAGTAAAAGGAGGAGGTGTGTGTGTGTGGACTCTCCTTATCAGAGCTGCTCCTGCATGTGTCTCCAGCATGTTTTATGCTGGTCCTTCCACCCTCTCGCTGTGAGAAATAGAGAACTGGTGCAAGCACTAGTGATAATGAAGCCTCCTACTGAGCCTTGGGGAGAAGCTCCATCTCCTCTCCATCATCTATCACCACCCCACGTCCCACCTATGGAGAGAGGAGGCAGCGCCGCACCCCATTCTCCTCCAGCGGCAGCAGCAGCAGTAAGCAACATAATGTACCAAACAATGCACACACACCGCATGCCACTTCCTCCCTTTAAAATTTGTCTCCTTCTTCTACTTCCATCTCACCCCTGCCATTCACATTTTCATTTCCTCTGGCCGTCAGGTGTGAAATTTACATTTAGCCGCCTGATTGCTTACTTTCCCTCTTCTTTTTTTTAAGGCACGCGAGACTGTAACTTTCCAGGAATCGTCATTATTTCTCCTCCTGCAGCCACGACTTCAGCCCTACAAGCCAATCGCAACAGCATGACCGGCCCGTTTATTTTTATTCATTTTGTTGATGCAGCTGTATCAGGCCAATGAGCATGAATAATGTTGGTCTCCAGTAGCACCCAGGGCTCCAGACCCAGGAAACGTAGTGAATCAGGACTTTTAATAATAAGTGTAGCAGTTGAGTTCAGCAAAATGTACATACTATCAGTAAATTAGATGTGCAGTGATAGACAGTGACTTAAAAACTACTTTAACATCAGGAACAAAACACAGAATTAACGTTTGTGTTTTGTGTTTTGTCTCGAACCCATTTAATACATTTTGTCAAAATATTGACTTCGGATCAGGAGCATTTCACTCATTTTTGCTGGATCTTACAAAAAAGGAATTAGGTGATGTTGTTAAATATGAAAACACGTCAGTCAGGGTCACAGCTGAGGCCCCATGGCTCATTTTGGTGAACGATGGCTTCCGTCCTCGAAGGTGACACGTGTATGAATGCTCTGTCCTTAGAGGGAACATCACGCAGAACGCTCAGCAATTACTGGCCATTTCCGCTCTCCCCCGGCGGCAGCAGCAGGGGAACCTGTGGCCCAGTAGCCCCTACACCCTAATCCTGACCTACTGGGAGCGCGTGGTATTTCCATTAATAGAGTCTGCAACCAAAAAAGCACCTTCACCTGGAGCTGCCTGGAGCTGTGCCCACCCCTCCACATACAACAAATCCCCTTCACAGTGGGACAGACACCGTCTATTGTTCGTTGTTCTGCTTTCTTCACAAGGAAAGACGTGTTTTCACCTGTTTCTATTGATTGTTTGTCAATTTAGGCTTTTTATGGATATTATTGTAACCATTGAAATTTCAATAAAGATTTATGTGACAAAAAATAATAATAAAATAAAAATAAATAAAAAATCTATGGATCTGGGAGGGAAAAATGCTGAATCTGTGATTTTTCGGTTTTGGTGCCACTCTCATTATATATAATATGTACCTGCATCTTTTCTTACTTTTCTTCTCCATTATCGGTCACAGTCCATTTAAAATGATGATCCCATATTGTGTACTGTACTTTACTGTGTCCTGGATCCTCTGATTCGAATAGAAGTGGTTGAGTCACGACAAACAGCAGCATGAAGTCACAGCTTTCTCCAAATTAGAAGCCAGGAAGCAAACATTTCCATAGGCAACCAATCAAAGCCTCCCTATAGTGTTAGCGCTGCCAATGGGTGATATCATTCAACCAGAGAAGAGACAAGACGCTCTACCTAATTGCTCCAGATCTGTGCTTCCTCCTCCACTCAGCTATTTTTAAGGGGGTCATGTATTCGACTGGAGCTGAACAGGAAATGGTTTTAATGATACAGGTTTGATTGTTTCTCAGCTAGTACACTATGTGGAATCAATACACAGAATCAAAGAGGCACTGGAGCAGCACTGGGAACAATCTGCGCAATCTATTCATATAAAATGTTAAATGTGCTGGAGGTGACAGGATTTCCGCCACTGGACGATCCATCATTCATGAATATCAATCATTGATAACTACTTTTTCATCTCCTCAATGTTTTTCTGTATTTATTTTTTACAATTATTGCATTGTAGGAGTAGATACACTGTATTAGATAGACAAAATGTTGTTTGAACCTAATGTTTTATCCGACCATAAAAATGTATATTATATATTATAAGAAAAGTAACAATTTATAATGAGAATGTACAGTCGATGATTGATTATGTTCTGGCGTAAATCTCGGGGGGCTGTTGATGCAGAGGTAGAAACGGTCCAATGACTACTCACCACGCTGACTTTGAAGGCATAGAGCAGGTCAAAGGGCAATGCGGCCACAAGGTCGATGATGAACCATGTGGTCAAGTAGTGGATGCAGATCTGCCGGGCGTCAAAGATCACTTGGCCCGATTTGCTGACGTAGGTGGTGCGGAAATTGAAAACAATGTCTGAGAGGAAAGCAGAAACACAAAGCAGATACTGAGTTGTGAGTTTGGTGGTTGCAAATGTTGCTCCTATATCTGAAGAGCTGACTCACACACATACACATACATACAATCTTACTTAATTACAATCAGTTCAGGGTCGTATGAGTCTTATTCACATCTGCTCCCATCTACCTCACAACGCACCTATGATGAACAGTATCTCCACCGCGATGTCGCTGACAGTCGTGCTGCGCGTCAGGTCGTCGTCATCGCCGATGAAACACACGTTGTACGGCACCGTCACAGCAACGTAGAACGTGGCGAGCAGAATCAACCAATCCCATCCGGCCTTGAACGTGCTGTAGTGCAGTAAGATGAATTTGGACTTCTTGGCGTCCGCGACCTTGTACTCTGGCAGAGCGGGCAGATCGCCAAACACATTCTGGACAGGGTGAGACAACGTGGAACCTCAGTGGTGAGGTCCCGCCAATACACACGCTCGACCAATCAGGAGGCCGTCTCAGCTGTCAATCGTGACGTTTCACACCGTTTTGATAGCCTCAAATGACTCATTAAAACCACGCTTACTGGAAAAGGAGCATTTGAACCTACATGTGTTTGATCACAACTTTTTAGTTTAGTCTCTGTCCCATCCCCCAACATGGAGGAGTCAGGATTTATGACCTATATTGCAGCCAGGCTCTATCTTTAATACTAGGGAGAGAACAGGAACATCACAGTAAAACATGCCAGCTCACTTGCATGTAAATGGTTCTCTTTCGCTAACAAAGCTTTTTGGCGGAGTAGAATAATTGTGATTAAATTAGACTGAATTTAGCTGCAAATAATTGACGCTCTTGCTCCTTCAAACTAATCTGTGGTACAGAGCATCAGCTAATGCGACTGGAGAGATTTGTTTACAGGAGAGCACCTCTCCACCCAGAGACAATTTGTCTCCTCACCTGCCCAGTGATTTTATCTACTGTGTAACAGCAGTTGTCGCCTCACTCCCCAATGTTTTACAGTCCGCCCCCCACCCCCTCTTCAAAGAGCCTTTATCATGTTACATCCTGTCCCATTGTTTGGTGTGTCAGATGATACCTTGTTGAGTTTAATCTTGCTCTTCTCTCTGCTGTGGAGGTGACCGGAGATGTGGTAGAGCACCGTGCTCCTCCGGAGACGCGTGGAGCTGAATTGGGAGCCTGTTTTCACCCTGCCGCGCCGTCGCTCTGCAAACACATGCGCGCACAATAGTTAGTACACCCCCAACCTTACAACACTTCACCCCCCGAGGTTAACTGAATCCATATTTAGGACATGCATATGCAACAGGAATAATGTGTCATTTCTCTGCAACTTCCACAATTTATGTGTACAGACCATCTCCAACAAAAACCACAGTAGCTTTCTGTTTTAAAAAGTCAGCACTGGGGCACAGAGCCAGTTAAGTATAGTGTGGTAGATTAGTTATGATGGATTGCTACTGGGGCTGGGTTTGTGCGTGTGTGTGCCTCTTCCGAGTGTATTGTAGAAGTAGATAAAGTAGCTGTGTAGTACAGTGTGGGATCGACCGAGAAGTTGGGTAATGGCAGAGGGCACTTTATTGCTCATGGGTTCTGATCCCCGTTCTCACTGCTACGAACGAACCCACAGGAAAAGATTGGCTCGGGGGCATATAACGGCAATAAGAGAGCTGAAGAATTGAAGTGATAACTGCCTCTGAGCGTCCTTTGGAAAGTGTGTGCGCACGGGGGTGCGTGTGTTGCCGGTGTGTGCACGTGGACCCCAGATGAGCCGAACAGACAGGGCCCATCCATAACACGGCGCAGCCTAGGGGGAGGCGATAAGGCAGGAGCACCGAGACAGAGACACGCTTATTTTTAGATCCAATAAATTTCCCTCTGCGTTTATAGCCATTCATGTGAAGGTAGAGGTGTCGTGTTGAAAAGGGGGGAGAGCGAAGGCATGTAGGGCATATGGGGGAGATAGGACGGGTGGAAGAGCAGGTGGAACAGATAGAGGTGATGGAGTGTGAGAGAGGGGGTGAGGAAGGGACGCCAGAAAGCTAGAAGAAAAAATCGAGACAGAGAAGATAAAACATAAAGAAGGGAGGAGACGGACGATGGAGAGAAGACGTCAGAGACGGGTTTCCCTCTTTTGCAGGCATTGACCCGTCAGTGAATAAGACAGGAGGCTAACTAGGTCACATCTGAAGTATCTGTGTCCTCAGCAGGGAGGTTCGGAACACCCCACTGATGTCACACATAACCTTGGTGCATCTCCTACTGTTACCTTCTTTCTCTTTATTTCTTATCCATTCACTTGGTGTTAAACAAGCTACTTACGTACATGTTAAGTCATTAACTCTTAAACATGCGAAAACAAGCTCAGTCCTGTTACGTCTGCAACAATGGCAACAAAAAAGGCAGTTGCCCCGTGGGACTTACCAGGCATATTCTCATTTAAATGAGCTTGTCAGACCTGCACTCGTTATAGTTCCTGTGCTGCTGTCAGTCTACACCCGAGTGCTGCATCAGCCTCTTCCAGTTTCTATGAAAAGCATTTACGTTGGCAAAAGTAACTTCTGCTTTCTGCTTTCCTCATTTACTGTGATGAGAGTAATTAAGCAAATCCAGGGGAGGGAGGTCTTATAGGTGAGAAAAGTCAATATGCTGACACACACATATTCACACACACACACACACACACGCACAAGCACGCAAAGTGACCTTCTCTCTTGCTTTGTAGGTTGCTTCTGGCTTTTTACTTAGATGTTGCCCTAAAGGTAATCCTTTGAGGAAATTGATTTTGAGTGCAAATTTTGCAACTTAATTTCCTTTAGTCGTCGCTTGTATTTACAGTTATGAATATCATTAAAATGGTGGAAGGGCAAAGTTCTGACAAAGATATCTGACTCGTTGTCATCAAAGTATGTCTGTACTTTGCAGTGCAGTATGCGCCCTGACCACCTAAAGCACCTATAATGTGTGCAGCATGAAAACGCAGCACTTGCTCTAATTGCAAAAGGTTGAACATTTATGTAGCAGAAATTATGTTTTTCTTAAGAGGATTGACTTTTAAAGGATCTGCAAACCTCTGCTACACAGATACTGGTTCTTCCTGAACTGAGGAGTCAAAATAACTCAAAGGATAAATGAAGTGAGTATAAAAAGCTGAAGATTTGTTTTTGTCTACAAAAGCAAGCATAACGTCATTTTGGTTTGATGAAGAAATCCTTTCTGTTCTGTTTAGGTAGACACAGCCTTAAGGTCAACAACATTATCTACGGCTATTCAGTTTACCAAGTTGATGCTAAAATTCAGAAACCTTGTCAGGCGCCTGATAGCTCACCTTGTACTGAGGCTTGACTCCTCTGCAGTGTACTTAGGTTCTGTTCAGACCTGGCTGTTTGCTGCATGTCTTCCCTGCTCTCTCTTCCCCGTTCACATTCAAACTATGCCCCATCAATAAAGGACATATTGCCCAATCTGCAAAAACCCACCACTGAAGATCTCTCCAAGCTTGTCTTTATGCAGCACAGAAGATACCAGTAACAGGTACTGCAGATGTGATTCTACCACAACAGATGAGCAGCATAACAACCCTACTAGTTCTATCTAGTCTGATGTCAACAGAGGGGGGAAGACACAGTAACAATGACAACAAACACATGGAAAGATGGCAGCAAGGGTGGGGTTCCGAATGAGCAGCTGCGACTTGTGGAATAAAGGAGGCAAACAGTTGTTTCTGTTGATGGACCATCAGAATCAAGAAGGCAACCAAAAGCCTGTATGCAAACTGTGCCACAGAGCATTTCAAATGAAGGAAGGAAACGCCTCCAACACAGGCTTCTGGATCTGTACACAGAATCAGGTTGAATGGGTTTTGATTATATATATGTGTATATCTAATATATGTGTGAGTTCATAGTTATTGTTTGTGAATATTTTTTTCTGACAGCTGCATCCAATGCTCAGCATTCACATAGTAGGCCAGCATAGAGCAAGAAGCTCATAACATATATGGCTACTGTCCTTACTGTTCAGGGATAACAGTGAATAGTCTCACACTATTGGTCTGTTACCGTGTTAGTGAATTAATACTGCTGCTTCCACACTGACTTCGTGAAGACATGTGTGTGTGCGTATGTGTGTGCACTCTGGTGGAATTTTGGTCTTGATAATTGTGGAATTTCGCTGGTATCACACTGACCTTCCTTCTTGTCCTCTTGGATGGCTTTAGCTTTAGTGTCTGTGATGTCTTTAAATGAAGCCAGAAAGAGCACCACGTCTCCCTTCTCGTTCTTAATTGGCACGATGTCCAGCAGGCACCAGAACAGCACAGCTGCAAGGGGAAAAAACACTTATTAACACAGTTTATACTATATACACCAGCTTTGGTTATACCTTATACTCAGAATGGATTTACAATGTGTGTGTGTGTGTGTGCGTGTGTGTGTGTGTGTGTGTGTGTGTGTGTGTGTGTGTGTGTGTGTGTGTGTGTGTGTGTGTGTGTGTACTTCAGTGTGTATGTGCACATAGATCGACAGACAGACAGATTCCCAGACTTATTAGTGAGCCTATCTACAGCTGGAAGTCCCTTGGGAGAAGCAGAGCCTTTAAATAGAGCGAGTCATCGTTCCCCAAGCACAGCGAGAGATGAACCGATCTCTGAGGTCCCATCTCCTGCTAAATAGATAGTTTTTCAGAGGCACTGCAGGTCAGTATCTGTGAGGATGCGTGTGTCTGCACCAGCGTTGGTGTTCAAGTTTCCTTTATCAAAAAGATGCACAGATTGTTCGGTTTATGAAATACCTCAGTTTTGTAATTTTTTCTGTTCATTGGGGAACCTCAAAATGTCATCTTTTCTCTATTTTTACCTGTGCATACATTTGGTGGAGACGAACGTCCTCACAGCAGAGGTCATGCTAAACAGCTTATTTTTGACTGTGCAGTTAATAGAAATGAATCGCTGATTAAGAGGGATTTCCCACGGAGTTCCCTCCCATCACTCCCACTCACTAAATATTCCTGGTGTGAAGATGAGTCAATTACAGTGTTATTTGTCTGTGTGTGAGTGTGTGTATGTGTGTGTGTGAGTGTGTCTGATTGAATATCTGCATGCCTGCAAGACAAGGAAGTGCTATCGAGCACACACTGCGAGAAAAGAGCATTCCTGATTGCGAACACGCAGCTTTCTCTCTCTCTCAGGCAGACAAGCGGAGGACCGAGTCAATCAGCTAAGCGCGGCGAGACAGACAGCCGGGCCAACTGGCACAAACAGTACTGTGAGGGAATGGCACAAGAGGCGGGAGGGGGGAAAAAACGGTATCATAATGAGAGAGAGAGACAGAGGAAGATGTAAAGTAGCAAAGGTAAAGTAACGGAGAACAGGAGGGAAGAGGAGCAAGGGGACGTGTGCAGGGAAAAGACAATAAAGCGAGACACAGACATATTAGACAGTCACATCTGTGATGGTATTAGCAAAGCTGTTTCTACACAAACTGCACAGAGCCGTCGGCTAAATCTGCTTCAGGAGCCAATCAAGGGAAAACTATGAATTGTGGCACAGCGCCTGACACATGCACACATCATAATACCTGTATTAATCAGTTTAGAGCAGCGTACAGCAGCATAACTCCTTACATGCATGTTTATACATGTTGGTACTAAGTTTCTCTTCTATTTGTTAGTATGGTGAGTTTGTATAAACACACCAAATCAGATTCAACACTCTTCTGTCTTCAGGAAAGTGTGTAAATGGGGTGCTCAAGCATGATGAATGCCACCCCAGCATGCACAAGGACAGTAAATTAACATAATTAACGGAAATTAACATGAAATTTGGTGAATGCGACATGTTCTCCCTGAAATCACCTTTCATGCATAACTTAAGAACAAATCTGTTCTTGAATGAGGCGCAGTGTCCCCGCAAGGTGTTTTTCATTCGAAGCAGCAAATATATTCCAACCCAAAATCGACATTTACCTTTAATCAATACAGAAAAGATTAAGTTCTGCTTCCAGCAACGGAATCAATCGGTAAATGGTTCCAGATGCATCAGTCACAAACAACTGGTTAGGGAAAAAACAACAGCTCTTTTTCCCAGATCACATCTCTCAAATCGCTCAATTTCTTAGCTGGCGGGTGCAACTTCTTCAACGAGCTCAGAAACAAATGGAAATTTGGTTGTCTATATTTCCATGACAACTGGAAAAACTCCATCTGCTCAGGAAGATTATGTAAGAAAATCAAAAGCCGGAGAACAGCAGCTAAATGGACCTTGCAGTGAGAGTGTTTTGTCAACATGTTTCCACGCTCAAGAATGAATGTTTAATCTCACCCTCACCCTCCGCTGCTCTGCACAAATAAGAGCGTATGCAGAGCTGATAACACATTTGTGTGATGGTGTAACTGCAGAGAAATTCACACCAAAACACAAATGTTGTCGAAGACTTTTTTCTCCCTTTATAAAACCTTTTTAGATTCACACAAACTGGATCTGCTGCAAGGCACGGCAAAAAACCTAAGCCAGGAAAACTGCAGTAAACATGCAGAGGGCACACGGCACCGTCCCACATCACAGCGAGCATGTTCCCAACTGATGCCGAGATGTGCTCATTAGTTTTGACTCCATTTTGTTCAGTGGCCAGCCGGGGTAATCAGAGAGGGACACTCCAAACCGCACCACGCCACAGCCAGCTGCAGGGCTCGGTGCATTTCAAGGAGACGGGGGTTAAAGAGTCACTGGCTGACAGCTATGAAAGTTTAATGTGTCTCGCCGTTAAAATATCAACTGAGGGACTTTAGTGGCTGTTTAATCACCTTTTAATGGGAACGAGACAATTACTAAAAAAGTTCTGTCCGTTCCTCCAAGCGTCACTTCATATATCCACGGTCCCATCTACGCTGATTTAAATGAAGCTCCTTCAGAAATAGCTGCGGAGGATGGTCATCAATTTATGGAAAAATACAAGAAAAGTCAGACGTGATAATCACACTGTGCATGTGCTCTGTAATGGTTTTCTGTGCTTGTCAACTTGCCCTGGTTTCATGGTGACATGACTGGGCACGATCACAGAAGAGCGGAAAATTAACTTTCACTGAGAAGGAAGGGAAAAGGAAAGAAAGACAACAACCACCGAACCGTAAAGCAAAACTAAATTCTGCGTGAGTGAGTTACTTTTGACATTTTCCGGACATTTTCCGAGCAGCCCCCGAACACAAATTATGGGATATATCTCATGCTATATTCCAAAACTCAATAAAGGCTTTGAAAGGTTGAAATCTAATAGAAAAGGTTGTGCGCAATGTTTTGACAGGCTGACAAAAAAATTCAAATCTGTGCCAACATCATTTTCCTCCTTCCTGCAAACCAAATTAACCAAATCAAATTTGTCACTGTTCTCCCAGTGCATCAGTTTGTTTCCGAGGATTGAAACCTTGGTAAGGAACTGAAAACTGGTATTAACTCTGCTGACATACGCCCTGACTCCTGTTGCAGTCTGTTATTTCTGAGGAGGAAACACCCCCCCGTTTCAAGATTTGTGATCTTGCCAATCACATGATTTCTGATCTGAAACTACAAAACTGATGGTCTGAAAAAATGTTGGGACACACCAAAGAAAAAGAATAAAAATATCTTAGGATGAAAAAGAGGACTCAGACAAAGATGTCAATTTAGGAAAAGCAACAAGATTTGAGATATTTTGGTGATGCCGACGTTAGCGCCATAATCAAAAACATGAGATTTCCGCAGTGGAATTTAAGCATCAGGTCCTGCTTCCTGAATGATCTACCCAGGCTCCACCCCTCGCCTGAATTTGTTCCTGTTGTTGTGAACGTGTCAGACCCGGACAACCTCCTGCTGCGTTTTTTCACATGCGAAAGGACAAACTTCACATTTGCAAAGTTCATGTCTGAAAACGTCTGAAGTCTCACCCGTCTTTTTGTAGAACATGATCTCGTCCTTAAACTCCTTGCGCTCCTCCAAGGCTTCGTCGATGCTGAGGATGATGCTTTCGCTCGACTCGGGCCCAAACAGGAACTTGCAGGCGCAGCTCTTCTGCATGACCTCGGCCCGGGAAAATCCTGTGAGCTCGCAGAAGCCATCGGAGCAGTAGACGATGGGAAAGCCCTTCGACATCTGAGCGTTGGCCAGGATGAAGTTGCTGTCTGCAGGAGAGAGGGGGAGAGGTGAGGAAGACGGCAAGCAGCTGAGGTGATGACATTGTTGAGGGAAGGTGGAGTTGTGGTACTCCTTACACTACTTTTCTCGCGTACCCATACTTAGAGAAACTAGCAGATGTCTCTTTGCACTTTTTGCTGATTCTCTATTTAGTTAGCAAGTTTATCCTGGCATAGCACAAATCTCAGGTCCTGCTGTTAAAACTGCCCCAAAGGCTGTTTAACATAACTTCACACTGAATACAATGAGAAAAATTTACATGCAGTGTGTTTTTATGACTTGAGGCGAAAAAGGAAAAATTGTAAAGCTCATCACAGACCAAACTACAGGTTTAAACTAGTCATTGCTTTTGCTCCTTTGATAAACCCGGGAGGTTCTAGGACCAATCCCTCAGATTCACAGCACAGCAAAATGTAGAGTAAAGCAACTATTAATATATGTAAATATCATTAATTAACACTAGAAACATGAATTAACATTACCAATGTTAAATTAAAATTGACTAAGAATTAAACTGGATTTAATTTGGCCACTTTCAGTAGAACGAGCTGTAAACACTGCACTATATAATCTTCTACCTTACAGTTTAATGTTAGTAATCGGATTTCAGTTTTAGTCTCTACTTCCACTGCTCAATCCTCCGCCATGTTCATTATTAAGCTGGTAAATGTGCTTGTCTGTGTTAATGCTGAGCTGGTACCATGCAGTTTACTGTTTACTGAAAGCATCTGTCTGCCACGGCTGAATATAATGAGAGGAGTGACAGCAGAAATAACAGGAGCTGTGTATCCAAACACAGTGAGCTGAGAGACGAGGGGAAGAGCAGAGAAAGGTTCAGGGTCAGGAAATTTGGAAATGAAATGAAAATGATTTTCTTTGTGCTGATTTGGTCAAATGAGAATCATATGAAACTCAGAGTGTCAGATTCCCTATTAAGGGGATATGGGCTAACACACCAAATTTGACCTTATTGGGGAGATACCATTTAAAATCTCTTTCCAGTTCCATCTTTATATGAATGGTATGATGTCCTCGACATCAGAAATAACAACACTTTGAGTGATTATAACAGTTTAATCGCAAAAAAGATATTTATTTAAAAACTGATTCAATTTTCACCTAAGTTAGTTGAAGATATCATCAAGACCTCCAGAGAGTTTGGTCTTTGGATTTTGAGTCATTACTGATATCATCATTTATCTGAAGCATCACATTAGCAACTCCTTAATATGTTATTGAGCAGCAGTTAATGATCAGTGCCAAATATTGATGCTCAATAGTGATACTTATAAATTATCCAGTAATTTAGAGAAAAGCCTGGTGGTAGAGAAAATAGCTCTTTATTGAGTTGATGTATAGATATGTAATAGTTCTGTGAGTGTGTGTCTTAACTTTTTCTTTTTCCACATGTCTTGTATATGGAATACTGGAAGAAGATCAATGTGTTTGTGAATCTGTCTTTTCAAGGCAAATTCATAGTTTCGGTGTCTGCCAGGAGTCCGCTATGGTCCTCATGATGTAGATGTCATCATCCACCTGTCTGGACACATGGACTCCTGTGAGGACGTCTGTGTGGAGCCAAAAATCTGTGACTGCACTGACCAAGCATGCTCCAAGTACAATATATCCACCTACTGGAATAGATACTGGAAGACCAATGCCGACCCTCATTTTAGTATGAATGGAGCCATAGGAATGTACGCGTGACAGGAACAAGGATACAACACTCGCAGAACGCTGAAAGTGGGGTCAAACCATATTCAAAGAAGAGATAGGCCAAATGCATTAGCATGACACAGACATAAAATATATATGTATATGTATGTTACAGGCAACTTTGACTGTTTTTTTTGGAACCAGTGTGAGACATTTTTAAATCAGTCGGGGATGTTGCTCCGCCAACACTCTGGTTGCAAGACCACCTCTTTAACCTCTCAGCTCCTGACACCCACTCTTTGAAGCTTCAGGTAATAAAAATGGGAACTAATTCGACTGGTCGAGGAGTGCCTCTCTGGGGGTTAAACCGAGCCACTGGGACTAAAGAGGGACTTTTAACACACAGATACAAAGGCTGATTGAATCCTCAGCGCAGGGCAGCATGAAGGTCATTTACCTCAATAAATGACTGATTTATCTGCAGAGCAATGGAATCCTGCTCTTGAAACTCATTCCCTTGAGTCAAGAAACTCACCCTGAATTCACGATAAACTCTGTGGTAGTGGCGGATAAGAGGAGGTTGTGTGTTCAGAGAGGAAAAGCAGGAGAGAAAAAGCAAAAGCAGAGGATCAATAGTGATTGTCCTCGAGTGATGACAGAGAAAAAAAACAGGATCGCATTAATGCTGAAGTCTATCACGTTTAATTAGCCTATTTGTGTCTGGATCTAAATACCCAGGTTTGAAGTCGACCAGCTGTTTATATCTGAATCCACACACACACACACACATACACACACACACACACACACACACACACACACACACACACACACACACACACACACACACACACACACACACACAGTGCCAGTGTGGTGCAAATGTTTAGAGCTCTGCTGAAAGACAGCGAATGTTTAAAGTACAATGCACATTATACAAGACAGTGGATGACTGTGGTTTAGCAGATTCTATAATAGTGTCTATATACGTGTGTGTGTGTGTGTGTGTGTGTGTGTGTGTGTGTGTGTGTGTGTGTGTGTGTGTGTGTGTGTGTGCATTGATGTAATTTGATAAGCAGTAGAACCTGTTCCAAATTATTATAATAAATGTATGACTACTCAGTGTGGCATTAACAAATGTATATCTGAGACTATATGAAAATCACAGCAAAATCATGATCTCACACACACACACACACACACACACACAAGCACTCATATGCATAAACACACGCAGCGACATGAACTCGTTTATAATCACAGTTTGAGACGTCCTGCGAAGGGACTTGTTCCACTTACATTTCATTTCAAAAATCAATTTTCTGCATCAATAATTCCTTCTTCTGCCGACCGCCGGTGTTTAATTGTTTTATGTTGTACATCAGGCTTTGCTGAGGGGACATACCTCTGATCTGCACTGGAAATACAATGACAGAGAACTAAACCCTTGTATGCGTCCCTCAAGAGGAACGAGCGACATGTTCCTTCTTTATAATCCCATTCAGAAATCAATAGAAGTCGCTTCTGCGCGCTCGCTGGCACAAAATGTGATTCTTGTCACTTTCAACTTCGAACAGGAGGGAAGGTACTCCAGGAATATGTAATAGTAAATGAATAATAATACTTTTTTTTCAATTATATCTGTTGCTCATACTCAGCAAAATATATGTTGGAACAGAAAAATGCAGAACATCACCAGATCTTATCTTGTAAAGGATCATTTCAGTTTATTACAACATCTTTATTTTTTGGTACTTAAAGTAAAAATGATGTACGTGCACAGTGACATCCCAAAATACTGGTAGAAGAGAGAGAAAAAACTTTGAACCATATTATAAACAAGCCTTGTGCCTTCCAGATATGCACTTATTTACTGATTCATTGAAAAGAATCATTAGAATTTTCTGAATAAATGTGACTTTTGACTCTGTCTGATCCACTCATGGTTTCATACCTCATAAAATTTATTTTAGTTGATGTCACTGGGTTTGTTCAACTCAGCAATTAACCCACTTAACGCAGTCATCCGGCTTCCAATAGGAATAGAAGGAGGGACTGGGCTATGAGCTGATAGTTCGGCATCGAGAAATAGAAATGCAGTGATAGTGAAATGAGGGAGAAAAACTCCTGGAGAACAGTCGCCTGTCAGCAGTAATACTCTGACTGCACGACCCAGACAGATGGTCAGAGAGGGTGTCAGCGTTGGGACCGGCTGTCGGATGTGAGACCCCTCAGGCTCGGGTGGGGGGTGGGGGGTGGGGGGGCTGGGAACGAGCGACAGGGCTGCTGGTGTCTGAAGGACCCGCAGCAGAGGCCTGCAGCACTCGCTTGGTGGCAGCTCCCAGAGCACGAGTGGATGGTGCTGACAGAAAACTAATGTTTATACCGTGAAATACTCACTTTACTGTCTGGCGGTGGATTCAGTGCGGTGGTTGAGTTCATGGAATAGAAAGATGTGCTGTTTACTTTACTGCAAGTTTGTGTAATATAGAGGGGAGGTCAGAGACAGAGACTGCATTTCTATTAACTTAAGCCTGTAACTAGACCTCACTTGCCCGCACTCCTGCGCTTTCAGAATTTATATCACTTTCTTTCAGTTTTTTTTTTCTAATATATATATATGAAGGGATGAAATTTGATGCCGATGTTCATGTTGACACAGAGACCTTAAGAAACTGATATAACTTACTATAAACGTATATTTGTGTTAGTATGATGGTCCATGTTTAATTTGATAGAAAAAGCAATTAAGGGACGTTTGCAAGTGCTGTTATGTTGGTGTCTTTGTGATTTTTTTAAATCTCGGCAAAAAAAAGTCCAACATGTGTTTGCTTTTTAATTCACATCAAATCTTGGCCACTGCCTCTGTAATTGGCTGACACTTGTTTAGGCTGACGCGGAACATAATTACCATTTGCTTGACC
This sequence comes from Verasper variegatus, assembly GCA_026259375.1. NCBI lineage: Eukaryota > Metazoa > Chordata > Actinopteri > Pleuronectiformes > Pleuronectidae > Verasper > Verasper variegatus. The sequence continues at coordinate 11,598,095 of CM048038.1, forward strand.
TTTCTCGTGTCAACTTTAGCTTTGTCCTTTCCATCAAATTCCCTCATTTTGCCTCTTCCTCTCCATCTGTACTTCCCTCCTACTGTCCTACTTTCCCCGACCCCGTCCCTGCCTCCCTCCTTCCCTCCCTCGCTCATGCACCAGCATCACACCCCTGTTCTTGCCTTTCCCCACCCTCCAGTTTTCCTATCTTCCTTCCTTCTCCCCCTTTTCTCTCCATCACTCCAACAGCCCTTTGCTCTATCCCTCCTTCCCTTCCCTGCCTCCGTATCAACCTTTTGCTCCCTCCATCATTCCCTTCCAGCTGCTCTGTACGTCCCACATACAGTTTTGGATCTCTCCACCTAATTACTCTTCATCTCCTCTCTGCCCTTGGAATTCCAACAGAAGATCCATCTTTCCCCTCCAATCCATTTATTTCCCTCACTCTCTGCACACATTCGCCTTCTTCCCCACCACCTGTATAAGGACATCATCCACCTACTGTTACTATCATCCTGCTGCACTAAGAAACTCTACTGAAGGAAAAATCTGAATCATATCCTCATCTCTGAAACCTTCCTCTCCTTTGTCTCTTTCCTTCCTTATAGCCCATCGATCATCCCCTACATGCTCACACTATTGCATGACAGCCACTGGAGAAACCCCACAGGGACAAGGATAGGAGAAAGATGAAGAACGACGGAGACAAAGAAAGAGAGAGGGGGGAGGGCAAAAAGAGGAAAGAGGGCAGGGAGAGAAGAAAGACAAGAAGAGAGAAGACCAGAGAGATGGTTACACCACCTTCTTACGCAACAAACATCAACTGTGTCTTGTAATTACAGGTGAAGGCAAACATTTGTTAGGCCTGTGTGAGCTATTATTAAAAAATGCATGTGAGTGCAATCATACCATCAAAACACCATCATGAGAAAGATATTTCCTCTTCTCAAAAAACATTTTACTGACAACTGACCCTGTGCCATTATGCAAATTATGTTTTCTGTGAGAAGCAGGAAGGTGGGATTTGCATTGTTAGCAACGCAAAGTTGTGATTGTATCACAGCTGGCATGTTGTCCTCTACAGATAAAGACTGGTTTCTTTTATGAACACAATGTTTTCTTAGCCTTGATCAACTTTATTCAAGCTGTCATTGGAGCTGGTTGAACTTTCACACAACTTTCACTGGATTGCAATGAACTCCGGGTACAGACATTCATGGTCCCCAGAGGATGGGTCCTATACTATAAAATATTTCCTCTGGCAATGACATGTATCAATAATGGCACTCAGAGAGTGCATACATCTATCGAGGCCCAACAGTCCGCTGACACACGCATTGCTATATATCAATCCCCTAAACATGCCTGATTCTTTTCATTAAGATCCATGAAATGAATTGTCTGAGAAATCAAAGGAAGGCATTCTAGTTTTGGGAGGGCTACAAAAGGTATAGAAAACATGAATGTTGTTTTTTTTGTAGCGCAATGACAAGGACCTGTTGAAATCTATTTTCTCAACATGTCAGTACTACAATAAGTAGGTGGGTCAGAGAGAAATCCAGAGCAGCACAAATTACACTATCAGGTGCATTTCTTCAGTACACTCTCCTGAACCATTGGTAGAAAAGGGAGGGAGGATTGTGTATGAAAACATGAAAGGACAGATGAGGGGACAGGAAGGCAAGATATACACCAAGGCAGTCAGATAAGGGACAGAGGGCGAGAAGGTGACGTGAAAAGTTGAAAGTAAGTGAGATGGAGCTGTGAGGGGTGGGATGATGAAAGATGGAGATGGAATGTGGTTGGAAAAAATTGGTGGGTAAGTGGAGAGACGAATGGAGAGACCTCACCTTTTTGGCCAAACTCCATGCAGGCCTCTCAGAAACTGCTACAGAGCAGTCACATAACCACAATATAGTCGCTAAAGAGTTGCCATAGTTACCACTGACACACACCTTGGCAACCAAGGTTACAATACAGTTTGCCTTAGGAATAGCTACTGAATCTAGTCAACACATGAGATTATGATATTTGTGTCAGGATAATTCATGTACAGGTTGCCGGCTGGGTATCAATTACAGGATAATTTCACTTAATGAGGTCAGAACACACACACACACACACACACACACACACACACACACACACACACACACACACACACATCAGTGTACATGCACACAGTCATGCCAGCGGTGGCAATCCTCTCACACGATATAACTGAAGACAGAAAATCAGTTGACAAATCTAGGGCCTTAATCACTTCTGTGTCTCTTTATCATTCAGGCCCCCAGGCTCACACCAACTGAAACATTACACCAGTCATTACAATCCTGTAATTTCCCAGCCTGCCTCCCTCCTTCTCCTCCTCTCTCTCATGGTCAATTTCTCTTTCACCCTCCATTGTCTGCCTCCCCTGCTAAAAATAAATATACCGTAGTCTCTCTCTCTCTCACGTTCTCTCTTTCGTAAAAAAACCCCCAATCCTCGCATTTGAAAAATTAATTGAGTCTAAAAATGTCCGACTTGGCCCAGACTTCCGTTTGTGAAAACCCCATTTGTCGATCGTTTTGGACAGTCCATTAGAGACGGTGATTAGGGGAGGAATCTCACTCATTAGGTGGGTTAACAAGGCAGAACATCCGCGGTTGACAGGGGAAGCTCATACGCAGACGTCCCAAAAGTTTGGTGGAACAGACCAGGTCGGCGTTTGCCTCCTTAGTGATAATCAAGGTCTAGTGACTGTTCTGTGAGGACAGCGTTTGCCTGCTGAGTCTGTGCTGATGATGGTGGCTGTTTCCTCTGGACTGCATAATTTGCCAGAGCCTTGTTGAAGCATAAATACAAGTTAAACCCTGCTTTTTTCAGGCACATTGTTCTTATGGTGTATGCAGTGGATCAGCAAGCAGTTATTTCCAATAAAGACAACAAAGTTTGCCAATGATTAATGAAGCATTTAGCTAGAGTCGCATATTCCTGACTTGGTGGGGACTGAGAACAATATATTAGAACCTCAGACTGTACATAAAGATGGACAAAGTGTCTCCAAATATCTCAGACACAAACGCTGCCATCTTGTGTATTTGGAGCCATTCTTCACAGTTGGGATCAAGGGATGAACATGCACTTGAGCAGTGGTGATTCATCTGTGGTGATTCATCTGTCAATCATAACGTTTCACCCCTGTTATTATAGAATCAAAATAATACAAAACAAACTTAAGGGAAATATAAGCACTTAAACATACATCAGTGTGATAAGATCTACCTAATACAACATAAACCTGTCAAATCTATTTGAGCCATACTTTGACTATTTAGTTTGCTCCCATCCACCAACATGGAGAAGGTGGAGTTTCTGACCCATACTGTAGGTGGTATAGACTGACTCACTGATTGGTCGAGAACATGTGTGGGTGGGACCTTGATACCACAGCTCCACACCACGATCACTACTGTGAAGACTCTGCCTCTAAAAGACGTCAAAAGTTAGCTTCACATTTTTCTTCAATGGCTGGAGCATCACCTACTTCACAAAAACAATGCTCTCTGGCGTTAGTGGGCACTGTGGCAATACTTCAATATGATTTAATGAAAATCTTTTTTTGTTACATTGTTGACTCGGATACAGCGCAGCACCATCCCTTCTCTTTATTTGTACCCTAAAATAAACCCGTCTCATTATTAAGTGGGCTTTGGAGAAAATGGGAACAGCAGTGCCAATCCACTGGCAGTAAGTGAGAGCCCCCGTGCACCCAGTCACTACAGTCAATGATGATTGATTACTCCTCCACAGTCTCATAACTGCACTCATTACTTCTTTTCACAGTCATTCTCTGGCCGAGGAAAACATCAGACCTGCCTTGTCAGGGGGTTGGCATAGTCATATTGTGAGATAACATTAAACTAAGAGTCTATTAAGGGGAATTAAAAAGTAGCTGGTGTCCTCCTGACAAATAATCCAGTTAAATCCACTTAAAATAAACCTTGTTTAAAAATATGTGCGTCTGTGGTCTTTCAAAATCAGTAATTAGCTCCCTGGGTTTTACTTCAGGTCATAAGGTTGCTGGTGAGACTGAGCCATGGGGACGACTGCATCATATCCACTGTCTTCTCTGAGACAGCAGGATCTGATAGCAGCAGCTTTTTCATGTGTGTGTGATACTCTGATGAGAATTGGAACATTCACCTGGCATCTTTTTAACAGCTTAATTAGATGTGCGGCAATTAAAGAAAGTTAATCAGTGGAAACTTCTGCTTAGCTGCCCTCATGTTCAAAGACAAGAGACAGCTGAGCACACACACGCACACAGACACACGCACACGCACACACAAACAGAGCTGCACGTATATACACACACAAAGTTCTGTGACAAAAAACTGAAAAGTGGGTAAAACGCTCCACCTTTTTGTTCTCCTGTCTTCATCTCCCTTTTACACACATACATACTCTCAACTTCCTCTCTTTTATTCACATATACACTTAAACATTACCGCCACCGCCATGCACAGCTGTTCCAAGTCTTTGTGCCAGTGATTGTGACAGTAATTACCTGCCTGGTGGAGGTGGAACTCGTGTGTGTGTGTGCAGAGAGCAAGAAAATAGGGATCTAAAAGGAGTGGTGCAGGAATGGGGAGCACACAGCACACGCTGGGAGACTTTACACAGGCCTCTGCCACAACTGTACCATCAAGACGTCGGCTGCTGGATTAGGCAGAAGAACAGCCCATTAGGGTCTCAACCCCCCAAATGAAGGCCAGTATTGGCCGACAGTCGATCAAGTCAGCAAGTATTCTGTAATGCTGACGAAAGATTCAGATATGGAGAAACATGTGGGTATACTGCACTGCACTTGACTGTGACTTGACCATTTGAGCACCCCAATGTAGGTGCCAATAGAAAGCAACTGAATTCTTAATTTGGATTTACATGATAAAGTTGTGGTAAAGTTTCTCAAATCGTGTTTACATTATCTTCAAATGGACTACAATGTAGTACATTATGGTTTAAAATATTTTGGGCTTGTGGGACCCATTAAGATTAGGCAAAATCAAATTAGGACCCCCAGTGACAGGATATTGCCTTATAGGCCTTGACGTTTCAGGGCGTTTCAGGTCTGAGAGTTTCATGCTCGTTCTGGCACTTGGTCTGGCAACCCACGAATGCATATCTGATCCAACATTCTATTCCATTTCACTTTGACCCACCATGTTCTTCATCTCTCTCTCTCTCATCTTTGCAACCAAACAATGAGGGCACCACCAACTGGACTGGAAAGTGTTATAACTAGAGCATACGCAGCCACCACATACAGTCAGCATGGTCACAAATTTGGGGCTGCACACAGATATCCACAAAGGGGAAACAACAGGAACTGAGCCGGGAAATGACTTTGTTAAAAAAGAATGAGCAGCAATTTACCCCGAGCCTGCTGTAGGAATATTTACGTTCATTTTCCCCCTCAACCTCCAAAGCTGCTGGTTCCTCCAAACATGGAGAAATTGTTAAAAGCCTGAAATACTAAACATCCAGCATCTAAACAAGCAAGCAAAATGTCAATGTCTTCTCTTGTCTGTTAATGGAATTAATGCTGAAGGTTTACAGTAATTAATTGAATCGGGATACACCAGTTTATGTCTAACACCTCAATTTATTCAAATTAGCCTGGATCAGAACATCTCTCTGTGTGAACACTGAAAATGTTTATTACGTTTTAAAAGTCCACCAGAAAACGTACAAGGCATTTTGTCTGCGTTTTAATCGGATCAAGTTAAAGACTTTCCTACTTTCACTTTTCTCCATTAAGCATGCAGTGTTTCCAGGTCCAAATTGCCTGAACAAGCTTTGCATGACGTCAGAGGGGATCACACAGCACTGAACCCAGCACTTCCCCTTATATACGCTCGCGGCCAGGCCATCAGACACGATTTGTCCTGTCAGGCTCCACTGCCTCCAGTCTGCCCCATCTTGCAGTCCAAATCCAACATTAATTTCCTCCATCTCCCCAACTCAAGGGCGGCAGTTCATTCTCTGGGGCTTGACAAACCACTTGTGTTGGGTACAGTACCACTGCAATTCCCTTGAATTAGAACAGAGATCCTGCGGCGGGCAGCTGGATATTTGTTGCTACTCGAAATACAGGTCGCTCTAACTCATACAGTGGGTGCTCAGCCTGAAGATGGATGTCTCTGGTTACTGTTTTGTTTCTACTGAATGGAAGGCTGCGGGAAATGTTGTCCCAGAGAGATGGTTTGAGCGAGGTCGGGCGATGAGTCTGCAGCCACTAAGGGGATGATGTAATATGTTACCATTAAGAAATTATAACAGAATTAGCAGATTGAACAAAAACATAGAATAAAAGTGATTTTAAAGGCTGTAATTGACGAAATAAGCCATATACAGTACTAGTTATATGACCCTGTATTTGATACACTATGTCACACTGATATGGGGCACAGCCAAAAGGTTCCCGGTTCAAAACCTGCTTTGGTTTGTGTGCAGTTTGCATGCTCTGGTTTCCTCCCATAGTCCAAAGACATATAAAATTAGGGTTAGATTAATTGTCCTTTGCTATGAATGTGAGTGTGTAAGGTTGTTTTTTGTCTCTGTATGTTGGCCATGTAATACACTGTCAACCTGTTTGGGGTGTACCCTGCCTCTCACCCAATGTCAGCTGGGATTGGCTCCAGCTCTCCACACGACCCTCAAAGGTTAAGCACTGATACTGACAAAGTATGGTTATAATCTGAATTAAAGAACCTACAGTAGATATGAGCTGAAACTCATTTCCTTTCAAAAATCCTCCAAGAGAAGTGAGATGTTCATTATGATAGAAGAAGACCACCGAGAGGCGAGAGTTCAAACAAAAGTTGCCTTTTCGAAATTCCCGTTAGTGCCTCAGCCCTGCAGGGAAAGACCGGCTGTAATGCCTCCACCGACCAATTCATTTTGATAAATGATATAGAACTTTCTGGTTTTCAGACCTGGCGGGAGGAGAGATCGCACCATAGCCGCAGGACTTGTCGGCCAAAAGAGCGAGGATAATAAAAGGTGAACTTCACAGACAAATAATGAGTTGTCAACTCAGAGGACTGGGATTTGTCCAGGTGGGTTCACTCATATCAGACATGTCTTACAGGCTGCAACTTGTGAACAAGTCCGGAGGTGTGGAGCAGAGAGGCGGTATCTGTTAACCCCTGTGTCGCTGTCCGTGGTGCTGAGGCTGGAGCGGGTTTCAGCACCATGGACAGCGACAGGCTCAGCAAAGTAATTGCTACGTGAAGCTCCGGCTTTTCTAAAACTGTTTTAAAATCCCTGAGACATGTAACACCTCCGATTTACAGTGAAGTGCAAATGTGTCTCAGCACAAAACACCTGAAACACCTTTAATTGAAAGGCCACTCACATCGAGGAAAATAAGCTTAACAATGAACCCTCCTTTCTTTGTGTTGTTGCATCTACTCAATCTCGAGGAAACAAGCGGCAGTCTGCTTTGTCAAAAACAGGACATTTACACCCAAAACTAGAATAGAGATTCATTGATTAAAATGAAACTTACGAGTGCCATCAAACCGTGTGGCTATAGTGTCCAGAAACGTGTTCTGTGGCGCTAGTAATCCCTTCATCACAGGCATTTTCCCTGCTCAGTGTCGAAGTCCCCATCAAAGTTACTGACGAGAAGGTGCGCGTCGTCCGAATGTGTGCGCTGCTCCCATTCAAACGCCGCTCCACCCATATGCACGAGCAGCCATCCGGTCAACTCAGCACAATGCGATCCCCACGGTCGACAAGGGGGTGGGGGTGGGTGGGGGGGGGGGGGGGGGGGAGTGAAGTGCACGTGATGCGCGCACCCGTGTGTCTGGACGGGATGGAGCTCGCGTTGCGTGCGTGAACGACAGGAGGAGATGAAGCCCCACAGGTGCTGCTCAGGTAAAAGCCGGGGACGACCGGGGCTCTGTCAGCGGTGCCATTATTATGCAGCCCGGATTCAATGGTCGTCTCTCCTCAGCGCGCAATGGTGGGAGGCATCAATCACTCCCGACAACAACCACTGCGACCACAGCGCGGGGAGTTCCTCACAACACAGAAGCGTCACGTCAGAAACACAACTTTGGTTTTCTTCTTTTCTGCACGTACCTGCAGCTTCTTAATGGAGAAACCAGTGTGTGTGTGTTTTCAGTGCATCACGTCATTATAGACTCTCTTTGGATGCAGGGTACAATTACGCAAAAGAACAATAGTGGCCGACTAATAACTCACTCGATAGAGAAATCAAGTTAAAATGTAAATTAATTTTTATAACTATATCACTGGCCCTGTTTTAATTGGGTTTTGCTCATCTGCAACATATAGAACAATGTACAGCGCAACATCATGTCTATCCTTTGGGCAATCTAGGTTTTTAATCTCACCGTATTTTCTTATGCAGTGTATTTATTCCTAAATAGTTTTTTTTACTTATGCTCTTGTTTTTTCATATGTTGCACATTTTTACTGGTTCTCTATTAGTGTTTTCGTGGTGTTTTGCTTATTTTCTCTACTCGGTTCTAGTGCAAATATATTCCGGAGAATATAAAAATAAAGGTTGAGTAAACGTGAGTACCTACACGGCACGATATACCTTCCCGAAATGAGCTTAACGACAGCTGACAATGCATTCCAGGTAGCAGAGGTTCTTTGTGGAGCAAAGATATACATAATCAATTTAAAATGAATCAATAAAAACTGAAAATAGAACATTTATTGTTTGCCCAGGTATTATGCAAAAGAGACAGAGTGACGGACTGAATGTGGCGTGAGAAGGAAGGAGAGAGCGAGAGAGAGAGAGAGAGAGAGAGAGAGAGAGAGAGAGAGAGAGAGGAGAGCATTTCCAATAAATAAAAATGAAATCATTGCAGCACATATTGCAGAGTAATTGCTTCCACAGACGCGTGTTTCATTTACATTGTTGTGTTCATTGTCAGACTGTCAACATGTCCACGTTGCTATCTCTCTCTCTCTCTCTCTCTCTCTCTCTCTCTCTCTCTTTGCCTGGCACGCGGCTTGCAATAATAACAATAACAAAGACTTTACACTAGTTTTTAGCGCCACCCGATGGCAGAGGTAAGGCATGACATGCATGTGTGTCTTGACCAAGGGGTCGAAAATGATCAACGGATCTGTCAGTGGCTCGATAACGCCCTCGTGTGGACGGTGTAGGGAAATAAAGAGTTTAGACACGACTGAATGAAGCAAATTCCCTCATAAACAATACCAACACTATATGTGCAATATAACTATTCATATTATCACCTGTTTTTCATAATAATATGTTGAAGATGTGAAATATCATGTGAAATATTCTATATTAATCATTGGTATTAGAGTATTGCTTTCTGCCACTTTATTAGTTTACTGTGTATTATGTAACTTACTATTTTATGGTTCTCATTTTCTTTTAATTGTTGTTATTTTACATTTACTCCGAATTCATATTTGTATTTTCATTTATAATTTGTAGACTTAACACTCTATAGTTTTATTCTCTGCACCTGTATTATATATTGTGATTCCGCAAACTGGAGCAAGCTGGCAAAATATTTTCCCTTGTGTTTAATAAAGCCATATCTTATATTAATGTTAATAAATTTGGGCACTTCCTGTTTTGTTGCACTGCTTTTTTCTGTCTTATCTGATAACATTTGTCTTCTCTCCTGCGTCTGTACATGATGCACAAATCCTATTTATCACCTGTGCCAGTAGAGTTGGTGTTAAACCTCCAGATCCTGAAACCTCATTGCTGATGCTCACTTAACTTGACAAGGTGACAGGTGTAAAATGCAACTCTTTCAGAATCAGCTTTATTGCATACAGCATAATTATAATATCGCCTGTTTGCCCTTTTGAACGTCAATAAAAACAACTGCATTCGATGTGACCTCTGATTTCTGACCCTTCACCTCCTGAGCTGGGGCACCCGCTCATAAACTGGAGCACACACACACACACACACACACACACACACACACACACACACACACACACTACAACATTACGATCAGCACTTTCAGATCACTGTCAGCTCTTCTCCGATACATTCCGGTAATGGGTATTATGGAGCCGAGCTGGACTTGTAGTAAAGTGCCATCTTTACCTTACCCGCATGCGTCCCTGGTCCTGGGGCTTGGGTGCACGCGTGAAGACATCTATTCAGACCAGGGTAAAGAGTCAGAAGTCCTTGTAATTCTAAGCAAAGAGGGGTTTCATAGAGTCAAAGGTTTCCAATGGGGGCAGTGGTTGGAGCTCATATGCTTTGCACAAATTGTCAGAGTTATCCAAAGCACAATCAATTGACCCCAATATCAGGAGATCAACAGTTCAACGGGCAATACAACAGCACAGACCAAACAAAAAATTACAATACCACTCAAACAGCACAAACCTCCACCAAGGCCCAAATGTCCTCTAATGGAACCACATCTAAATTCACAAGATCTGGATTTTAATTCGGATCTGCACCAAAACTGGACACATTCCTAAATATCAGTCCTCTAAATTTGCCTGATTGTATTCATCATGATCCATAAATTATTCTTAGGAAAATCAACAAAAATTTAGAAAATATCTTGTTAAGGACGGTGAGAAACAAAGTCCTAGATCTCCCCTTGATTCGGATATTCACCAACCGACACTGAGTTTCATGTTTTGTGATAATCCATTCATTGGTTTATGCGTAATTCTGCTTATTGTCGGTGAGACAGACAATACAAAAACATCACTTCCATGGCAGAGGTAATAACGAAAGCAAGACTCCAGACAGACAGTGTTTCACAGTGGATGACATGGGAAAAGTCCTGACTGATGTATCTGAGTTTGAGCTTTATGGCAGTACAGGGGAGTCTATGTGAGGAGACAAGCAGAGAGAATGATACCACAGTGTATTAAACTGACAGTGAAACATGGTGCTGGGAATATTATAGTCTGGATGCTGACCAGAGAGAAGTACCACTCCACTCTTCAGAGCTGTACCCTCTGGTCCACATCATCGTGTAGACAGATTCACGCTGCTTCAGGGTAATGACTCAGCACACACTCCTCAAAGCTTTGCAAAAAACCCTCGAAAACCAAAGTTTTGACTCCACTCAGTCACCCGACCCCATTGAACATTTATGGAGGCGCTTGAAAACTAGAAAAGCAAAGTATTCTGTGAAATCACAGGAGGCTGTTAGAAGTGTTGTCAGCTCATGCCAGGATAATATGACTCTTTGGGTTTTGCAAACTTGTGGAGTCCATATTTCTGCTTGAGTGCATGCTGTCATTCAAGTAAAAGGGCGGCATCCAAAAGATATAATGAAATTCATATACTTTTAAAACTTTTCTTTCAAATTGTGAAGCTGTTATAATCATTTGGAATAAAAAATCACATATTACATTTGAAATGAAAGCATTTAATCTCATTATGTTGATGAATAGTCACAATCGTTTGGACTCAACTGCGGATGGATAGATGGATAGATAGTTTATTTGATCCCTTTGGAAATTTTAGCGTCCTTTCCTTCAACACGTCAAACTTCTGCCCCATGAAATCATAGCTAATCATATAATCCTAATTTGCAAAGCCAAACTCTGTGATGTAAATCCATAAATAGGATTGATTCCAAATGTTCTTCCACATTAATATGATGCACTTACGAGACACCTCCAGCGAACAACAGCAAACTTGGTGTACATTCACACACGCATGCACACAGATGCTGGCACATATACCAGAAGCAAAGTAAACTCCAATCTAGGTCAATCCCATTAGGCCCATTAAGAGTGCTAAAACATTCATGGCAACAAACACCAAAAGTCAAGCACCGTGCATCCTACTCACATTCTCAACTTAAGTGAAGCAGCTGTTTTATCACTTGGACAAAGTAAAGTCATCAGGTGCTGCGAGGCCGCCTGCTATAAATCATATATCACCTCGGTGGCTTCAAACAAGCAAAGAATCGGGACGTACATAAGAATAAATAGAGGATATTTATTCATAGAGAAATAAAGAATGAATAATGTCTCTGAGATGAGGCCCTGTGAGGCAGTTAAGCACAGAGAGATACGTCCATAACCATGTAACTTAATAAAATGAAAACAGACAGCCAGCACAGAGTGATGCTCCACCTGAGTAATGAACAGCTTAATGCATCATTAAAGACTGATCACCACTGCACACACACATTCTCTGTGTATGTTTACATGTGACATATTTAGCTTCACAGTGAAGTGACGGTTGACACATTATTGCTCTGGGTTTTTACCTATAATCAATCGCTTATATATGAGATTGACTGAAAAGCAACAGCTTTATGTTTCTGAGATCTTACCAGGAAAACCCCTTGTCATTTTCCCCTTACTCAGTATCTACAATGTGTGAGATAAATTATTCCACAGGGAGCAAAGCAGATGATGGGTAGCAAGGCAGAGAAAGACGGATCCTTGAAACAGACAGTGAACTGTTGTTTATAGTGAGTGACATGTTAGTGTGACTGATGGGATCATCAATGCGGGCGATGTGCTGACTGGCTCAGCTCAGGCATGAAAACAGGGTCAAAATTTGAGCTTGTAACTTGTAGCTTGCAATTTCAGTGTCACATGCACAGATAAGGAACATGTGTGTCTCCGTCGTAAGACTTTGTGAAACCTCACTGTTAAAAATATTCCTGCACATAGTGAATTATACAGAGTAATTCCACATTTGCACGTATTCAAATTATATCTGTGTGCACAAAATGCTTTGGCACATGCACAAAATATTTATATAACTGTAAAACTTTATTTCACGTACACAAACTTTGTGACAAAATTTGTGAGATTTTTTTCGGATTGTCATGTAGACATTAAGTGATTCATAATTGCAAGCTGCAAATGTATTTGTGAATATCATTTCAGAAGCTTAGAATATGAATGACTCTTATTTGATTCCATACGTTGCTTTAACTGCAATTACTGCACTTTTTAAATTCCCAACTTTTCCACTACTTCAACGACTTCATACAAATTCAGGTCAGCAATTCAGGTTAGAGTCAGTTTGTGCAGCAGCCAGCTATCCCACCGGAATTTCATCATAACTTACATTCAATTGATACAAATCTTTTCTAAGACAATTGTTTAAAATGACCAATAAATAAAAACCGAGATATGAAAAGTGGCACATTCAAGATGGGACATCAACCTTGTAAAGACACATTCAAATATAAGATTACCCCATGTCCTTGACAACTATTACTATGAATTGTATTAGTGTTATTACACTCACATGTAACCAGTTAAGAAAATGTACGATGAATGTGTTTTTATATTTTTAGATTGACACTTGGCAGTTTGGCGCAGTCTGTTGTTCGTTTGGCTTCTTGCTATATATTCTCTGGATCGGATGTCTTTTTGAACACAACCACCACTAGAGGTCGCCAGAGTTGTAAATGTTTTAATCCTGCACAAAGGGGCTTAAGGCTTTAACATACAAATTCATAAATTCATCAGCACATTACATACCTGTTTTAGATTTAATTAAATAAAATGATAAAACAGTGCTGAACTACATATCTGCAAAAGTGCTTGCTTTACCTAATGTAAATGTGCATTAGGGTTTTGAGTGAGTCATGTGCTTCTCTGCAGTAATTTGAATTCATCTGTCTGCTTTGGTTTCATTAAAAAGAATCCTTGTTAACCTCCAGTCAGATCTGGCCTTGTGTATGTATAACATACAGTCCTGCATTTATGCTTTCAAACTCCCCCGCTGGGTTGCAGAGGCTACACTGTGCTGACATTTTAGCTTAATGGTTTTTATGATGCCCTCTGGTGCTATACAGGAAATGGGCATGACTGTTAAAAGATACGGCATAACTTCATTTTACATACACACTTTGACAAAGCTAATAGCCTATATATATATATATATATATATATATATATATATAGGCTATTATATATATGTGCTGCAGTATGTACACAGTCACATTCACAATCACACACAAACCACACAGCACAAGCCCTTCTATGAGTAGAGGATATAGAAATGTCACATGACATATCAGGCCCATTTGCCCTCTACTAACCCAATTCCACCCACTATCGTTTGTCCCTTATTCCATCTGGTCATCCGTATCGCCCCACCAAACAAAACCCATCCGTTTTTAAATCAAGTGGGTGGGGAGGGGCCATCACTTGAGCTCACAATCTTATCTGAAATCTTGAGGTCCTCTGCTTTCAAACTTGAACCTCTTCTGTCCGAGACAAGACTTTCTGACTTTTATTAATGCACCAGCTTAACCGGAGGGCGTGTTTTTTTTTTCTTGATTAGTATTTGATACAGAATTATCTGTGCAACTGATAAAGTATATTATCTCATGGCATCAGTAGATTGTTAATAATGATGCATGAAGATGCAAGTGGCATTTTACTGCTGCAGTTAGAGGTGCAGCTAGTTCAACTTCAAGTCCGATTATATTTTCTTTTTGTAATATCTTAATCTGTAACGTTACTAATAAGTACATCTGCCAGATAAATTTAGTGGGACAAAAAGATAAATATTTCTGGCAATGTAGATCAGTAGATGTACAATGTGATGTAGCATTACATGAAGATTCCAAACTAGAGTCAAAATTGCAAAACGGCACTTAAGTACAGTATTTGTAAATGCAGTAAATGTAACTAAGTAAACGTACTTTACCACCACTGGCAAAAGAGATGAAAGTGTACATTTCGAGATGACAGGTCATTCGAGGTGATGTGGTGTAATGAACACAAACACATGCATGCTTTTGTAAGTGTCAAGTGTCTATCTGTGTGTGTGTGTGTGTGTGTGTGTGTGTGTGTGTGTGTGTGTGTGTGTTTGCAAAGGTACTTCAGAATCGAAAAGTTGCATGAGCAAGAGAAACAGAGATGTGAGGCACAGAGTGTTGGCAATCCGTTCCCCTTTAACGTGCCAATACGATGCCTCTCCCCCTCTAACAGCAGCAGACTCACTAACCATGTCATGAGTTTATAATAACCACATCACATCCATGGCGAATGAGGTAGAAGGAAAATCTAACCTAATTTGGAGAGATACACGACTATGTGAGTCGTAGGGCGTCCCCTGAGATAAGGCTGCGATTGAGGGAGCCGTGTGCTGCACTGGTAGCATGCTCTGTGAGCGTGTAATGGTCTTAATTATCATTTAGCATGCCAGCCTCATTGACGACGTATCAAGCCACTGACTAAATAGAAGAGCAGAGGGTAACAGAGAGGGAGAGAGCGAAATGTGAGAATATAAACACTTGAAGGCTGCTCACACAAAATCATAGGAGACATGACTAAAATACACACACACATAAACAAAACAGTGAATTTATGGGAGGATGATGTAAACACACACACACACACACACACACACACAGGCACACAGACACTTGCACCCAGCTGAGTGACATCTCTCTCTTTGGATTAGTCACCATGAATGATGTGTAACCAGCCATGACTCGCTCTGGCTGGGGAGATAGCTAATTCACTTTGTTTAATTAGTCAAAAGTAGTAGAGCATGCTCTCCCTCCCCAAACATACGCTCCCACGGCACAACATCGACCTGCAGAAAAGACCTGTTACCACACCGGTGTAACATTTCATGAGACAAGTCCTTGAATCTTATCTGCCCGCGTGAAGGATCTCTGACTCTTCCTGTCTCTTTCTCTCACAGTCACACAACACACACACACACACACACACCTGCTGTAAGTGTGAGTGTGTGTGTTGGGACACCTTCACCTTTTGGGGATCGCAGCTCTGGAGGTGAAGTGAGTCTTGTCTGCAGTGCACTGGATGGGGGCGGTCTGCTGATAGTTGGCTGTAACTTGAGATCTCGGACGAAGAGGACGAGCTGTTGTCGGTCTGAACTGATTCAGCTGTAGCAAAACTTTGAGGTAGGTTGATGGATTTGATTTCCTTTCATGACTTTGTGTCATACTCAGGGGGCTTTTAAAATGGAATTTACTGGGTATCGTAGCATAGTATAGTATACCACACAGTTGGTGTAATGCCTATAGAAATACAAACATAGTATGGTATACTGTTATATATATATATATATATATATATATATATAATAATTTCTTTAGTACATTTGTACTTTTACATAGTTCAGTATAGTAGTGTAGAGTGTAAGCATTACAGTAGTGCAGCACTATACTACACCATACTATGCTATACTATACTATACTTCATGTTATACTATAGTAGTAGTTTATATTATAATAGGCAATACAGTAGACCAGGTGGTATACTATGCTATGAAAAAGTACTAAAGTATCTAACGTAGAACATGGTACTATACTCTACTACACTATACACTGCTACGTATACTATAGTGTGGTATGTTTATGGTATTATAGGCATTACGGTAAAACCGCGTGGTATACTACACTATGTAAAAATACTTAAGTAATTTAAGAATAACACTATACTATACAATACTATGTTTCTAATTCTATAGCCATTACAGTAGAACTGCATATTATACTATACTATGCTATATACTAGCCTGCTGTAGGCTACTATGTATATAATAGTAGAACAGCATGGAATATAACACTATACTGTACTATATACTAGCCTTCTATACTATGTCTATATAATATGCATTATAGCGGAACACCATGCTACTACTATACTATACTGCACTATACTATTACGCCGAGATATAGTCTAGTCTTTTATAGTATTATTGTAGAAGTCTGCTATAGTATTGATATTAATAATTTACTCTTGTCTATGATATCATGTTGTAATGAGATACAGAACACATTATTGGCTGAATGGGGTAAAAATGTGATTATCTACGCATTAAACATGAGCCACGCTCTTGTGACAATAACACATCACCGATCAAAAGTTAATATCAGTCAGCCGCTTCCACCTTTCTGTCCTGCTCCACTTTGTTACCATGGAGAGCTCCGCGATACCCTAAAGACAATAATAAGTGCGTGCACAGCATGCGGCAGAAAATAATAAATAGATTTATGCGCAATTGTCACATTTAATACATTTACGGAGCGCGCTAGTGAATTCATTATTACACCATATGCTAATGCAGCTGGGTCCGTGTAGCCTATTTATGAGTGTGTGTGTGTGATGGGGGGTCTAGCTCGCTCTCTCTCTCTCTCTCTCTCGCTCTCTCTCTCTCTCTCTCTCTCTCTCGCTCTCGCTCTCTCTCTCTCTCTCTCTCTCTCTCTCTCTCTCTCTCTCTCTCTCTCTCTCTCTCTCCGCGTGCGCACAGGGCTTTGAAGTGTAACCAACAACAGCCGCTGCCCCGGCGTCAGAGCTGCAGCCTCGTACATGACACGCAGAGAATAATGTGATCCTGGAGCTCAGAGCCGTGCATTGTTCTCCCCGTGCCGGGGCTTGATCCACGGCAGCAGCTGCAGCATGCCCCGGTGCTCGATCTGAACTTGCACTGAGGCCAGTAAATGCATCGTTAACGCCGGAAGAAGATATAAAGCGTGGTGGGTGAACGGTGCAACAAGGAGGAATAGACGCAAAACTACTTGGACAGTGAACAGACGATCGCCGCTGCGAGGAGGACGCACGGGAGCGTACATGGTCGAGAGAAGCTGGGGATCAATGGGAGCGAGCGCGTGTGTGCCATATGGATCCGGCGGATGTCTGCGGGAATGGGCTGCTGATGCGTGATGGCAGGTCGGGGGACGCGCGCCGCCGGGTCTGTGGCTGAAACAGGTTCGTGGTTTCGCCTCCATCAAACTTCAGCAGAGCCGGACGTGGGACGATCAGCGCCGCTGAGGATGAACTGAATCCCTGTCACTTTCAGCAGCGCGTCTGGAGATGACAGCGGGTTTATTATGAGGAGGAGAAACTGCGCTATGTGCCATTCACTGGAGTTTAACTGGATTTAGAGGGTCGTCCTGATCGCTGCATCTGTGTGAAGGTCACCACCTCACACTGATCCGGATATCCTTCTGATCCGAGTGTGTGTTTGTGTACGTGCGCGTCAAAAATCGCATCCCCTTGTTTGACACAGACAGGTCTCTTCAACACTTTTTTAATTCTTTGTGTACTTTGTATGATATTACTTAATTAGGCTACAGGCTGGAAATAACGGATGTATGTAACATATTCTGTCTTGCAGGATGAAAACATTTTTCATCCTGCAAGACAGTGTCTTTGCAAAAGTCACATACAAAAACATTGGAGCATAATAGTTCAAAAACACCAAAGGGTGCACCATAAAACCACTGACCAGTCTGCAGATTTACGACCAAGATAATATAGATTGTTATTCTATGAAGCAACTTGGCACAGTCTTTGGATTTTTATGTGTCTGTGTCTCTGTTTTAGTGTGATACCACAGATGGACACCCTGTGTAATGGAGCCAAGAAATCCGAGGGCAGTGATCCCGTTGTAGACCCCAGGCCCCCTCCCGCCAAGCTGGCTCGGCTGGAACAAAACGGAGCGGGACCCTCGGCCCAGGAGAGGAGCCGGCAGGGGAGTCCTGTGGCCAAAAACCCCTGTCTGGCCCAGAATCCCACCGCAGGGAGGCCACAGGGCAAAAACTGGCACAGCAGAGGTACATGGGCTGACATGGGGAAAGGGGTCTTATTGGCTTTTTTGTACAGTGAATAGAGACAACTGCACTTCATCTGCTATGTCCAATAACTGTCTTTGGTTCACTTTGAGGATGTCGCACCATCACTTACCACCTTGATAATGAATATTGGGATTTTTCATTCTCAAATGCCATGCTGTCTGAAATCAGCTGTCTCCCTCACCTCAGGGAGCGTGCTGCCGGTGTTCTGCGTGGTGGAGCACAGAGAGACCCAAATGGACGGAGAGAGGAGAGAAGAACACTCCGAGTTTGTGTTGGTCAAGAGAGATCTGCTGTTTAACCAGCTGATAGAGATGGCCTTGCTGACACTGGGCTACTCTCACAGCTCTGCCGCGCAGGCTAAAGGTACACACACACACTCTCACTCAGACACACACACACACACACACACACGCAAAGAGAGGCAGGGAAACACGAGAGATTGTCTTTAAATTCTCACAAGTTTAAACGTGTGTGTTTGTGTTCAGGTCTGATCCAGGTTGGCAGGTGGAACCCGGTGCCTCTGTCCTGTGTAACAGATGCTCCGGACGCCACAGTGGCTGACATGCTGCAGGATGTTCACCATGTCATCACCCTGAAAATACAGCTGCACAGGTAGAGAGCAGGCGTGACACCCGGCCGTATGCATCTAAGGCTCTTCTTCTTCTGTCTGTGTGGAGTCTAGCTGTGGTTGTGAGACTGAGTGTGACTCCCTGTGTTTGGTCTGTGAGGGACTATCTTATTGATTTGTTTGGTATTGTGATGGAAGTCTGAGGCTGGAACACCAAATTTGTCTAAGTGTATTTTAATCGGGGCTTTCTGCAGAAAGGATCAACACAGAGAGTCACAGGGATCTCAGAGTGATGATGGAGAACAGTCAAATGCAAGGATCTTATACAGGAGAACTAAGGCTGTTTGTCTGAGCCAGTTCAGACTGGTTCTGTAAGCGCAGTTTGAGACAGGAATTAAGACACAGGAAACTGATTTGCATACGCTTCCTTTGAAGATAAAGCAGACGGATATTAGGTTCTTGGACAGTCAATAAGTAATAAAAAGGTCATAAAGGTATTAGACAGGTCATATAGGTTTCAGGTCACAAACAGCTCAGGTCATACAAGTCTTAGACAGGTCTGCAAAAAGTTACTTTTCAACTACAAAATAGGTTTCAACCACACTTTTCCACTACAGCATTTCCCAGCCCCTCAAAGCTTCTGGAAAACACCTCAGCAACCCACCATCCCTAATATGAGTAAAACAACCAAAGGGCATGGACCGAATCGGCCCCATACAAAATTGCTTTTCCTAGACAAGTCTCCAACAGAATGACGAAACTATTCATCATCCTCTTCCCCATCTTCTTCATTACTATTTTAAATATCATTATGTTAACTTTAATGAGTGCTTTTATTTGCTCGTTGGAATGAGTGAGCATTTTAATTATGGGAGACATTAAAAGTTGTTTTGTACTTTTTACATTTAATCAGGATCTCTTCTGTTTTCTTTTTTAACCTATAGCTGTGCTAGGGCCTTGCAAAGGAGCTGGGAAAGTATATGGCACATTCTTTAGTGCCGGTGGGTGAAACCATGACAGCATGACAGTGAACCATTAGGCATAATACCAGGACCAGGAATGGAAATCAGCTTTCATTGATTTTATAATTCACTCAAGCACCTGTCCTACTGTGACAGGTTAAAAAACCTTGTTTTGCTTAAGAGAAAGCAGAACGTGGGGCTGTGTTCGATTTCCCTGTATTCACATGAGTTCACTTAAAGTCTTCCTTCCACAGCCCAGACTTTCACACCCTTATTAAAGTGTGCGCGTGTTTCTTTAACACATGAGCGAGTGCAACTGTGGGTGCCAATGAAAGTCTGAGTGTGATTATTGGTGGAGGAGGAAGAGGAGGGGGCTCTGTAATGGACAACTTGTTCAAAAAAGAAGACGGCATCTGTGGCTCTGGAAGTTTCTTACATTACAGTTCATTGCCAAACAGTCCTCTTATAAAACCACGTTTAAATTCACTATATATGGATTTTTATTTGGATCTGCAACAAATTGCACAAACTTAGATATTTAAACATGTCATGGATATTGGCTCTGTAGTTTTTGTATAATCCTGCTGAATAACAATCAAACAACCTCCTTAGCAGAAGTAATTACTGGAATGATGCATTTCAAGCCCTCCTACGTTGCTCTTTGTCTAGCTGCCCCAAACTGGAAGACCTGCCAGCCGAGCAGTGGAGTCACTCCACAGTGAGAAACGCTCTGAAGGAGCTCCTCAAGGACATGAACCAGAGCTCCCTGGCTAAAGAGTGTCCGCTGTCCCAGGTACGATACACACACGTAGGACACAAGAAAAGAGAATAGGAGAAATAGCACTGACGTTCAATGGCGTGTGAAATGTCTTTGCCCTTCCATGTCCTGCACAAGTCTGTGTGTGTGTGTGCTTGTGTGTGTTT
Source organism: Verasper variegatus (assembly GCA_026259375.1). NCBI lineage: Eukaryota > Metazoa > Chordata > Actinopteri > Pleuronectiformes > Pleuronectidae > Verasper > Verasper variegatus. The sequence continues at coordinate 11,619,127 of CM048038.1, forward strand.
GTGCCTTCTTTGATGCATGACACAGAGTAAGCGTGTGGTCCAATAGTTAGACAGGAAGTCCAGATGTGGAGGTAGATAAGGCACGGGGGCAGAGCGCAGGAGCGGGAGGCAGATAACATGAGATGGTTATCTCTTAAAAAGCCACGCTGCCTCGGCTGCTGCCTATCTTGATTCCGCCGACGGCCGACCTGTCTGCCTGTCGCCCCCCATCCGTCTGCCAGCCTCAGCCGCCGTCTCACTCTCTGCCCATCACCCTCACTCTTTTTTTGTATCCAGATCTTTTTTTCCTGCTGTACTCGTTACATTCAGCAATAAATCTGGCTGTAAGATCTCCTTCAGCTCCTGTGCGTTTAATTAAGCAAATACAGACACAACTGCAGAAATAATTTTACATAAATCTTGCAGTATTTGGGGAAGGCCTCTTTATGAATAATCATAAGTATCAACTTGATCTATCTGTTATTTTGCCTGAGGGTGCCTAGGACATCTACAGTTTGATAAAGAGAAATTGCTCTATCTCTCTCTCCCTCTTCTTTGGATTCTTTCCTTTCCTTTACAGTGTTAAGATCAGATACCAATCAAACTGCCCTCCCCCATCTCTCCCTCTCGCTCTCTCTCTTTCTCAGTCTCTCTATCTCTCTCTGTCTCTCCCCCATCTCTCCATTTACCCCCTCTCTTGTTTGCTAGAAGCAGATTAAAATAAATATGAGAAGATGAAAGGTGTAATCAGATGTAAAGATTGCACAGGATGGTCTTTGGGGAAAAACTGTGTGTGTGTGTTTTCATGTGTGTGTGTGTGTGATTGTGTGGGTTTTCCTGTGTATATACAGTATGTATGTGAATGAGACACACTGAGGCATAGTCTCTGATGACCTCTTGTGTTTTGTTTGATTAAGCACGCTCGCACACACACACACACACACACACACACACACACACACACACACACACACACACACACACACACACACACACACACAGACACACTCATCTATCTTTATTATCCTATTTACCTGGGGGTCTTTTTAATAACACAGATCGGAGATCATTAATATCAGATGTGTGAACAGCTGAGACACCCAGGCAGGAGCTCAGAAAGTGTAATGAATTTCCACTGTCTTTCTTCCCTCTGTTTCAGAGTATGATATCATCTATTGTAAATAGCACTTACTATGCAAATGTCTCAGCTGCCAAGTGTCACGAGTTTGGTCGATGGTACAAGCACTTCAAGAAAACCAAATGCTTCAAAGGTGAGGGATTTCACTCGAGCCTGCGAAAGACAAATGCCCATGATTAGTTTTACAGCATGTCTGTAGTCCACATAAACTACATAGTAATTGTATGTTTTAGCTGGCAAAAAAAATCCCTCTTCCTTTTCATATCGACAGGTAATAATATAAAAAAAGTGTTCTTGTCAAAAGCTAACTTTCTCACTTAAGATATAAAACAGTTTTTCTTTTATTTTCCCAGATTCTTTTAATGTTGTCTTGCCACCCACAACTTGACTCACAGCACACTGTAAAATCAATCATATTTAGTAAGCAATTCATCCTGGTTTGAATATTTAATGTGCTACATTTTCAACGAGAACATGTCCTAGAATTGGTAAGTAGTATGGATTTCGGGTGCACTGTTAATATTACATGTGTTGATAATTACATCTTTGCTTTCCTTTTTTCTTCACCAGAGATTGACAGCTTCTCTGAGCAGTCTGCACATATTACCCTCACCCAGCAGCCAATCACAGGTACCGAGCAGAGCTCAACCCTTCTTTTCCCTCGAGGAGGAGTAGCCGGCATGTGTGCTCACCCACCCCTCGGCCTACGCCCTCCTGCGCTGGTGACCCAACCTCTCAGCCCCCAAATGGTTAACCAGCAGCTGGTGATGGCCCAGTTTCTCAACCAGCAGTATGCTGTTAGCCGCATGCTGGCGAGCCAGGGCCTCTCGCCGTCCCCGCAACAGTATCTCAACCACCCCCCTGTGGTGAGAGCCAACGTCTTCGCTTCAGAGTCCCAAGCTCCACAGCAGGGGCAGTGCGGCCCGGGGGGAGGCCCTGCTGCCGGGCCTCCGAACCAGACACCGGCTGGCTCTTCAGGGGGCCAGTGCGACGTGCCGCTGGAAATCTACCACTGTGTGAGGGAGGAGCTGAAGAGAGCAGGCATCTCCCAAGCCATCTTTGCCCGGGTGGCTTTTAACAGGACCCAGGTATGGAAAAGAGGGGCAGCCCAAGATTATGATCTGAATGAAAATGCTAAAAGCTTCGCAGCAACACTAAAAGCCTGTTTTCTGGTGATTATCTGCTGGAAGGGTTCTCTTGTGTTGCAGTGGTACGTAAGTGTGTTCTATGTGAATATGTGTTTGGTGGTTGGCATGTTGGCATGGCCTTTGCCGCAGTGCACCCCCACCCCAACGCACATGTGTGTATGTATGAATGTGTGTGTCTGTGCCAGCTCTCTGCAGCACAAAAGCTGGTGCCAGCGATGAAGCAGCTGCTGGGCCAACTAATCACAACCCCTTGGAGAAATTCTGTCTCCCTCTCTACCTCTTCCTCTAGCTCACTATCCCTCCATCGTGCCACCTTTCACTCTGGCAGCCTTTTTTATTCATTTAAAATCTACCTCGTACTGCCAATCTATCTCTCTTTTCTAATCTTTCCCTTCTTCTGCCTCTCATTCCCCTCATTTCGCATCCATTATCTCCCTCTACCATCGCCTCTAACACTAAAATGCAATGTTATCTGTGTCCATTATAGTACATTCACAAACACACCAACAGAAATGGAGCTCAAAGGACGGGCTAAGCCCATTGTTATTATTATTATTACTGTCATCAGTTATTATCCACCCCCATGTCTCCCCGTTGCCGAATCCAAGGTGCCAGGCGTACAAGTTGGGCATGGTGCCAAGATGCCATCTAAAAGTGAGGGAACCATTCGTCATTTGGCAATTCATGTAAAGCCTCCTTCTATTTGGAAGGCAGAGTTTGTTGGGTGGATTCAACGATGATCCAGGATTTGAATAAGAAGGCTGGGTCCCTCTTATGTCATTTCATTGCCAGCATGAAATCTGATTTTCTTTCAGGAAGGAAGCCCTGCAATCTGCATGGGACATTTGAAGACTTTCCTGCATAGACAGATACAAGCAGAGTGATGCTAACACTAGAGACAAGTAGTGTGCTTAGCACCGACTTGGACCTGGCTCTGTATCTTCTGTAGCTGTGAAACACTTCAGTGCAGGAGATCGAGCTGGATATGAGGAGTGTTTGCCAAATTCCTTCGGGTGTATAAGAAACTTTACATCTATGATCTTTCCATAAAGATAAAGGAAAGATAACTTAAACACAAGTGGTTCCCTGATATCAATTGTCTGTGAGATATTAAAGGTGTCAAGACACAAAATCAGTCACTATCTGAATGATTATGTGTTTCTAAATGTTATTTTGATCATATAATTTGCTTGATGCAAATATACAGTGTTTTGCTTGCACTAATCAATGAGTGTCGATGTTTGTGCTTGTGCATGTTTTTACCAGGGCCTGCTGTCAGAGATCCTGCGTAAGGAGGAGGACCCCAAACACGCCTCCCAGTCTCTGCTGGTCAACCTGCGAGCCATGTACAGCTTCCTGCTGCTCCCCGAGGCAGAGAGGGAGCGCATCTACCAGGAGGAGAAAGAGAGGAGCCTGACCGGATTCACCCCCAGCTGCAACAACACGCCACCGAGATCTACGCAGGTCAGCCAGCAGACGCACGGAGAGACAGAGGCATAAAATGAACAGTGAAAAAACTGAATCAGTTTTACTAAATTTCATTTGTTGTAAAACTACATTATATCTTCGCAAAAGCAAACATAGGTGATTTTAAGCATGCTCGGCTGTGAAAGATTGATTTGATGAAATTGAAGGAAATTATAAACAATTAAAAATCATCATCATGGGAGTTGTAAAGTTGCTGATGTTGGTCATCCCTCAAGGATCCTGGATTTCCAAGCAATGTCTCATCCTACATTTAGTGATCCCTTAATGACCATCGATCTCGGCTGAATATAAATCACCACATTAAAATAGATCCAGATCTTTATTTGGATTTCCACAAAAAGATATCAGTTCCCTAAATATTACAGATTTATTTCATCAAGATCCAGTAAATATTCTCTGAGAAACTAATAAAATGTCAATTAATGCCCAATCTCGCAATGTTAAAAAATTCCTGGATTTGTTTCACTCTGCTGTTTATCCCCCATATTTTCAGCGATGCATAAAGGATACGATCCCTCCCTGGCTTCCCTTTCATGCAAGACTTGAAACTTAATTGTTATTGACAGTGTATTGCAACAAATGCTGGTTACTCAGTTCAACGTAGCTTGCATTTAAACCCACTCTCTTTGTCTTTCTGTCTGTCACTTTTTAGGCGAGACTGTCCCCGGTTTCAAGCAGACAGAGGGCTGAAGACCGACAGCTGCGTTCTCAACGTCAGCTCCAACATCTATGAGGAGATCCAGCACGAGATGAAGAGAGCCAAGGTGTCTCAGGCCCTGTTTGCAAAGGTGGCCGCCTCCAAGAGTCAGGTATATCCGCATGAAGGTTTCCAGTTTTAAACACACACATATTGCTCCTAATCATTGCACTGCTTGATTGCTCAAATTTAGCATCCCAGATTAGTCCATCTCCCCAGTTAAAGCAAGGATGGCTACTGTGTGTGGAGGGAAGCCCAGATAATCAAGCAGCAGCTGTACTCTGCAGAGCACTATCAGTGCATCAGACTGCTATTGTGTCCTAAATTATCGCTTTAATAGCTGCCATACACACGTACACACCACTTATTTGTGCACATAGACATACTGTACAAGTGTGAGTACACGCAAACGCACGAGAGCACACAGGCCCACAAATGCACTTGTGCACATACACACAAGCATGATTTGAGTGTTTATTGTTCTCATTTTTATGGCGGCTCCATAAGCTTGTTATTGCCTTTTGTTTTGAGGATAATTTCCCTTCATGGAATGGGGGGATTTTAGCTGTCTCGTTTTCCCTTCCCCTTGTGCATGTCTCCAGTTTCCAGCTTTCTTTCTTTCTTTCCTTCTGTCTTTCCTTCCTTCCTTCCTTCCTTCGCTTTTTTACAGCATAGCCTTTCTCTCGTCCCATCGCCATGATGTTTAGAGGTCATTCAGCGGTCATGCCAGTGCAGACAGGTGGTCCAAAAGCCCTGAGGTTCTTTTTCTATCTTTTCACTGGCCTCAATTTCTAACGTACTTTCTCTATCTACTCTGTTCCTCTCTCTCTCGCTCTCTCTATTACCCGGTTGTTTGGCAGGCAGAACCATGCTGGATCACTCTGTTCTATCTGCACTGTGCATCTGGATGGCATTGTGTGCTAGAGTTGGGCTTCAGCCAGGTGTGCGTGCATCTGCATGAGTGTTTGTGCGCATTGGGCTGGTGTGTTTGTGTGAATTTACTCGATGCGAGGGTATCAGCCTCCTCACCAACGTAATCATGCTCTAGTTCATGAATCTGAAACTCGCTGGCTCCATGTTCCTCAATCTGCTGCTCACAAGTTTCCACTGTCGTGATGCAGAAACAATTCCAGCTAATATGAAAATGTCTCCATGATCTTGCAGCTTTGCCATTAGAGCATCTTTAACCACAGAAAACAAGAAATAGACACCAGTTCTAAATAAATGTGTTTTTTAAATTAATGCAGTTTAATGGTTGATAGTTATCACTACTTATATCTGCTTAAATTCGAATTCCTCACAAAATCAATTAGATAATCAGCGTACTGTGGTGACATGAATCAAAACTCATCATATATATTTCCATGGTGCCATGTTGCCATGGCAATGTTGGTGTCCCAAAGCTATTTCTACCTTACACCAGAGGTTCACACTAGAGAAGAGACCAGATGATTACATTTTAATTATGTATGTGTCCTTTTGCCCATATGTACTTAATACCACACAAACATCCATCCATCCATCCATCATCTTTACGGCTTATCCTTTGAGTACACCCTGGTCACCAGCTTATCACAGCAGGGCTAATGTATAGGAGCAGACAAACATTATCACCTACAGACAATTTAAACAGTCCAATTAACCTAATTGGAGAACATGCAAACTCTGCACAAAAAGGCCCGACCGACCGTCACGTTTGAAACCAGAAGCTTCTTGCTGTGAGGCTAACCAATGGACCACTGTGCTGCCACCATACAGAAATACAGTGTACTGCACAGTATGCTGCATGGCGAGGTTAGCTTTACTTAGCTTTATCATCAGCTGTGGGTTCAAATGGCAGATTAAGATAGAAGGTTATTTTTGAGTTATATAAGATGAACTTGTTGAGATAGAAATATTCACTTCACAGCCTTTTGTTTTAACATAATAGCTGATCAACAAATAGTTTTTTCCTCAAGTTTTTCCTCTTGCTCAGGGAGTTGTCAGGTCAGATAGATCTGCACCACAGGAACTAACTGGACGTCACAGTCTTTTTAAGAACGCCGCAGGAATACAAATGTGTACTGACAAAGCGTCTTGACCTCTGGGTGAAGGACAGAACATGCCATCCCTGTGTGCTTAGTCTAACACAGTGGGTTACCTGGTCAGCTCATGTGTGTGTGTGTGTGTGTGTGTGTGTGTGTGTGTGTTTTCCTCCTCTAGGGCTGGCTGTGTGAGCTGCTGCGCTGGAAGGAGGATCCCAGTCCGGAGAACCGGACCCTGTGGGAGAACTTGTGCATGATCCGCCGATTCCTCAGCCTGTCCCAGACCGAGAGAGACTTCATCTACTGAGCAGGAGAGCAGTAGCACAATGGCACAGCAGCACTGCGCTGACAGGCTCGCACTGCTCGGCAGTGACAATACACTGGTGAGATGACATAAGGAAGATAATCATTACACATGGACCACTGTTATAAGCACTCAATCTCTGAGATGTTCTTGAGAATAAATCCCCAGTGTCACATAAGTTTTATTTTATGTTACTACTGAAATAGCTGTCATGAATTGGAAAAGGTTTGTAATAAATAAGCTAGCAGATAAAAAACTCGTGATCGTGAAGGCTTGAAGTGACCAGTCTTTATTTTACACAGAAAATGCTATAAAAAGAAACAGCTTAATGCCAAATATGCCAAAAAAAACGACGATTGCCATATTTATGCAACGATCCATGAGACTAATTTGTCATTTTTCTTTCACTCCTAAGCTAGAGATTGATGGCTTGATTAAAGAACCAACTCACAGTTAACATGTGAAATAAAAGATTATGTTGAATGGGATATCAGTGCATCTTTAAGAAGACATGTGTACTGGTTCATGAGTTCTGGATGGTTACACTCTGGTCTCTCTCACATGTTGTGGCAGTTACAGATCATACAGTCTACACTACACTACATTTGATTTATTTCCCAAACTAGACCAGGTATGCTGTGTCTTCACTCATTCTGCTCCCCAGCCAATATCTACACATTGCAAATTTATGTCACCCCGTCAAGAAAAAGCTGACATGGTTTGTCAGGGATCATTCTGTGTATGAAAATAAAACACATAGTGAAACTAAACTGAAAAAAATATAATTTAAGAAGTGAAAATAAACAAAAAAAATAGCAGATGGTATCATGCTAACATTTACCTAATTAAAATGACACTTCCTTTTTCAGTAGTCGCTTCCTCTATCATTATTAATCATAAGAAATGGTAGAATGGAGGGTTTTACATTTTTTGTCCCATCTAAAATGTAAGCAGCATATTTTTTTGTAACTATATCACCTTTTTTTTTAAAATAGAATCAGGAAATTGTCAATCATTTTTGTAGTTTTTTAATCATCCTTTTTTAATATTTCTATCATCATTGTATTACATATTTTTTAATTATTTGATAATTCTATATGCACAAAAAACAATGTCCTTGTTTTAAATCAGTGAATATCTACATTAGCACAATGTAAATTAGTTGGTGTTGAAAATCTAAATTCCATAAGACCCAGTATGGCTTGTACTCTTATTTTATTACTATTTTCTCTCATCAGTACCAGCGCAACTCCCCCCTGCCACAGCAACACCATCTTCAACCTCATCACCCCCTTCAGCCTGAAGCGGGACCTCACCTGTCTCCACGGCAACCGTGCACCGCATCACCAGCCGAGTCTGAGGTTGGGGTCAACTGGGGGCACCTGAGAGTGCGTTTGCAGAGCAGAGGCAGCAGCAATGACGAGAGAGGGGACATGAAGGACTGGGCTGAGGGAGGACAAGGAGAGAGGGGCAGTTTGGGAGGAGACTGGGGTGGTTCTGGGAGATCGAGGGATACGGAAAGCAAGGAGCAGGCAATGGATGGAAGTGCGGGTGAGGAAGGCACAAATGAGATCACAAGAGACAGCAAAGAGGGAAAGGTGAAGGACAAGCTGTCTGTGAAGTGGCCTAATGTGAAGAATGAGAGCCAAGGTAGGGCTGGGGTTTGTTCAGAGGCAGATAATAATGAGGTCGAAGGTGGAGATGAGGTGCAAGGAGAGGGGCTAAAACTTTCCTGCGAAGCTCTGGGAATCCTACAGAGCTTCATCCAGGACGTGGGCCTCAACCCAGACGAGGAAGCGGTCCACACCCTGTCGGCTCAACTGGGTCTGCCTAAACACATCATCCGCAGCTTTTTCAACAGCCAGGACCAAGGACGGGGTCAAGAACACGACGGCTGTCAGCACCAGAGACTGAGCCCAAAACAGAGTCGAGACGACCCGCATGGCTGCACAGACACAAACCTCCTCCTGCCGGACAATTCTACAGAGGAACAGGACGGGGAAGGTGATGGAAAGACTGAAACAGTACAAAAGGAGGATGAGAAGCAAAGGGGGGGAAATGAATCGATCGATGAAAGTGCTTTGAAAGAACTGGATGCTGGCACTCAAACCATTCCCCCTCTGAAGGAAGAGTGGGAGAGCTACATCTAACCCAAATACATCCATAAGCTTGGATGAGCCATAGCTTCTCTGTGAGCCTGGACATGCTTACAACACATCATTGGTCCACTTACAACTCAGCCACTGTTGTATACTGTACAAATACTGACTCACAGTGTTTTGGTGTTAGAGTGTTATTTAGGCAATGGCCCTAAAAGACTGAAGAAAGGCATAAAGCTGAATAACTGTACCAGAGACCTACATTACCCCAATCGTACCCTATTATTTACCCAAAATGCACTTGAGACAGAAAGTAACTGTGACTATACTGTATATACAGATAATGTTACTAAACAACTCCTGAGTGTAGATACATGTGTCTGGACTAATAAGAATCAATAAGAACCAATACAATGGGCCTCAGATAACATATCAGTGTTTAAAAGAATAATTGCAATTCGCTGACTGATGTAAATTTAGATATGTTCATACCAGAAATGCCTTGTCAGATGTGGCACTGCCAGTTTGCTTTTCTATGATCAATATCACCAGATTTCTGCTTTTTTTTTTTTTTGTTGCTTAGTATTTATTTTGTGTCTTGAATCCGAATTTGTCTATTTAAAGTTCAAGGGAATTTAATCAGGAATCGCGCCGCTATTTCCAACATTGTTCTCATCCTTGTTTGTTACCACACTGTTCACGTAGATACACTGCACATACCTCTGCTGTTGTCTGGCTGTGTTTGTGTACCTAACCGGATGAAAACATCACCTACTTTGCGACAGTAAAAATCAGGTTTAGAGGAAATTATAAGGAAGAATCACATATAATACAGGACAGCTTGATGAATTAATAAATAAAACAGTGATTGAGTTATTTGTTATCTAAATCATCATGATTTACATAAAGTATTTTTATGGATGCATGAATTTGCGAGTCTCTCAAAATATAGCTGTAAGTGTTACATTTGCACATGTTGTGTTCTTTGTGTTATTTATCATACAAAGCAAACGCAGACAATTCAAAGGCAAAGAATAGTGTTTGCTCTTGCTCTCAGTTGTTCTCATAGTTCCCACACGCTGTGCTGTATGGAAGTGAGTGCTCAAAGACTGTTGAGTACAAATGTAGGACTGAGGTCATGCTGTGTGTACATAAAAGATTAAAAACTAAATGTCAGCATTTTTTATTTGCAAAATATAAGACATTACGACTTTGTCCTAATTGTATGTTTGTGTTACTTTAACCTGTTCTGTCTATCTGATCTTCCAGTGGGGACAAACACTCACATTGTCTTCGAAACAATCGGACATAATAAAGACTTATGTGTTTTGAGAGAAAGCCTCCACAGATAACTTTTAACTTAAAACAAGAAAATTCCTCCTGAGAAAATGTTGAATGTGTGCCTGGTGCTTGCTGCCGGGTCCAGGGACTGTTTCAGTTTGAGAGAGAGAGAGAGAGAGAGAGAGAGAGAGAGAGAGAGAGAGAGAGAGAGAGAGAGAGAGACACAGATTGGCTGGTTTAAGAGAGAGAGAGTGAGAAAGAGACTGTGCCGTTTTGATAGAGTGAGACAGAGAGTAACAGAGAGAGACAAAGTGAGAGAGGCTTTTATTTAACCTCTCACATGTCAAACAAGCTCTACCACTTTTTCATGATCAAGAGAGAGAGAGAGAGAGAGAGAGAGAGAGAGAGAACTCAGTACGTTTCTACTTAAAGGCAGTAAAACCACGTTTTGATCTAAAAATCATGTATGACAACCTCCATTTGTGGCTTTGAGAGCAGTTTAAGCACAAACAGTACATAAAAATCTGTCCTTTTCCTGGTGATGTTTCTCACCAGGAAACTCATGTGACAGAATCTGCGGGAGCACCACAGCACACAGGGATAGCTGCGAGGGCATCCAGCTATTTCTGCATGCTCACAAATAAGCAGATGCTGCTAATTTAAGACAAGCAGAGGCCCGCTGTGACAGACCCATAATCAATGCTTCTGATGTGATGTTCACTGTCTGTATTAGTGTTATAGAATTAGTACTGCTGATTTCCTCTTATATAACTATGTCTATGTTGGTGAATTGTTGCCATTGTTTTCCAGCCGTCACACAGTATTCCTCTGTGCTGATCAGCAGGCCTCTCTGTACCAGTGGATCTGTGTCTCTCTACAATCACATGGTCCTCACTGTGTTTTCTATCGTATTTCTCCTTTCTTTCTTCTTTCTGTTTATCTCAACGGCTCTTTCTATCTGGGTTTCTTACCCTCCCTCTCCACCCGATTCTCATCTGCGTCTCCTCGGCACGTCTCACATTGCCGCTCCCTCAGACGGTGCAACATTCAAGCCCCATTTGGCCAGAATGGCTTCATAGAGTAATTCAATAAAGCTATGCTCTTTTCTGTCATCTGTTTCCATGACGATGCCTTAGTTAGGGCCAACAAGAGGCCACAAACACCTCATCATCAGTAATATTAGCTATAATAATGATGATAATGGCGCTCTTGAAATGCCATGCTTGCGATGATGATGGCGACAGTAATGGCAAAGATGATCATTACGACTGCTTTGTGTTAACCCCCACCACCACACAAACGCAATCACAGAGTGCACACATTTGACTCATTAATGCTATTTAATGTCACCACCTGTGCACTGTATATCTTCACATGGACTCCTGCCCTTTTCCCCATCATGCCTTTCACGCTGCTCAGGTTTAGTTTCTTTTGTTTTGTCTGTGTGAAGCCGTTCAGGGTGAATGTGTGGGTTACAAGCTCTTTACAGATAAATCTGGCTTGTCTGACTTCAGAAATTGCTGAAACTAAGTCTGCATAAAAATATCTTAATTAACTCTTGCGTTTAAAGGGCTCCTGCGGTGTTCTTGTTTATTCAGGATGTATTTTATTTCTACTTGGTGCTGGTTTCCACCACAACTTTGTGCTCTTAAAATGCAGTTGTTGGAGAATAGTTTGTTATTTTAGTTGAAGAAGGAAATATCTTTCTTCTTTTATTATGTAAATTAAGACAGAAATCCATGCAGTTGTATGCAGATACATTTTCAATTGACTTTGAACTCCCCTATGTTATTTTACCTTAGTTATAGGTTGGTAGTCTTCCAAACCTGTCTGATTGGATCAGCACCAGAGGAGGACAGTAGAAATTCAATTGTAGAGCTACAGAGTCCAGTTAGTGGTACATAATACTGTAGCTGTCTGTGTGCAAATTAACAACCCTTATCATATGTCCCATAAATCTGACAATGAGGTACTACTTTTTAATATAAGTGTATTTCAAGAAAGCAGAGGTAGAAGAAGTATTGAGATTCTTTAATTCTTCACAAATAATCCAGTGTTAAAATACTCCGCCACATTCCTGGCTTTCAAAATAAAGTAAAAGCACAGTGTTATTGGTAATATGATAAAAATATATATATATATATATAGATAGGGAGTACAAAAAACTGAGACCGATATACAGACTAACATAATTGTATATATGAAAAACAAAAATTGGCAATGATTCTTAGGATGTTAACAAACCCTTATACCAAAGAAGTTTAATAAACCTCATAATAGATTTCTATAAATAATAAGAAAACAACACTTTTTTCACATAATGTATGTGTGTGTGTGTTCTAATATATTATTATATATTTATGTTTAGTTTATTGATGTTTAACTATGCCAACATTGCACAATGGCTGTGATGTAGCTAATATTTATCACTTTCAATGTTGTTGCATCTTTTGATATATTTTTAATCTGCAAAGTAACCGGTAGATAGCAGCCAGATACAAAAATAAATGGCACAATGTAACGTCTTCAAAATAATACTGAGGCAAAGTTACTTCCTGAAACAAAAACTGTTAACTGCACCTTTGTAAAAGCCAACACAGAAAAACAGGAAACAATATAAGCATAGAGCACCTGAGAGAAATACAGATTCTAAAAGGATTTATATTGCACAGTTGAAAGGCGGTTCTGGGGCCACGTCTATAACCTGGAGTGTGTGAGCCACAGTGGGTGAAGCGCTACCTGCAGGCAGAGGCCCCGTCACGTGACCAGTCAGCTGGTGTTCAGCACATCCGCCTGACCCGCGACTGTTTACAAACCAGCGGAGAGGAGCCGACGAGGCAGAATGAGGAGCCCTGCGTGAACCGAGCAAAGGTATCTGACCCACACCGGGAGTCTGGTCACCGCTGACCGGCTGTTGTTCCTCTGTGACACCGGTCACACTCCTCCAGCCTCCGGGGAGGAGGTGGGGGGGGGGGGAAGCTTTTCTCCGCTGCAGCTGCGCGTGTTATCGGAAGTAGCGACAGGCCCCGTCGGTGAGCAGCTCGCTAACATCCCGGCGGCTAACGTCACATTAGCTTTACCTGCTGCTGGGTGTCTCCCCCGGGCTCCACCGCCACCTCCGCCATGTACCCGGGGGTTCCTCCAGCTAGGTTAGCCGGCATTCACTTCACTAGCTAACGAGACACAAGTTAGCTTAGCTGCTGTTTGGCTCTGTGCCCCCCTCCTCCTCCGCCTGCATCGATAATCCCTCTGCCTGTCACCGACAGTGCTGCATCGGACACTGTGTGCTTTTAAACTGCAGTCACACCGCCGTGGCTGGCTGCGAGTCACGATTTAAAATAACTTGAATGGAAAGTGAGACTTTAATGTTTCCAGGTGCAGTTTTAGCTCAGCGCCTCCGTGGGCTAACCGATTTGCGTGATGGGTTTAAGGGCAGTGCGGATTGTGGGTAAAAGCGAACACTGGCTGTCTGCACGGTTTAATGCCTTGTCACACCTCTCCACAACAGTCCACTGCACATGTAACAACAATAATACTAATAATACTACTAACTTAAGGTGATCCCAGAGAACAGTGTGACTGTCTGAAGCCTAAAGGGAAGTAGAGGTTGTGTTGTAAACCCTTCAAGTCCAGAGAGGAACATACAGTTCACATTTGCTGCAATACACCACAGGAGCAGTGACAGGAAGTACAAGTACTAAATCAGTGCTGGGGTTATTCAAATTCAAAATTGTTGTACTCGCTGAATTTTAGCGTCACCGTGTTCATGGAAGTTGGATAGTTCCTTGTTCTTCTTTAGTGCAGTGATGCCAGACAGTGCTGGCTTGTGACCTGTTAAAACAAAGCTGTTTTATACCTCTGTGCACAAGTTGAATAAGTTAGTAGGTTGTTGAGTGGTTGCATCGGAGTGACACCCCCTGCACTTTGTTTTCTCAGGCCACCTCCGCACAGCTAAATGGATTTCTGCACGCAGAATTTTCTTTTCCACTTCCACGTTGCGATATTGCAGTAAAATTGAATCCAAACCTGGTTTGTAGTTCCTCCAAGGAGTTTATATGTCCTGCAGAGGGATCTCAGGAGAATTAGGTCTGGACTTTCTCCAGAGTTTGTGTACGCGAAACCTACAGATTTCCACAAAATTGGTGGAAGGGTGCGATACAGGTCAAGGAAGAACCCATTGAATTTTGGGTGCAGATCCAGATTTGCTTTTTTTTTTTTTTTTACATGTTCTCTGTTGTCCCAGGGAATTAATTCCTGGATTTTGATGACACATTCAGGAAACTGATACCTTGAGTGTGTGAAATCTGGTTCAGCTTGATTGAGTTTAAGGGCCTTGGCAGAAGTAGGCTCTCTACTGCTCTCCATTCTAGTTTGAATAGTCTGGAGAGCTCCCTGGATGTAATATCATTGATTAATCCACAGGGAAAAAAACTTGGATTAAAGAAAACACATTCCATGCTTCACATTTATCTCGTGACTCAGGCGCCCTCACCCCACAGGTTTTGCACCATTGCTCTGGTAACTTGTATACAGACAGGTTTCATTTATACTCATGTATTTGTTACATGAAACAGTCAACGCCCTGCAAGTTCATAGTAATTTTCCAAGGTTGAGGTCCCTAAGCATGTTTTCAGCCTCTCGTGGAGCATGTGACCACTGTGAAGGCTCCTGGGCTCTCACTGTGTGCAGAAGTAGAGACATGTGAGTTTGTTTAGCTGGGGTGTTTGACTTTGACTAAACGGCAATCTCGCACTGCTGGTTTGCTAAATCCATGTTCTGTGTCTTTTCCTGAATCTATTCTAGATTAGATTTCTCTGGTAATGGTTTAGCTGAAATAAAAACAAGTGGACCGGTTCAGCTGTTGACTAATGTCATTAGTGAATCCTTAAAAGACTGAGAAATGACTGAAGGCATTTTCTAGGGCTGAAAACAAGGCTGCGGCCTGTTCATTTCAGACGAGCTACTAGTTCATCTAGCTACATCTCTAAATGGAAACTCTACAGATCACTTCAGCAAAACATTTAATACACTTGGCTTGACTAATCAGGGGTTAGTTTCTGAATAGTTTAGCCTTTGTGCCTTTAGGCAACAAGCTTTTTCTTGCTTTAAGGAGAGAGAAAGGCTTTTACTTTTTAACATGGCTGCCAAATTGAAAGTGAGCATCTTGCTTTCGTTGCTTTACAGATGAGAAGCAGCTCAAAAAATTCTCATGACACCGCAGAATGTGATGCTGCCTGACTTAAAAAAAATAAATAAATAAAAACAGAAGTGGAGGAAGGTTATAGACTCAAATCCAGTGATATGTGTTGTTCCTCTTAAGATTGTATGTGTGTCGAGGGAGAGTGAGGTATTATGCAGCATACATTGATAAGAATTATTGAAGGTATATTGTTGAAGGCAGGCCATCAGACCTTGTATGCTTGATGTACTCCTAAATGTTGACATTCTACCTTCACGATCATACTTGAGGTGTTACCTTTAAAAAGAAGTGTTAATGTATGTTACCAAATGATGTATTCGAATGTAGCATCATGGGCTGTTAAGCTGTAAATCTCAGGAACAGATCCTCGACTTCAGAACAGATGGACGCGGTGTTATTTGTCTGCTGATTTATTTATGCATTTCATTATGTATTGATTTGATTATTTCATGAAAGATTCGTGATTTGAATTATTGAGGTGTCTCCAGGTGCTGTGGAGTAAATTATGCAGAAGCTAATTTGCCTTGATTATTATGTACTGTAGTAAAGTTTGAGATGTCGTTGAAGAAGTAATGAAGGCAGCAGAAGGCTAAGAGAAGACTCTGCTCCAGGCGAGACTGTGCCAGGCCTTGAGTCTTGCACCCGCATCATCTTACACACACACACACACACACACACACACACACACACACACACACACACACACACACACACGCACACGCACGCACACACACAGGACATACATCCTCAAAACACAGTGAGTGGTCTGTAAACGCCTCCTCAGAAAGACATTTTATTTTTAGAAAGAAGGGACAAAGCACTGGATGCGTCTGCATGCCTTCGGGAAAGAGAGAGTCTTAAAATATATTTTGATTCTTTATGTAGGTCAAATATATGACAGATATAGTGCTAATGTGAATTATCACTCCGTGAGAGAGGTGCTCACTTTTATATCTTTCATGCTGATCTTTTACAGTCACACTGAAAGACAGGCTATTATTGGAGGTAGACATTCACAACATTCCTCTGTTTTTTCCCTACAGTTGTGGATTAGTTCCGATTATTTAATGGTATAATGTGGTTTTTATGAGGGAAGGGAGGAAAAGCATGCCGACTTAAGGAGAGCATTAGTCTTCCTGGAGAACAGATGTTTCCTAACAAAACAGGCACATACATTATGCATATAAAATAATTTCTATTTTGATGGCATGTGTAGCTGATTTATCGAGCGGTTTTCCATTCACATGGTTAATAGGTTTAAGAGATGCCTTTGTTGTGTTATTTCCACAATTTATAAGCAAAAAAAAATCATAATGCTCACTGGAAGCTTGCTATTCTGTAGGCCTGTGTATTAGGCTAACCATATTCATAAACATAGGAATAATCTCAAGCCGGATAAAGAACGGTGGCAGAAATGGTGGTTAACCTAAATTGTGACATCTCGACGAGAAAGTTAAACTTTTCCTCAGAGCTGGGATCTGTTTTCTTGCATATACTTTAAAAATTGGTATTTGTGTTTAGCGCATGATTTTTCACTATTAATAAAGACCCTGAGATTATTACGATACTGGTTTTTACATGGAGCCTAGGTGATTTTACTTCAAATCATTTAGAATTCACTTCCAGTACTAATTCAAGCAATTACTGTGTTATCATTTGAAGTATTACTTTTGGATTAATCAATTAGGGCTGCAATTAACGAATATTTAATTATCGATTAATCTTCAGATTGTGCTCTTCATTAATTGATTAATAGTCTTGGCAATACAATTTCTAAAAAGTTACTTATTTAAATTATATTTTCCCAGAGGAAAATGTGGCATCTTCATTTGTCTTGCTTAGTCTGACCAACAGTTAGAAATACATTAATTTCACAAGCTAATAAAATAAAGTAGTAAATCAGACCAGTACCAGATATCTGAAACAGATAAGCAGACTGTTCTTGGTCTATAATCAATTCATGGATTTGTCTCTATGTTAGAAAGTAAGGAGATTTTATGAGGATAAAAAACAGACTGACACTACAGAAGCTGAAACCAAAGAATGTTCTATACTTTGCTTAATATATTATAGAAATGTTGATCAGTTATTCAATTGATGTCAATTTGTCTCTTCACTACTCTCTAGACTCTTTTCTACATGAGCACATGGTTTCATTGCTGCAGTTGTTTATTCAAATATTTTACAGGGTTAACAGTTACAATCTCCTCACCTCTATGAACTGTGAGCTGATTCGTTGGTTAGACGTCTGGTTAGATGTTATTGGTTGTTGTAGCTATCGTGACTGTCTTTGCAAAGGTCTGGTGGTAATCATTTCAAATGACTAGCTGAGTAACTGTGCAGTATATTTGCATTTTATAAGAAATAATGGATTTTCCTGAAATGGTTAATACAATTTCAGATTCACTGTTGTGTTTATGTTATGCGAAGACAAGGCTGTTGACATCAGAATATTTAATTAACACACTAATTTGCAGACTTAATGACCTCATTAGTATTACTCCTTACGTTTAATATATCACAGTGCGCATGGTGGAGCATCAGGCACCTCAAGTGGCTCTTTCTAATTGAAGCTGTTCTTCACCGACTGTCGTCAGCATCATGGTTTTTATTTGATGTTGTTCTGTTAAATGCAAAAGGTGGGAAAACAGTGTTGCCACGTCGTAAAAAGTCACAAATGCAACAAAAGCTTTTTGACATGTGTTTGTATATTAATCAAGAGTCTGATGCTTGTCACTATGTTGTACGTAGTGAATGCATCCATTCATTATCTGTACCGCTAATCCTTCGAGGCTCATGGAAGGAACTGGACCCTGGGCGAGAGGCTCCCTGGACATGTCACCAGTATAATCCAACACTGGGACACATTCAACCATTCACACTCACCAATTTACACCCAATCTGACGTCTCAGGACTGTGGGAGGAACCCAATGAAAACTCACGCAGAGACAACATGCAAACTATACACAGAAAGACACCCCAAGCTGGGAATCGAAACAAGGTGCTGTGCAGCGTCAATGCTGACAACAGTGCTAAGTGAATGTGATGTTTAAATGGTGGATTTACTATCGAGTTTCTAACTAGCTCATTGATTCCAAGGCTACTTTGTGTCGTCACTTTTATCACTGGAGTTAAGAACATTCTACAGCTGTGATTGAAGACCCTTGTCCCTCCCTAACTTTCATTATTGTTTCTTCCTCTTGCAGAATCGTCCTTTTCTTCTGAGTCTTGTGCAGTGGAGAATAACCAGGCTGTGACAGTAAGTGCTGTGATAACGGTTCAAGTGGGATTTCACTGTTGGGGATATTTTACTGATCACAGCGGCTATTTCCGGAAAAGGGTCAGGGGTCGGCTAGAGTTAGGCTCTAGATCAGCACTCAACTTCGAAAAGACTTAAAGGGGGAGGTAACTGTCAGCAAATTCTCTGACTGAAGGTCAGTCTCCTTATCAGTGGAGTCAGTTGTCAAAAGTCATGCATCACTGGAGATGTTCGTTTGTAGATCTGGTAGTCTCTTCTTTATCTGCTATCTATTTAGTTTTACTAATCTGTGACTTAAGTCTGGGTTTTATTTGTCTTTTCTCATTCTCAAGGTCCGGCTGGCTCGTGGCCATGCAGCATCCCAATTTTGAAACTCGCCATCCGCTCCAGACAGAAGAGCAGCAGGAGACGGGGTTCGACCCGCTACAAAATTTCAACAAGAACCGCAGCAGTATGTCAACCTTCATTTCGCGTGTTGAAAGGCTTGCATTTTGGGAAACTTGAGCTGTTTTCAAACACTTGCTTTTCACCTACAAAAGAATGCAGTCGGAGCTTCTCCGGTCAGACATGATTACAACAAGCAGAAATCACTGGAGCGTTAGGAGGGGGGGTTGTGCAGCATGCAGCATGCAGCATGCAGGAGGCTTGAGTATAAATTCCGCTCCTAAGATCACAGGTTTTTTGTTTACTGCAAATTGACAGTCGCACGTCACGTCTGCAGACACTGACTCTGAAATTTTGCGTTCTAACTCACAGCCCCTTTAGATAATGTCAGGAGATTATCTGGAGTTCAGTGCATGTCTGAAAGCAGACCATAACTTATTAGTGCTTATTCTCTTTTTGCGTCCTCTGTTGTGGTAACGCGGGCTCCTTTCAGTAGACGAGCTACAGAGTGTAAAACACAGTCACAATAAGTTGAAGTAGTAGATATGAAGAGATAATAAAATAAATTTAGGAGCTGAGTATGAGTCACAGACATGGCTGGCGACGCCCCCGGGCCGAGGTGTTTTTATGTTTACGCGTGAGAGAGAGATAATGTTGGGGGTTGACATGTTGTGGAACTGATGAATATTCATGCTGAGTGTCCCTGTGGAATGATCTACTCCTCTAACTAATGTTGATAGACAGCTCCATGACTTGGATGTGTGTTCACCTGCAGGCCAAATTAGACTTATTACCCACCAATAAAGACAAAGAGAATTACTCTAGTGTGCTGTCACTTTTCCTGCTTCCGGCTCTTTTGCATCTACTCCATGGCTTGGAAAAAAGAAGCTCAGAAAATAAATCATGTGTTGTTAGGAAGCAGTAGACAGGCCGGTTTGTCATGATGGGTTTTCAAAGGTTATGTTGTATATGGGCCTGTGTTCAAACACTTTAAAGATTATTGCTGTCAACTTTTAACTCCCCATCACTGGTTGTTTATATCGCCCCCTTGTGGTTGTGTCTGTGCCTGTTTTAACAGGAGGATCTCTTGACAGCAGCAGTTACTCACAGTCTCAGTCAACCTTCCTCTCATACAGGTGAGTGTTTTCCTGTAGTTTAGTGCGTGAGTGCTTTTCCTGGTCCAACACACAGCTCAGCCTTTACTGCTGGATGACACATCAGATGGAATGCTGTGCCCAATTCGGGTTGAGAAGCTCATAAATCTCCTGGTCCTCTGCCTTCCCTCCCTTGCACAGGAATGAATGGGACGACCTGTTCCTCAACAGTAATTACCTGGCCAGGATCCGGCAGGCAGGCATCAACGGTCGACTGAGGAGCAGCCGCTTTCGGAGCGTCTGCTGGAAGGTAACTGCCAAATGGATCAAGCAGTCCTATCGAGTTTGATTAAAGGGGCTTTGCCAATTTCCCTGCTTCAGAAAAGTCTGCATTCCTGGCATCTTGCAGGGCTTTTTAGTTTTTTTTTTAGTTTGGGAGGAAAATGCAGCCCAGAGTTTAGTTTTGAAAGTGTCCAATTTCTCTAGGCTTGTGACTTCTGAGAGAGATAAATTCTTGTAGGTAGCATTAAATAACGGTGTGTCTGCAGCTGTACCTGGAGGCTCTTCCTGAAGACAAGGGGCAGTGGATCAACAAGACCAAGGAGCTCCGAGCCCAGTATGAGAAGATCAAAGACACGGTGAGAGCACCACTCTGTGGCCAATTCCTGCAGCATGATGAGAAAATAGGTTGCAGTAGATTTTTGGGATTCAGCTGTAATTTGTGGAGCCACTACAGACTGTCAGCTGCCACAGATATTTTAAACTAAGTAGAACTTTATTCTTCTACACTGAAGGATAGTAAGGTCACTATATGGTCGTACATGCAGACAAATGAACTGTGCTCACTGATCTGTTCTGCATTCTTTTGTCTCAGCACATCACCAACCCTCGCAAGGCTGCAGGCCAGCAGGACCTGGTGGTCAACAACCCTCTGTCACAGGATGAGGGGGTAAGTTTGTGTGTTTGTCTCCATCTTGCATTTGCGTGTCAGTTGTTTCATATTTGCATGTTGGAATTAATAATAAAGAAGTTTAGTTTTATCCATGTCTCATCTCATAATTTGCATAGCTATTTTACCACCTACAGTTTCTAAGCGAGTGATGGCTTGTCTCAGATTTAAACTAATGATAACATAAAGACATAAGAGTAACATAACGTATTTTAGTAACAGGGCATTAGCTGAAAAATGTTGCTATAATTATAGAGAAAACAGTGACTAACCAACATTTAGTTCCTGTTAGTTACTAGTATTACTTTAAAATCCTTTTAGTCAGTTTACAGCAGGTCATCTTTAATCATCTTAAAAATGGAAAAATGTAATATTTTTCTTTATACAAGCAGTTGCAGTTCAGTATGAACTCAAGTATTATTGTGGCATCGCATTTTTGCGGTTTTTGATGCTGTCTTATTTTTTCCTTCAATTTCCAGAGTCTGTGGAACAAGTTCTTCCAGGATAAAGAGCTGAAGGGGATGGTCAAGCAGGATGTGCTGAGAACGTCAGTATCATCATCTTTCTGTTTATTTATTTGCTGTCAGAAAGTTGAAAAACGTGCTCTCTCGCTATTGTATTTATTTATTTATTTACTTTACTATTTCCATCAGGTTCCCTGAGATCCGTTACTTCCAGGATGAGGATGTGAGGACCAAGCTGACGGACATTCTCTTCTGTTATGCCAGAGAAAATGAACAGTTACTGTATAAACAGGTACGAACAGGTACTTTGTCCTAACAACTGATTCACTGAACTGAAAGGTTTGAAGTCTGAACATTGTTGTCTTTAGGAAAACGTATCCTTTAATGTCCCTGGATGCTGATAGTGTGTGTCTCAGCACCAGTGTCTTCAGACAAAAGAACAAAATGCCTTTGTAACCTAATCATTATCAGTGTCTGTAACAGGTGCCAGCAAATAAATAGTCTGCTAGTACAGCATCTTTTTTGCAAACTGGAAGTGACATATGGCCGGGCAGTGGCTAACAATATCTAAATTAAGGCTGTCGTCATGGATTAGATACCTCGTGCATCACCATTAAAGAAGGACTGACCACAAATGAACCATATTTTCTCCCTCCCCCTGCCCTCTCACACCTTCAACTCCCTCTACCTCTGTCTCCTCCTGTCCATCTGCAGGGGATGCATGAGTTGCTGGCTCCCATAGTGTTCGTGCTGCACTGCGATCATCAAGCTTTCCAGCATGCCAGCGAGACGGCCAGCCCCAGGTCAGCTCCTCACTGCGGTGACCCGGAAACTTTCACCTGTTCGTTGTCATGAACACCCTCAGAGCCTCCTGGGCTTCAGTAGCTTGTGCTCTTTTCAGAAACTAAAATAGTTTTGTGTTTATCTGGGGAAGGTTCAATCTAAGGGGGTCTGTTTTTTTTTTTTTTCCTCAACAGTGAGGAGATGAAGTGTTTGTTGAACCCAGAGTACCTGGAGCACGATGCCTAGTGAGTACTGCCTTTTAAAAAAATGGATCAATAGGTGATAGGAATGATGTGTGTATATTTTCTTCTTTTCACCTCACAATATATCACTTCTTTGTTTTCTCATAATTTTATCTCACCTCCACATACAATACACACATCCACACACTCACATTAATACACCTCTGTCTGTAGTGCCATGTTCTCACAGCTAATGGATACAGCAGAACCGTGGTTCTCCAGCTTCGAGAGAGAAGTCAGGAAGGTCAGTCTGATCTGAAGATCTGCTTTTCACAGATGTCATAATTGTTTGTGCATTACAACACAGTTTTAGCTCATTGATGTCATGTATTCATTACATTAATATTAATATTTAATACGACAGCAAACAAATTCATTCTGGTACTCCCCAGTAAAGTTTAATACTGATCAGCTGCCAAAACAAAACCTGAACATACTGTTGCTGATTAACGATTGTTGTCATTCTTAACTTCAGTGACAAACACATTCAGTTTCAAAAGCCACTGTGTTTTACCACTTGAATGCCTTTTTTAATTTGAACTAGCAGCAGTGGTAAATGTTCAACAGTGAGGCTGGTGTTAATGAGATAGAATTGCTCTGGATTGTGTTTATGCAACACATCCTGTCCCCTGAATCCTTGTGCGTCAGGGTTCAGTTTGCATCTCGCATTGCAATCGAGATCGCCGTCATTGACAACAAACACTATTAGTTCATTATTAAAAGTAAATATGTTGCACTGCTATTATAGAAAAATGCAGGCCATTAATATCATTAGAAACAGACTTGATTTCAATAAATCCTTAGCATGACAAACATGGTCCTACTATTTAAACAGCAAAAGCCTGCATAAAATAAACTGTGGTCCAACCCAGACAGTTGTCTACCCTCCCTAAAGGAATCATTTCATTGGCCCCTTTTTACGAGTTAAATTGTTATAAATTGGCCACAGATGCTGCAACTGTAGGTTTATATAATATACGCTAATTACATAATGATCTCCTCCTCAAGGGTAAGGAGGAGATGCTGACCAGCATCCCATTCGCTCGGCCCCAGGACTCAGGACCATCTGTTGCCATAGTGACCAAAGTTAACCGCATCCAGGACCAGCTGGTGAAGAAGCACGACGTGGAGCTGCACATGCACGTAAACCGGCTGGAGATAGCCCCACAAATTTATGGCATGTCAGTAGCCACACCTTTTTAGCTCATTATGTCTGAACCTTTTCTTCACCCTCGGCTGTGCACAAATACACTCACCTTCTCCATCTTTTTGTCTGTCAGCCGGTGGGTGCGCCTGCTGTTTGGTCGTGAGTTCCCGCTCCAGGACCTGCTGGTGGTGTGGGACGCCCTGTTTGCCGACAGCATCACTCTGGACCTGGTGGACTACATCTTTGTGGCCATGCTGCTCTACATCCGGGATGCTCGTACGCTCCATTTGTTACTGAAATAATCCAATAACGCCACGTGTTGTCTTTGCAGCATATATCATAAGAAACACTAGACTAGAAGGATGTTATTTCCTCCACCTCATTTAATCAGATGGGGTTATTTTTGCTTTAAATAGAATACAGTAGATCCTTGCTGCCATATATAGATACAGGATGTAGGTTGTAGGTTTCAGCTCGAGGGCAAACATCATCCCTGGTCTGTCATTTTTTAATCACAGTCACTGAATTCTTGCTTTGCAATGAGCCTGTACTTCATGTCTAAGAATACTTTTGATAGAAAAACACAGAGGAAGTTGTTCATCAGAGAAGTGCTTCTCTGCAGGTTACTCTGAAAGGATGCTGGTAGAAGATCTGCAAGGACTGATGGAAACTCTTGAAATCATTTTTGACACACTTGACTCAATTGTGCAAAACTTGCAAAAACAAAAGGTTTTTGCAAGTAGTAATTTCATTTAATAGTGGTAGGTTTGTCCCCATCCTGGAACGAGCTGAGGGCCATCAGCATGTTTAAGCCTTAACTTTAAGAATGCCTCATTTGAAGGAGTTCTGTAGTAAGATTGTTCATCAGTTGTCGGCTTTACTAATGCTGCATTTGTTAATTCTCTTGTTTCAGTCATTGCTAGTAACTTCCAGACCTGCCTGGGCCTGCTAATGCACTACCCTCCATTAGGAGACATCAATTCTCTGCTCCAAAAGGCTCTCTTCCTTCGAGATCCCAAAGTAAGTGACTATAAAGGAAAAAGTGGTATTTATGTTGATTTTGTGTCCATGAGTAACAGTTGTATTGTTTGTTTGTTACACTTCCCTGAATGTACCTCTGTGGTTTTATACTGTGGCGCTTTCTTTATGCCCGAGCAGCCACAATTATATATATATATATATATATATATATATATATAAAGAAGAAAAAGTCTTGCAGCTTCACTGATCTGTAAAAAAAATAAGCTTAGGTGTTAATAAAGTGAAATTAAAACTTGCTAACACGCTTCCAAACACTTTTACAGTAAATACATAAAACACGTGTGCAAGGTGAATTTCCACAGGTACAGGTTCAACAATTACACATGAAGATTAGGCCTCTAGATACAGTCTAATACACTTGGTTAAAGGTAGTTAAGACCTGAAACATTTAAATGTTACTGAATATCATAGTTTTGACAGTCTAGTCTTTCCGATGCCTTGCAAATATTTCAGAGTTTCCCATTAATTAACCGTGTTCTAATTTGTCCTCCCACAGTTTCATAATGAAGCCAAAACGAAATTTAAACTTCTCATAATAACATAAGATCTTAGTTAGTGTTTTGCTCTGTTGATTCCTGGAGGATCTGTCTGCAGCGTTATTCGCCTTGTGCTTGCTCTGTTTCTCCCTCACGTCAATAAAGTTATTACTGCCCATGCAGACACAGGGACATTTTATGCAGTTCTCACACACAAGAACTTCTCAGTCTCTCTCTAATGCGAAAGGTGCAACCTCAATACCTTCACACACTAAATTAATTCTGCCACTTAAGTGGTTTAACAAGATTTTTAAGAACCTGATACAATCCTCAGATACTGTAGCTCAGTAAAGCCAGCTGAGATATTACGCCAATTGTCTTTTACAGATGAGGCTTAAATCACATTTAGGTTAATTTTCAGTTGTGTGCAGGTAAGGTCGTCAGTTCTTTGACCATGATACACCATCGTACGTGACGAGGTCGGAGAAGGATGCATTGCAGTGTTAGAGAAGAAAATCTTTGTCCCGACTGTGAACATCAAACTCATTTTAGTTGTTAAAATATTGTGTCCTATTTTGGAGTCTGCTTAATTTTGCAATGATGGAATTATTATTCGTTGTGTTAAATAGTTGTGACTGCCAGACGGTGAAAGCACAACTAGATGCTGCTACCTCAAGAACTTAAAATTGGTTAATGTGAAAATAGTTAAAGTGCAAAACCACTGTTCAGCCTCAAAGAAAATGCATATTACACTTTTTTCACTCTCCCTCTCTCTTGCAATCAGAAACACACACACACACACACACACACACACACACACACACACACACACACACACACACACACACACACACACACACACACACACACACACACAGTCAGATGGCTTGTTCCGTCACTCTTACTTGTACTCCTACTCAGACTCAGATTTTTATACTGAGCAGTCGCTGATGTGTGCGTTTAATCAGATGTTACCAGTTCTTTGACCTTATCTAACACCTTGCCTGTCCCTGTATAAACCATCGTGTGTTCCTCCTCCACATCCACTGACCCATAAACCCACACACAACAACTCACCACACTCCTGACCACTACTCTCCCTGGAATGAAACCCCAAGAAGGTTCTGATCCAACGTGACAGTGTTTACCTCAGGTGAATGACCATGTCACACCAGGTCCGCATCACAGTTACACCTGGGGGGTCGTCATCATTAACAACATGGGGGGTGGGGGCAGGAAAGTGGCTTGTTTACTCATGAGACATCAAGGCGCACGTGTTGGTTACATAGTCATGCATAGACACAGATTCTAGGTCGACGTGTTTACTCTCCTGTGTTATCACGCACGGCAAGGATTTTAGATTTAGACAACTTAACCTAACACACCAAAAAAAAGTTTGCTCTGTTCTTCACGTTGTAGAACAACCCACGGCCTATGAACTACCAGTTTCAGCAGAACCTGGATTACTATAAAACAAGGGGAGCTGACCTGATGAACACGACACGGTAAACTACACACACACAGTTGTTGTTCTCCCAAACACACACAAACACTGTGTGAACCAAAGTTTTCCAACTGAAGAGTTTTCTTGTTTATTAATAGACTAGAATAGTTCGACAAAAGAAACAACCCTTAAATATGAAGATAATCATTATGTAAAAAGTACCAATAGCAATTTGGGTTCAGTTTTTCACAGGAAGAAATTTCAATTAATAATCCATTTTCACATTTGTGATGTTATGCTATTTTCTGAGAAATCAATGAACATTTTGAAAAAATTCCTGTCCCACAATATTAAAGAAAGTACCAAAAAAAAAATTCCAGCCCATGATCAAGATCTGCACAGAAAAATGAATGGGCTCTTTCCATGGTCATTCTCCACCCCTTCACAAAATGGACACCAGATTTTGAAATCTTACTTTTTGAAGTCTTTTATTGGCCCTGCTTCTATTTTGCAACACACAACTTGACCCAAAAAATAAAGGGATAAAATATCTGTCAGTCTGGAAGGTAGGAAATATATCCACACCTTGGAAAAGGACTTGGATTTGATGGTGACGTGTTGTTCTCTCTGTACGTCTCAACTTCCAGTTCCAGTACAAAAACGGCTCCCCTCAACATCAACAAGGTCTCCAGCAGCCTGCTGAGCTTTGGCAGGAAGCTGATCGCTCCGGCCATATTGGGTGGGTCCGGCGGGATCTCGCCAATCAACAGCGAAGTACACTCCTCCTCTTCCTCCTCCTCATCTACTTCCCCCGCCTCGGCCCCTGCACCCGCCCTGCCTCACCCACTCGCTGAGCCGCCGTCAGCAAACGCTCCATCGCAGACCCAGAGCCACGCCCAGAATCAGCACTATCGCCTGCTCAAGTCCGAGAGCATGCCCGTCCATCTCAGCAAAGGTGAGTGACTGGACGCGCGCAGGATTTTCTTCCAGGACAACTTTGGAAGTAGCAGCTACTCATCTGCTGAGTCTGGTTTGCAGTTGTTTATCTGGTGCATGTTCACAGTAACACCATTACACATGAGCTGAATATCAGTTAATAAAAGGACTGCACGATAAGTCATCATTTTCATTCACAATCTCGATTCACACCCCTCTTCAATCTCTGTTTTATTTGACAACCCTCCTGCTATGTTTGCATTAGCAGGGAGAGCCGCTCCTTTACCTGTTGCACTGTATGATGATCTTTAAACCAGGAGACTGGGACGATTTGAAAACAAAACTAATGCACGTGTTCACGAAACTGAACATAATCGCATATTATTCGTAATTGTGCAGATCTGGTTGGTCTTTGGTTTGTTTGGCTTTGGTATCATCATCAGCGTTGGCTCTCCTGTGTTAGATGCAGTTTCAGGTGGAGCGTCTCAGGTCTCCCTCCCAGCCCCGACTCACACTGACACACAAGGTAACTGCTGCCACGGCAACCGCTTGTGTGATTCACCAACTCCGCCCGCCCCCCCGGCCATTCGCCTGTGCTTGTTGCATGTCTGCATGTAAAGTTTGTCGTTGTTTGGTCATCTGTTGCTGCTGCTTTGATAACAGTACAGTATTGGAGTAAATGGACACAGCATGTGATACCGAAGGGTGACCAGCAGGGGGAGATCACAGCTTGCCTCAACAGTGGAAATGAAACTGATGGCATCATGGACTTTTAATGTGTTTGGCCTTCATAGCTTTTAAACTGATCAGGCACCTATGTGCTTTGTTTTGAAAAGATTGCTGTTGTCTTCTGTCATGTGTTTGCAAGTTTCCACGTGTCCTTTTTAATTACACGGAAACTCAGACACCTTTTTTTTTTTATCCTGTGCTTTGCCAATGGACTCCAGAATGATTATAGACCAGCAGTCTTTAATTCTAATTAGTTAATACATTAATAAATGGAAAATGGTATTAGATATTTGCATTTGAATGATGAGGACTAATTCACAAATCAGCAGTGGCCAATTAGAGCTGCTGCAGCTGCCCCGTGGGTTTGACTTCATTTAATCATCAGGTGACATAGTACTTACACATCTTTGCACTAGTTAAATGGAAATTCTAAAAGTCATCTAGTATTCAATTTTAAAATAAATGTATTCATCATTTGAGTTTAGAATAAGGACACAGAGTAAATCATTTTCTAATTTAATTATCTTTTTTTGAACATTTGAGTGGATTTGTGTATAATTTAAAGGCAGAACATTTGATTAAAGTGTTTAAAACAATCTCTTGATTTAAATTAAAAACTGTAAAAGTCTTTATAATATTCCTCCAGGCTTCACATTCTTTTTGTACCCTTCCACTCTTTAATTTCAATATTGGATATTAAAATGCTTTAGCTATAACATCAGTATTTATTTAAGTGCAAAGACATTTAAACCGGTTTGCCTCTCATTTCCTCATTGTGTTAACTTGTCGTCTTCTGCCTCCGTTTTCTCTCTCTCTCTCTCTCTCCCTCCCTCCTTCCCCCCCTCCCCCAGGGCAAAGCTCCAGGACAGTCAGCTCCTCTCCGAGCATAGAATGTCTCTCTGGTGGACGGGCTCAGTCCACCGCCTCTCCGCCCCTTCCTCCCTCCAGAGGCAGTGACGTCAGCACTTCCTCACCTCCGCTCTCTGCCACCAAGAAAGACTCTTTCTTCAACATCACTCGCTCCCGCTCCCACAGCAAGACCATGGGCAAGAAGGAGTCGGTGAGCTGTTCGGTTTGTCAGTTTTTTTTACTCCCCACCTGTCACAGTTGTGTTCCGTCTTCTTCTCTCCGTCACTAAGCTCTTTTTGTTCCTCTCTAATCTGTTGTATTCGTGTACCTAAGTGTGTACTTGTGTGTGTTATCAATAGGAGGATGATCTGGAAGCCCAGGTGTCTTTCCTGCAGGGACAGATCAACGACCTGGAAGCCATGAGCAAATTCTGTGCCAAGATGATGAACACACACATCTGTGAGTTCAGCTGTAGATCTGCTGCGGTTATTATTCATAGTAATCATTAAATTGGCTTCACTGTTGGTCCGTTGATTACAGACAGTTTAAGTATACAAAACGTGTTGCATTCCATCATATTGCTATTTGGGAATAATGTTGGACTCCAAGTTGTTCAGATTATATATTCAACCAATCAACATGGATGATGTCATAGCTCATTAACTATATGTCCACAGGCAAAATCCAGGAAGTTATTCTGCAAGAAAACCTGGAGAAAGAGGATGAGGTCCTGGTGTCACTCGCTGGTCTCAAACAGGTGAGGGCCATGTGCATGTGGGTATGGACAATGAGCATTAACGTTTAGGCTTTACGTTTGTAATCATGCTCTTCTTCCATGTGCAACCTTTTCTGGTTTGTGCCTTGATCCTGTCAGATCAAAGACATCCTGAAGGGGGCGCTGCGCTTCAACCAAAGCCAGCTGGAGGCGGAGGAAAACGAGGAGATCACCATTGCCGATGATCACTACACCTCCATTGCGGCTGCTGAAAAGGCTCGAGCCGCCATCAATCACCATGGCGACCGCCAACAGAAAGAAAGCAGCAGGCAGAGCCGGGATTCCGATCTGGACGGCAGCGTGAGCACGGACGAGAAAGAGGAAGAGGAGCAGGCCACGACGCCACCTGAGCAACAGGTTAATAGTTGATCAGTCATCTTGTAAGCTTTCAAATGAAGAGCCCAAGACTTATTTTGGCTGTATTAGTATTAACTACATAACACTCAGTTTAAAGATTAGTTTTTGGTTTTTCTCATTGTCTGACCTTATGATTCAGATAAAATAATAAATTATACAGATAATTTATTTGAAACAGTTTTCCAATGGGCCAAATTTTGTATCACATGGTCTAATCCTGCAAAGAATACAGAATCCCATCCCTCCCTTGACTGCTTTGTGCTTTAAGACTAAACAAGCAGCAGAGAGCAATTATACAGCTCTTACTCATGCACACAATTTTGAACTGATGTGTAGGTGGCGTCTTTCCACGGCTCAGAGGTTAAAAACTGGGACGACTACATCCTTGTGTCCCAGGATGGGGACCTGCAGGCTCCTGAGGGGGGAGGAGAAAAGGCCGCAGCTGAGCAGACCCCTCCGATCAGGCGAGGGCGCGGCCTTGTGCGCATGGAACCCGAGGGCGCAGCTGGGACCTTCCACGACCCGCTGATGGCCGCCATCACCTCGGGCTCCTCGAGCCCGGACGAAGGCTCCACCCACAGCAAGGACTCTGACTTCACCATCGTGAACCCGAACGACCTGTGAACAAGCAAATCAGCCCTCTCTTCCTCTTCTTCTTCCTGTTCTTCTTCCTGTATCATTTCCCCCTCCTGAGGGTGTGATCAAAGAAAACTGACTCGGGGTCAGGGAGGGGAATCTTGCAGTTTTGGGCGGATCACCACTGGAGCTGCTGTCAGCTAGAATATTGCACATGTGGACTGTGACACTTTAAGTCAAATACCTTACACTCTGTCTCTTTAACTGTCACCTGTGCCACTTCAGTCCTGTCTGAGCTGATGCTATACTGATGCGATCTCATCTGCCTAATGCCCATCTCCTCATTCATTGTGTCCTGTCACTCATTTAATTGTAGTGCTCTGCTCCACAGAGGGAGGGCACCACTGTACTGCTTAACCATGTCACTACATGATTACTCTGAGAAGCTGGACCTCAAATTGCAGTTTACTGTTGGGGAAGGACACTCTTCCCCTGAGCCTGCTGTACTGATAGTGTCATACTCTGTTTCTTCTCAATGTGGAGATCTGGCCTGTCTGTGTTTCATGTTTGTCTCCGTCCTCACAGAGGAAGCGCTCTCCTCTGACTCTCAAAACAACAGGATAACGTTTTCCTGTCAGTCGTCGAGAGCAGCCCCCCCCCCCCCCCCTCCCAAACCAGTGCCTATGACCATTAATCTTCTCTCAACCAAACAAAACCTGACTGTGATCTTATTCTTTTTTTTGTTAGATTTTTTAAAATAATATTTTTAACCCTTAAACATTTGGTTTCCTGGATAAAATGATTAAATTATGGAATACACCTGTTCCCCCCCCCCCTTTTTTTGTTTTTAAATCGATCCCAATGTGGACATTTTAATGTGGAAACTGACACTTCTCATTTGTCACATTACAACTAAGTTGTTCATTGTGGAAACCATGTAAAGCAGCGCACACAAAGAATGTCCCTCTAGCTGCTCGTTCAGCATAATTAACTCTAGACCAATAAAATGACATTGCTCTTGCTACACACTGAAGCTAACGAGTTGTTTGGGGAATGATTTGCTTGCTCTCGAGAGAATGATGCCAACTTTTATGTGTAAGCATCCAGGCTGAACCATATTTCATCAATACTCATATTATTGTCTTACGTTTTCACGAGAAACTGCAAAGAAAGGCTCAACGAAAGGTGGTGATGAGCTTTTATGAATGTCACATAATCGTCATCCCCAGAATGGAGATTGCACAGTAATTGTGGAATTATGGATACAGCACCAGATATATGAGGAGTGTGAAGAAACCTCACTTGTTCGTGTCACTGTGACAGTGATGCTTTGGGTTTAAAGCAAATATATGCCAACTGGTTTCACTTTTTCATGTCATAGTTAACATTTGTTAATTAGTACCAAACCCAAAGGCTGTTGGAAGCGTCATTAGTTTAACAGGTATTTCTCCATAAACCACAAAACAAGACCAATTCATATTGTATGTTCTGGTTTGTCCTGACAGTGGCACAAGTATCTGCCAAATGATTGAAAGTTAGAAAGATGTAGACGCTTTACTCCAAACCACAAAAATAACCCTAATGGTGCAAGGGTCACCGAAGTCAGTAGGATTAATATTCTAGGCAGCATGGATCTCTGCACTAATCTAATCTTCATCCAATGGTTAAGAAATTTTAGTCTGGACCAAAGTGATGATCTAACCACCGAAACTCTTTAATCTCATTATCTCTGACAAGGAGGTTATGTGTTCACCTCTTTGTGTTTCTTGGCTTGTTTGTGAGCAAGATAAATAGTAAACGTAAATAGTATTAGGCGCATCAAAATAAGATTCTGGCTCTAGTTTATCGATGTGAACAATATACAGTTCCATGAGAATGTGGCAAACTCCTCCTGCGGATGGAGACGATGTGATAAAGTCTAAAGAGCTGAAGATATGAACTCTGGGATCAAATGTCGCAAAAGATGATCCAAATAATTCTCAGGTCTGTTGGTTGAGGTCGTGTCTTTATTCATCTGTCAATTCTATTGAGCAGGGAAGCTTCAAATGGAGGCGTACTGGAGCTTTTATCTCCAGCACTATAGGTTTATTTCCCCATACACAGCAGATGAGTGTCCCCAGCTGTCGTCTCAATGCAGGATTCGTGACACGTGTCCGTATGAATGAATGCCCGTCGGCGTGAAGCTCCTGCAGCGGAAACACTGACACACACACACACAGCATGTCATTTCAAAACAAGTTTATTTCTAGTATGTCTCCATCCTGACTGAAGAGGAAGGTGATCACCACAGCTGAGCACGTCGAGCATCATCTACTGCACCGGCAGCTTGTTTACTGGAATGTTTTCATTTAGGATCAATAACTTATGGTAAAATATGCTCCACAGCAAAGAATTCTAGAATATTACATAATAAAATACTGTACAGTGTTTTGCAAACAAATGAAGCACTTGACAGCATTTCGTGTTCCCTAGAGGCGTTTACATTTCGAGTTATGCAGATGAGGCAGTTCATTTTTTTTTTTCTCATAAT
Organism: Verasper variegatus; assembly: GCA_026259375.1. NCBI lineage: Eukaryota > Metazoa > Chordata > Actinopteri > Pleuronectiformes > Pleuronectidae > Verasper > Verasper variegatus. Next base: position 11,652,521 of record CM048038.1, read on the forward strand.
TACAACAAAGGCTTCAGGAAAATAGAAAAATATAGAATGCTGTATGTAAGATGGTATTTAGAGGGTGAAGTAGAGGACTTTTCTGGCTGGACAACAAGGATGAGAGACATACAGAGGCTGCACTGGTCCAAGAGGTGTAAAGTTAGATCACCCTACTTAGTTGATATTGCTGGGAACTGTAGCAGCTTAGTGAAATGCAGGTGCAGCTCAAAGAATTGCAATATTGTGAAAAAAGTTCATCAGGTATTTAAGAAAGTGAACATTTTACATAATCTTGACCAGTTCTCAAACTCTTGCACTTCAATGACCTCATAACTGACAGAAACTACACCACAGACCCTCCTTTGACAACCATTAGTCATAGTTTGTTACATATGGATGAAATTACAGTGAAAATAAATGATTGCCAGGGACCCTCTGTAGCCCCTCAATATCCCTTAGTGGTCACCAGACCCCACTTTTAGAACTCCTGGCTCATTATACCCATTAAACTTAAATGTTTCAATTCTGTTTTAATTTTAATAAAAAAAAATGATAGCCTACAACTCTCATTTTGGGTGAGAGTACATTACTTTTCATACAGTATAAATACTGTGTATCTCTCAGTGTAGTTCAGTACACAAAACCACAATCACGGGAAAAGGAAACGATCATTGCCACCATCCGTAAGGAGGAAGAGCTACAGGTCATCGCCGGCTGTTCACAGAGCACTGTATCAGTGCAAGTTCATGGAAAGTTGACTGGACGGGGAAATGTGCACGAGCAACAGGGATGACTGCAGCCTCGAGAAGATTTCCGAGCAAAGTTGAATCAAGAACTCGAGAAGAGCCTCACAAGGAGCAGACGACTGGAGTCAGAGCATCGTGGGTCATCACACACGGACGTCTTCAGGAAACTCTTTATCGTTTTAGAACATAGGACAAGATGGCGAACATCCCTTGTGTGTTTGAAGGTCTTCTGCATTAGCTTGGATGTTAAGTTGCCAACCACCTGCAGATGTAAGCGACCACCTGTGGATGTTTTTGACATATTCTCAGTTGTGTACCTTATCGGTTTTTTAAGGCAGGCCCACCACAGGCTGGTCAGACCTGGATGCGTGTCCCTAACAGAACTCGACTGCTGCTCAGTGCTCGGTCCAAAGTCCACTTTTCAGGTGCAGTCATTCTTGCTAAAGGAGCCCTGACCAAGAATTGAGTGCATAAATGAACGTACTTTTCAGAAGCTGGACATTTCTGTAATATAAATCCTTTTTGATGATCTTTGGAAATATTTGAATATTTTAAAATGCTGGATTTGTTATCAACATGAGCTGTACGCGGTAATGATCAAAATTAAAACAAAGAGAAGGCTTGAAATATTTCATTTCAAAGAATCTAGAATATATTAAAGTTTCTCTTTTTAAATTATATTTCGAAAAAAAAATACTTTTCCACGATATTCTTTGAGATGCTTCCGCACGAGCTGCCAACATTTGGAGGTGGCAGTTTTTCTAAGATCTTCTGGCTCTTATTTCTACGTCTCAAATCTCAGAAACATTGCACGTTAGAAGAGGATAATAAACATTTGGTGTATTTACAGTTCCATACAGTACAAACAGCTGAACCTTGGCTTCAAATCGAACTACATTCAACTCCTTCATTGTCATTTATCTACCCGCCTCCTCACAGCGGCCTCTGACATCTACGGCGACAGAAGCATAGACAGTGTCTGCGTTTTTTTAAGTATTACATTCATCAACTTCCTTCTTTTAAAAAACAGGGTGCTTGCTATTTAATTCCTGCAACATTATGAAGCCAAGACATTTGAAGGGTTTGTCACAGCAGCTACAGCGTCACTTGCTATGCCGAGGCTCCTCCAGCACTTGTGGTGGCTTTGTCATCCTGGCCTCTTCGCGTTTGGGAGCGGACCCTCGTCATTCCCTGACTCTCCTTGCTGAGGTTTCCGGTCAGAGCCGCGTCGTGGACCTGCTTCGTGTTCTCCTGGACCTCAGCCTTGGCCCGCTTCAGGAGGTCGGCCTGGCCCTGGGTGTGAGAAGGGAGATGAAAAGGGGAGACCGGGAGGAAGGACAGGGGGAGGAAGTGGAGGGAGGACAGGGGGAGGAAGTGGAGGGAGGGAGGATGAAAGAGCAAAGAGATGAGCAAAACAGCTTCAGGCCAAAACAAGTTGTAATTGTCTAACTCCTGAGGCTGTTTGGGTTTATATGAGTGTGTGTGTGTGTGTTGCTGACCTTAAGGATGGTGATGTTCCAGCTGAAACTTTCCAGCGCTCGGCTGACCTTGCGACCTTTCAGCCCCTCCTTCGCTGCCAGGCTCTGCAGCTTCTCATGAAACTCCATCGCTAGAGTCGAACAGGCGCACACACACATGAATCATTGCATTTACATACAAGACCTGTTTTAAGGCTGGGTTTAGGTTAAGGTTTAGGTTATGTTTGTGTTATTGTTAAGATTATGGGTTACGTTTAGACAAGTAGTAACTCTGGTTCAGGTGAGAGTAAGTACGGAGTGAGGACATTTTGGCCGGTCCTCATTTTGTGACCCCCCCTTTAATGGACCGTTTGGGGGTTAAGACTTGGTTTAGGTTGGGTTAGGTTAAGGGTTATGTTTGGGTTAGGGTAAGGGGCTAGGGAATGCATTATGCCAATGAATGTCCTCACTAAGACAGCTGTACAAACGTGTGTGTGTGTGATCACTAAAACTTATGCCTAAAATAATTGAAGAGTGAATCACTTTTGTATTCACGACTGAGAGTAACACTCTGAACGTAGTGTCACTGCTTTGCGAAAGTATTTGAGATTCAGTGGGTGGTTCCCACACAGTACAGGACACACTCAGTAAACTCGATCCTTTCTATCCCTTTTTATCTTTTTTTTCTTTCTCGCTCTTATCTCAACTGTCACTTTTGCCTTACCACGCTGTCAAGGTCCCTATATTCACATATTCTGATACCCCATATCTGATTATTGATCTGTCTGCCTGTGTTCCTGAAACCACTCAAAGACTTTCCATCATCCACCTGCAGGTTTTAATCTACCACCACCAGGAGATTCTCGCCTTTCTCCCTTCTTCATGGGCCTAATGCTACATCGATGGAGTCTCATCGGTTCTTTCTCTTCTAATCTCAGTATATGTGTCTAATGGATCTTAATCTTTACAAGCCTCACACTAGATGCCGACTAGGGAGGAACGTGAGAGAACCAATGGGCTGCAAATGTCACTTTAAGTCACAGAGGGAGACAAATAAATGAAGAGAAGTGTGATGAAAAATTAAAAGGATGTAAAGTGAATCTGTGTGACAGATGAAGAAAGACAGAGCGAAAGAGAGAAAGAGCCATCGATGTCAGGCCGCCGGCTACCCAGTGTGTGTGTGAGTGTGGGTGTGTGTCTGTCTTCCTCTGTCCGCCCAGGGCCACTGTCCCACTGTTACCATGGAAACCAGGAAGTGGGTTAACACAGGGCACACATCACTTTGAGCCATCGAGAGCCACAGACATTAAACATGCCAAGTTGTGGACCTCACACACACACACACACATACACACACAGGCACACACAGTAAACAGACTGGATGTGAGTATAATTGACCAGTTAATCACGTTTATCCCGCTCTGTCATTAAATGTCTGCAAATATGAACGCACACCTGCACACGCACGCACGCATGTTGTGCTGTTACAGCTCCACATCCACACACACACTTACAGAAGTTGCCTGAATAATAACCTTTAGCATGCGGTTGCTAGGCAACTCGAAGCCTACGTGCCAATATAGTGTGTGTGTGTGTGTGTGTGTGTGTGTGTGTGTGTGTGTGTGTGTGTGTGTGTGTGTCTATTTCACTGTGAAACCAAGCAAAGAGAATGGAGAGAACATTATTTCCAGGCTAATACTGGGACAGTGTGCACACACACACACACACACACACCAAAAGACCAAGAGACGGGGGCCAATCAGGATGTAGCAGGAAGAGCATCACCTTCACTTCCACTCCTCTCTCCGAACTTTGATGTAAAAGATACGACTTCTGCTGTGAAACACTCTATAGGAATCTCTATAAACATCTGATGAATTGTAAAATCTATATCGCCTGATGTAACTCTCACCACTGCACAGTTCAGGGCCCCGGAGGAGGAGCAGCTGCTCACCTGAGGTTCTGAAAGATTCAGTTCAGCCAACAAAACAAACATACATACGAGGAGGGAAAATCCCATTCCTCCAAAAGATATCACCACATCCTGGTGGTGGAGCGCGCCGTCGTACACTGCTCCAGCATCTGCCCCAACATCTGCCCCAGGTGCTCAACCGAGCTGAGATGTGGTGGGTGTGAGGGGCAGAGCATACGACTCAGTTTCATACAAATCACTGCTCCATTTGTCTGTTAGTAAGCAGGATTACGCAAAAACAGTTTATCGTGAATCTTGGTGGAAGGATGTGGTTTAATCGGATGTTACCAGTTCTTGGGTCGGGGGGGGTGGATCTGAGATTTTACTTTATTTTAATTAGACCGTGAGGTGGGGCGGTTTGCAACATTTTCCTTTCTCAGAGAATGATTCATGGATCTTGATGGAAAAGAAAAATAAGGCATGTTTAGGGGACTGATATTTATGAATGGCAATTTTGTGCAGATCCACATGAAAATCAAATTAAGTATAAATAAATTGTGAAATTAAGATGAATTTTGGACCTTGGCAGAGGCATGAGTGTCGTTATAGTGTCATTTTCTATGGAATCAATGAACAGGTTGATATCGCGATGTTAAAGAAAGTGAAAAAGAATTCCTGGATCTCCACTAAAATGTAATGGTTTCTTTATTGAGAAACCCCTCGGGAAAAATGTCATGGAAATCGGGGAAATAGATTTTGCACAATCCTGCTAACAATCAAACAAACGCATGTGAAACCATAACCTCTTTGGTGGAGGTAATAATCACAACCCATCAACAGCTAATGTCACATGTCCATTTTTTAAACTCTGTATCAATATCTCCCTAAATAAAAATCCAACATCCTATAAATCATATTTATATATGTCTAGTGGACATCAAGCTATGCAGAGGGTACTAGTTTCAACATATCTGTCTCTAGGGTGAAGGTGAATGGAATACAATGGAACATTCAACAGCAACATGTCGCTCAATGTAATCAGTTCTCATTGGATATATTTGCGACTGAAATAAACAAATGTGATGAGTGATGATTGTTTGCAGGAAGACGGGGTTGCTGTGAAATCTTTTTTGGTCTTTTCTTTTCACAGAGGTTAAACGTCTGATCTTGCTGCAGCGATGCAGAAGTGCACTCCAGGGTGTGGCAGAGTGCCATGACATCCAAACTCGGTGAGTGTGGTTTCAAGTGCCAACAGAAGAGCGCACGTCTGACCACATCCAGCCACGCTGATGCTGGGTGTGGTCAAGGGGTGAGACACACTCAGACTTTGTTTCTCTTTAAAAACTCACTTTCACTGTAAAAAGACATATCATCTCTAAACCTACACGGCTATGTCCACGAGAACATGAGTGTTAGTCCAACTGAGGAGAAGCAGCTCTTAAACACACCAGCACATAATGCTAATGAAGTGGATTCCCTCCCTCTCTTCTACCTCGGTGTTCTTGTCTTCCTCTCAGCGTCGCCTCCAGCCATTCATCTCTACCATTTATTTTACTACGGCTTTCTTCTCCCTCTCTGTTTCATCGCACCCAGACTTTTGTCCTCTGCCACCCGCCTCCCCCTGAGGCTCCCTCTGAGTGGCCTGTTTACGCTGTCCTTGTTGTAACCCCCCCCACCTGTCCCCTTCCCAGGCTGAGAGGTGGACCTCTTTACTCGGAATCACCTGATCGACCATGTTTTCTCTGTGCACACAGGAAGAGCTTTGTTCACGCAATCAGGCCTCGGGCTCTGCAGCTCTTTATCAGATGAAATGCAGCTGGTTGTAGGGCTGAACACTTTCAGATCTCACTCTGCTCACCAATAATACTACACATGTGATCACGTGGGAAACAAAAGATTCACAAGGGAATACGAGATAGAAAAAGAAGTCAGTAGTGCTATCAAATCCGCCCCAACAATAGCCCGCTTTAAAAAGAAGTTGCTCTATTTTACAGCGCCTTCTCTTCATCACTTGCACTTTTAATCATCCGTTTTATAATTCGTGCTTCGCGCTATACTTTTGTAAATTACTGATTATATATTTTTTATGCTCCTGATCTGCTTCTTGTATGTCTGTAGAGCCCATTGAATGACTACTTGTGTATAATAATGCTCTATACAAGTGAATTTGCTCGCTTTTATGTGATCAGCTGCAGCAACTCGCAATTTCATCTCAGCTTGGTTTTAATTTCTCCTTCATTTCCTCTTTTCTCTTCACACTTCTCTCAAGGGGGCTCATTGAGCAGCCGACGCATGTTGCAACTCATAAAACTCAGATGAAACACAGAGATGTTTGAATATAGGCCCCAAGACGACTTAAAAAAAGAAATATGTCGCTTCTTCACCTAGAGAGCCACATAAAGTGCATGAATGTTTATTTTTGCACCAAGCCACAGGTTCAAAAGTGCAAATGTCAATCATACTGTCTCCATGGGTGACATTTGAAGACTGTGTGATGTGTGTGTGTAGAGGTTTGTTTGTTTGTTTGAGGGGTTGTTTACTGTCACAGCGATGACAGCCGGAGGGACTAATGTCTCAGGACCCAAGGGGCCGGGCTGAAATAAACAAACCTCGGCCAAAGATCACAGAAATGATATCAGCAGGTCAGACACGGTGTCGTACGCTTGAGAGACTGAAGGGGGATCGGCGACGGGAGCTGTGCCAATTCAAACCCCCTCCGTCCAACACATACAGATGGGGGAAAAAAGACTTCTGACCTCATGTGACACTGACGATTAACCAGATGTTTGGGAGAGGGGAGGAGATAAGAGGAGAGGGGAGGAGGAGAAGGGAGATCATAAGAGGAAGGGAAATTAAATGGAAGAGGAGAAGGAGAAGAAAGGAAAGAAGAGAGAAGAGGAATGGAATGACAAGCGTAATGACAAAAGCAGCCACTGCAGTGTGGATAACAGCGCTGCTAAGGAGGTTGTGTGGGAGTTGTCACAAGGACTCGGAATATGGGCTCAGCCTGGTTTTTACTCATTACAAACACACACAGACACACACACAAACACACACACACACACACACACACACGTCATATAACACACTCTACATAGCAGCGTCTGCTATACACCAACATGCACACACACACACCCGAGCCTACACACCCGTTGTCTGTATATGCAGGATCCTGTCGTAGATTCCATCGGAGAGATCCATCACTGCTCTGCTTGCCTGGACCATCTGCAAAGAGGGAAACATCTATTAGCACAAAACACACATACACATTTTACCATTTTGTTTTTCGGGCATAAAATCCGCTGTTGTGCACTTGCGGTAAACAGTGTGTTTTATTGTCTGCTGTGGGAGATTGGTGTAAATCCCTCGGGTGCTGCAAATTACAAATATATAAATCACTGCGGTGATGTTTTCTAGACATTGGTGGTTGTTAAAAATGATGAAGATAGTCAATTGAGTTTGCACTGAAGGAAGAATCACCGTATAAAATATGTATTAGACACAATATACATAGCATGTGTGGATGTGAAGGCACCTACAGAGACCAATTTGGCAGTGTATGACAACACCAAACACACACACACACACTCTTGTGCAGCTATCCTTATAGACTTTGCAACTTACCTTACCCCTAACCTTAACCTAAGCCCAATTCACATCTGACCACTAACCATAGATAATACTTGCCTAACACCAACTAACCTAAACCTAAACTTAACCTTACCTTAAAACATGTCTTTAAATTGAATATTTTACATTAGGGGGACTTGCTTTTTGTCCCTACAACATAATACACGCACACACACGCACATTCTTGTACTTCTGTCTTCATAAGGTCACTCATTGGCATAATGCATTCCCTAGACATACTAACCCGAACCATCACACCTAAATGCCCAAGCCTAATCCTAATCGAAACCTAATTCTAACCCAAATACTAAGTCTTGACCCTCAAACAGAAAACAGAAAAGTGAGGTACAACCACAATGTCCTCACAGTCCCAACGTGTCCTCACAGTCCCAAAATGTCCTCAAAGTCGCAAAATGTCTTCACACCATTGGGCCTATGCTCAAAATGGTCCTCAAATATATTTAAGTGCAATTAAACACACACAGAGTGATGAGTAGTTTCTGCCTGATTACTCAAACCCTGCAAGAACATTACACTGCTGCTCAACAAACACAGTTTTAATTACAGTTAATTTGACCTGATCCAATTCAACAAGACACACACACCCACACACACACACACACACAGACACAGTCCCCATCTCATGTTTGTCGTTTTCCCGTCCCTCCAGGCACCAGGATTTAGGTGTGGAGCCGGTTCATACTAAATCAATGCTAATGGCATTCTGCAGCAGGGTGAGCTTTTTTCAACCCGGATCCGCTCGGCTTAAAAAACACAGGAAGTGGCAGCACATGCCACCACAGACACGAACACACACACGTGCTTATACGCACGAACGCACACAAACGTCACGACTGCTATTTGCATATCAGTGACAAACAAGCGTAGTTAAATTAAAGCGTCGCGGTTTATGTACCAGAGCCTTGATCATAATTTAATAAGACTGGAAACATATCGATTCATCTCGGCTATAGCCACAAACCTGAGTGTCTGCCTCGCTCACGCACGCACAAAGCACATACACTCGTACACATCCCATATGCTCTTTGGACAGGATGGCAGAATTGGCAATTCATAACGTCTTTCCATCACCCTGCCCCAGAGACTGCCGGGGAATATCTAATATGAAACATGAAGAAGTACGCTTTGAGTAAATACCAATTTAAAAAGAGTATTGCAGCAGTGTGACAAATGACGATAAAAGGGGTTGAGTGGGGGTAATGTTGTTCACCGCAGCAACAAAACAGAGGCTATATACAAGTGCAGGACCACAGCTGGGTGGAAAACACTTATCGGGCAACCACAGCAAGACCCAGAGAGAGAGAGAGAGGAGGAGGAAGGAAGTGAGAGATAAGAATGATGGAGAAAAAGAGGAAAGAAGAGGCTGAAAGATGAAGACGAAGAGCAAAGGGACTGTGTTGAAATCTAATAAACAAGCGACCAGCGCTCTGTAGCAGTCGGGGGGGGGGGGGGGGGCAGTGTGCCTTCAGTCTGTGGACTTTGTTGCTGTAATGCTTTATATCGAGCTGACCTGTCAAGTTTTTATTTTGGAAAGTTGTGAACTTGGGTCTGAAGATTGTGTTGATTGCTGAACATAGAAATAACGCCAGTTCAGTAAACAATTCAAACTTATATATAAACCACACGTGAACATGAAGAGAATTCTGACTATGAAATCTTCACTGCAGAAAAACCAGGTAGGATGAACACAAACTTCACTCTGCACCATAGGCTGTTTCTAAAAAGCGCCGCACACAAGTTCCAGCACACAAACAATAAAAAGTGACACTATATTGTAGAACTGTTTGAGGAGGACTCACTAATGACAGGGAATAATTCTGAAGTAGCTCCGGGGAATTAACACAGGACACAAGAGAACAGTCAATTCCAAACAGGCAGGTTTAGAACGGACACTAGTGGTGTAAAACCTGAAAAACCCTTCAGCAGACCTGAGCAGCCTAAACCCACTCAGTCACAGATTCATGCAGCTTTATTGACTCGCTGATCATTTAACTAACAGACCGATTGAGCCCTCTCTCGCCTGTTTTTTTTTTTTTTATCAAGGGCCAGTTTCATTTTTAGACATCATTACATAATTTGAATCTTTTACATAAACCTTCTCGTCCGGGTGGAAACAAACTGTGGATTCAGGCCAAGGTGAGGATGTCGCTGATGTGTTTACAAGCCTTGTTGCAGCCGGGACAAACAGGGATGCTGTCTACTACATACTGTAACAATGAGCTTGCTTCGTGTTTGAGAACGTATCGGCTGAAAGAGGAAGCTTTTGTCTGGGAGGGGGCGGTTTTCATTGTTGGTTCAAGTACACAGGGGATGGGAGGTGGCTGACTGATTTCTGATCTCTTTTGCTTTTGTTTGGGCTTTCCTTCCTTTTGATGCATTTCAGAGTTAAGCACCATGTATGCTCCTTTTTACACGCAACTTGTGTTCACTCTCCTCTACCTCCTCACCATTTCATAGGTGGAGACGACGCGGCGGAGGACATCAGGCAGAGGCCCCTGGGGCTCCAGGGTGGGGTACTGGTCCCGGAGGTCAAACAGCAGCAGAGGCATCTCGTCTGGTCCGGACACTCTGGAGCTCAGAGCCAGGACGCACTGCATGAGGTTCGCCACAGCGGACACTCCGCACAGCTCCCTGAACACTGCCACAGAGTTCTGTTCCCAAAAAAACAGGAAAATGGACACATTAAATCTGGAGATTAAACATGAACACGTCTTTCCTCTTCTTTCTCTTTCTAATTTCCTGGTGCTGATGGAAAAAACAGTACAGAGGCAGTGAATGATATCAAAACCAAATCATCACAAAACCTGAGAAATCCCTTTCGCTCTCTGTCTCTGGCTTCAATTACTCTATTCTCTCTCCCTCTCCCTCGCCCTCTCTCTCACACACAGACACGCACGCACGCGCACACAAACACACACATACACACAGGTAATCAAAAGCGAGCCCTGCAACAGAGCTATTTGTCTTTCCCTTCAGCTGCTTATTTGTTCTCCTGCAGTTGTGCTTTTGTAGTAGTTTGGACTGAAATGGAAGAAATGGAGAGATGTGGATGGCGGCAGTCTGACTGAACGGACATTCTAATTACTGTTTAATTTCCACACAGTGACAGAAGCAGCCTCACACCAAACTGCTGCCTCGCTCATGAAGGTGAGCTGAGCTTTCAGTAGTTGGAGAAAGTGGAGATATTCGTCAAAATTCATCCCAAATATATATATATATATATATTTACCATAGTGTATATAGTATATAGACAAAAAGTATTGTAAATATTATCGGGACTGTATTTCTATGGCACCTTTCAAAGCTATTTTAAGTCGCAATCACACACACATTCTTACAGTAGCGCCTTTTTTTGTTGCACTACATACTATTCACACACTGTCAGCACAGTCATCAGGGGATTTGGGGTTCAGTATTGCCGAAGTGTCCTTGGGCAAGATACTGCCCATATGCTGCACATAGATGAACTGTATGGCCATGGGTGTGTGAATGGGTGGATGGCAAAAAACTGTACTGCAAAGCGCTTTGAGTGGTCATCAATATAAATACATTTACCATTTACCTGCATGTTTTCCCTTAGGTCAGTAGCCTCCCTCAGCAGTGGAGCAACCGTCTTGAAAACCTCGTCCACAGCCCGGACTCCCAGGTCCCTCAGAGCTGTGTAGTTCCTGCCCTTCCGGGCCTTCCGCACAGACAGGCCCCGTTTGTGAGGCTTTCCCCCTCCTCTACGATTGGTGAGGGCCACATGGACAAACAGCTTAGCGTGGGGGAGGTCCTCTCCTGTCAGACACTGGAGTGGCACATGACGGTAGCCTGGCTGGAGACACTCTAAAGGGATGGTGTATTGACCTGTGGTGAGAGGAAAATCACATTTCATTTTCAAATATGTCAAAGGGTTGAAGGAAGACGGGTGTCGTAAAATAAAACACGCGACAGTTATACAAGCTTGAACTCTAAAAAAAGCTTGTGTTTGAGTTGTGTATTTCAATCACTTTACATGAACCGGGCTCTGACCTATAAATTCGTCCCCTATGAAGTCATCATCCAGCACCACAAAGCGAACCATGGCGAGCTCTGGCAGATTGATCTCGAACTCAAAGCTCTCGTCGAAGATAGGGTTGTCCCCGTCCTGGGTCACTGTCCTGGTGCGGCGCTCGGTGCAGTCGGCCGGGATGCCGTGGATCTCCACGTACACGTACGGGTCCACCACATCCCCTTTGGCCCCGGAACCTCTTGGCTTGGGCAGGTTCTGGCCACTTATCACCTGGAGGAATGACAACAACTTTGGTGTTTTTTTACATGGCTTCGGTCCTTGTCTTTATCGATTATGATAATAAAATACACACTGTGCACATCAAGATAATGATGGGTGACATTGCCACAGTGAAGTTCATCTTAATAAAAGCCGACAGATTGTAAGGAAACCCAACAATATTTTCATATGGGGGTAAAAGTGCAAATGAGCCCAACCAAAATCTATTTTCACCTTTGTCTTCACTTCTGAATAAGAGTGGATAACCTGGTGGTTCATTTTACCCCCGTATGATCACATAGACGAATACCAAGGTCAGGTTTAAAGCTATAGGGTTGGTGTTCCTGGAAAAACTAGCAAGACTACAGACTGCAGGCTACACTTTGTAAAAAATGCATCAGATAAATCCCACCCCCTCCCAACGGCCCTCTCTTCAAAGCTACACCACATGAACATGCACTGCCTCACAAGGAAGCACTGCTAGGAGCCGACTTTACCGTGACTCACTCGCTAACTTCTCACTATCGTCTCTGCTTCAGAGGTGTCTGTCTCGCTGGCAGACGATTCAGACCAAGAAACTATTGGTCGTGTTTATCAAAGTTTTTTTTCCATACATACATTGATGGTTATCTGGACGTGAAGAGGATTTCAACAAATAAGATAAAAAAGTGTTTCAGAAACAACTTACCAGCCCTAACATTAGGAAAAAAATGAGAAAAGAAAAGGAAGACTTTTTTTTCATTTCAAAAGTACCGTTGAAGAAATATAGTTAAATCGGAGGAGAAATATTTATTTGATATTGCACATCGAGAATAAAGTCAAAATGTTGACTCGTATTCAGTGTTTGAAGAGACACAGGCCGCTCGTACAGCTGTCAGTCCTCTGATTGGATTTGATGATGGGAGAATATGACTTTATTCTGGACATTTCGACTTCATTCACAACAAAATGTAAAATGAAAACGACTTTGCTGATCTGCACTAACATGCTTCTTCATGACCCGGGAGAATAATATCCAAAACTACAAAGTAAGACCTGATTTTTAATACACTAGATGTAGTGTGCAAGTTTCAGTGCAAATAACAGGATCACAGTCATTTACATATTTCCACCATCCCACCTTCACATGAAGCAGCTGTGGGGACACACCCGGCACCGTCTCTCTGGTGTCAGCACTGAAATACGACACTTCCTGCCGCATGATGGCCGGGCGCAGGACGTAACCGCAGTTCCCGTTCTGCCGGAACCAAGCCGTGTTCAGGTCCATCATTAGTCCCGCCGTCTGAAAATTCATGGACACAATTTGGCACCCACACTTCCACAGGTCCTGAGGGTTCATGTTGCTCGAGTCAATGCGCATGGGGTTGGGGTACACCCGTGACAGAAAATGCTTGTTATGATTGACAAAGTCTCCGGGGCTTTCACCAGCGAGACGCACGGCCAGAGACTCGTGAAAGGAACACAGCTCCCAAGGTTTTTGGATTTTGGATGACATCGGGAAGTCGGTGAAGGTCACTGAGCGGCAAAGAGTCACGAGGTCGGACAGCTCCTTCAAGAGCTGGAACTGTTTGGATGGAGGATGAGGAAGATGAGGAGGATGAGACTGAGTGATGCTTTTCTGCAACGTTTCCTTCTCACTTCCTCCGGGCGTGGCCCCACCGCTATTAGCTGCCTTCATCCTTTGACACATCTCTGCCCCTTCATCCTCCTCACTTACCTCCCCATCCTCGCCGTCAGAACTTGGACCCAACTTCTTACCCTTCAGTAGGATCCGATGCTGTAACACATGAGGCGACGGTAGGTAAGAGTCCCCTTCATCAGGGGGATTTGTGTATAACTTATCCCCTAGTATTCCCATGAGGTGTTTCCACACTGTTTTCTGCTGTTGAAGTGAACAGTGGTTCTCCACACATACAATTAATGGGTAATCTGATGCCACAAATGCAAACCGTCCAATTGCTTCCAACACACAACGCAGGGACAGCGGTGGGGAAAGGGTGTGACCCGTGCACACCACTGGCTCCTCGTCAGGGCCGTCCCAAACGTCCACTTCCACACATCGACAGCCCATCTTGAGGGCGCGGATGTAGCCGGAGATGTCGGAGGGACCTTTGAACTGGTCCTCGATGAGGTAAGTGTTGTGGGAGGAGTTAATGTAGTAGTGGGACAAAGGCTGGGACATGTCCTGGCACACGGCGCCGTGCTCCCCATCGAGGAGGTTGCACTCTGCTGAAGTGAGGTAGCTGGTAAAGCCATCCAATGACAGGTACCCCTGCTGTCGGCCTTCCTCCGACGGCTCGTGGGACTGGATGAGCTTCAGGCTGGTCTCCTCATTCACCTGGAAGACGCAGTGAGAGATGAGAGAAGGAAAACTGGGATTACATTTGTCCATGTACACCTAATCTCTATAAACAGATTCTCCATGGGAAAATGCAGAATATGTATGTGAGAAACAAGATATGGGGATCAGAAGTTTGACCAAACATGTTTGAGCAGGCTCTGGTTGCCTGCAGATAAACAGTCTGTATGGAGAGAGAAAGAGGCAGAACACACTCACCGAAATGAATTGGCTATTGGCTTTTTAATTAATCTGCATGTAAATAGAGATAAGCCAAAATGTCGTCTGGACCTAAAATACCTACAAAAGGTATGGCCGTTTGTGTTTTGGGTGGCGAAACATTCCAACCCGGAAGGGCTCGTAAGGACTTGTGGACCTACACCTAACTTGTTTGAAATCTGTGGTGAAGGTGAAGGGTGGCACAGAATCTAGCCTAATAATAAATAATAATTAATTACGCTGCAGAGATCTCGTGTTGTAACCGGCATCGGCTCTTATCACCAAAAACTCCTGACATCTTCATCAGAATCTCCGAACTTTATGGCACTGCTTCTTCAAACTAAGATACTTGTTTTCTTTTGGGGCATTTTCTGGCCTTTCACGTGTTGGAATTGTCATCAAGAGGAGATTATCTGGAGTTCAGTGCATGTTCGAAAGCAGCTTATGTGCAAATTATTGTTACTCACTTGAGTCATGCCTTGCTCAGCCTCAAGGAACCTTGTCAGGTCTTTGCTGTCCAGGAACTCCTTGTTGCTCGAGAACTGGACCAACAGAAAGTAGATCTCTGGACGTGTGCAAAAGTCGTGAAAGACCTCGATAAACTCTGGCTTGGTGACTCGCTCGATTCTTCCCAGTGGTCTTTTGGTTTCGACATAATCTTTAACACCGGATCCATTATCCAATGTGAGTCCGGACACCCTCTCCCTAACTCTTTTCAGCTCTTTAAACCTGTGCTCCACTTTCCCACCGCTCACGCCAGGGTTCACGCTCTGTATCAGCTTGACGGCCGACCGCAAGCGGATCCCTTCGTCCTCATCTTCCTGGCCTTCCAAATCGGCGGCCGAGGAGAACAACTGCTCGAGCCAGCCGAGACGAAGGCTGTCCTGGCTGCTGGCGAGCATGTCCAGGGCGTGTTTCCCATACTGCATCAGATACCTGGAGGCAGGGTTGATGAAACAAGACAGAACGTTTTCCTTTACAATATTTCCATATTTACCTACACTCTATATAAAGCACAATAACTGCAGCAGCAGAATATGTTTAAAGTCCATACGATTTATTGTTGGGCTGACCTACTAAACGGGATAATCTCCATTATCTTAGCCTGCCCTGCACAGCAACGCTTCTGTTCAAGCACAAGTTGAATTATTGTCATTATATGCTCACTATCAGTCAGACTGTATGGCCACAGAATACACAATACAGCTCCTTATTTCATGGCAATGCTGCTGAATATTGCATAAGAAAGATCTGTGAGATAAATTATTTAAAATAAAATGTTGATTTGAGTTTTTGGTAGATATACAAATTACATCCATCCATTATCTATATCCTTAAAGGGTCGCAGCTGGAGATGGAGCCAATCCTAGCTGGTATTGGGCAAGAGGCAGGGTGCACCCTGGACCGGTCACCAGCCAATCACAGGGACAAACAACCATTTACGCTCAGGTTCACAACTACTGACAATTTAGAGCCACCAGTAAACCCCATCTCTTAGGAGGAAGCTGGACAACCTGGAGCAAACCCTCTCAAACACTAGGAGAACATGCAGTCTCAACACAGAAAGACAAGGACTCAAACCGAGAACCCTCTTGCTGTGAGGAGACAGTGCCTTTACAAGTCACACAGTAACAACTGTCCCACACCTTAGTCCAGTCACCCAAATGTTTGCCACTTCAGCAGAGTTGGCCACCAGGTCCAGGTTTTCATATACGTCTCCATAGATGATGGAAAAGGCACAGTCCTCGGATATCTGCTCATAAACTCCACTGGTGCGGAAGGTGTCCGTGTTACGACCTGTCCGTACCTGGAATTTGAGACCACGAGAGATACAGTCAAACCCTCATCAGATACAATAAAAAGCAAATTAACTGTTACATTCCATTTGGTTCAAGGTTGTTAATACTTCCATCTCCTTATCCAAAAACGAATCAATGAGGTCCAGTCATAAAGCAAATAACCGCAGAGGGTTGATGTTGAAAGCTTTCCCCCTCCGGACACTGACCTCTCGTATGGAGGCGAGAGAGATGCGGGCTTTGTCTGATTCCTTCTTGGATGGCTCCCAGCACAGAGCCTGGAGGCCCGCGTCCAGCATGTAGTAGCGCTGGTAGACACGCGAGTTAGGCCGGATCTTCTTCAGCTCGCTCCCCTCAACCTGGAAGCGAAGATAAGAAATAAAGATAGAGCTCATTCCACTTAACTTAAGTGTTCGACAGGGTCAACAGCCTGTGATCTCCAAGAAACAACTTGACGTGTGCGCTTCACATTAAATATTTCATGTGCGGTTATGTAAAGCCTGATGACCCACCATGGAGTGGATACAGTCACCGGCGCTGCTGATCTTCTTCTCTGACAGGCTGCTGCTGAAGGACACCGTCTTCTTCCTCTCACGACCCGCACGTGACCCATCCTGACGAGGAGGCAGAGGAGAGAGTATGAGACAGATAAAGAGAAGAAGAGGAGGAAGAGAGCAATGAAAAGAAGGAAAGAGAGAGACGGACAGTGATCCCTCTGACATGTATTCGTTGCTTAAGCATGACAAACATGTTTTTTCTCCCCGTCCAGAATGGATCTGAGAGGATTAAAAGGCATATCAGTTTATATAACCATACATAAACACAGATTATTTGGTGGACCACGCTGAGCCTCCTCCTCCCAATCTGTTATTGTTTTCCTGATACCACGCTAAAAGCCTCTGCGTGCCCTTGCCCTTCACCATTACACCATTAATCATACCTGCCTAGACTGAGGAGGCGGGCTTCGGCTTTCCGACTCAGCCCCCTCCGCTCTGCCGCGGGCAGACCCCAATCAGTTTATCTGAGCTCACCATCACAGCTCCATCCGTCTGATTTATTGACCCCTCAGATGTCACCCCCGCAGAGCACCTTTAGACTGATGGATAAGAGCATATATGTGGGCACAGTTATTCAATTAAGGACGTATTAGAGTCCCAGTTAAATCGAATCAAAGACTTTATTGAAGCTTATCTAAAGCAGGATGATGTAATTGTAGTTGATTCAATCCCGAGGAGAGTGATTTAAGATGCAAACACCCACATACTCAGCATACTTCCATCTTAAATACACTCTGTATATGGACATGTCAAAAAGAATGGGGAATCTGAAAAACTAAATAAGAAGATAAATCAATAGGGCTGTATGTGATGATTGTGTTACCTCTGCAGGACGTTGTGTTTTCAATCAGAATTTGTTAGCTTTTTTCATTTTCTTTAACATTGTGAAATTTGTTTCTAACTTTTTGTTAATTTCTCAGATAACAATTCAGTGGATCTTGTTGACAGACAATTAAGATATATTGATATTTAGATCTAGTGAATTAAAATGTGGTTTCATAAGGGGACTGCTGGGCCTTGGCTGAGGTATGCGTCTTCTAAGTGCTGGTCTATTTTTTTATAGATTATCGTGAATTTATTTTCCTTAATTGATACATTTTTCAGTCGAAAAAAGATCTAGAAATTTCCGATAAAGATATTTGAACATACATTTTTATTAACAACGTTAAAACCACTGATTGCTAAAGTGAATATTGATTATCTTGTTATAATGGGACCTGTCAAGACGTGAAATATATCGGACATTAAAGCAATATTCTGTTCTTAAAGCTGATGTGTTAGAAGCGGGAAAAATGGAGCAGAGCCACTTTGACAAGGACCAAATGTCGTAGGGTGCTATCAGTGGGCAGCGGTTAGTGAGCTCTACCTAAAAGTGTCAAAGGAAGGACAATCACTGAAGCGGCAGCAGGATCATTGGCGCCCGAGGCTCATTGATGCGCGTGGGGAGCGGCGTCCGGCCCATGTGTTCCCGGCCCACAGAGGAGCTACTGTAGCACAAACTGCTGAAAGGGTCATTGATGCGACACGAGGCTATATGTGTTAAATAGTGTGAAGTGTTAAAAGAAATAAATCATGAATAATATCTCAGTCTATACAGAAAGAATTCTTTTCCTGGCCGTTGTTTTGAAATGATGATTCAATGAAAGAACATTTTAGAAAGATCAAATCCAGCATCTGTTGCTTTCAGATTGACAAACACCTTTACATTTATTTATAATCATTTCACCACCAGTAGGCTGATCAACATCTTCACATTCACAGTGAACACGTACAAAATGCTTATGAGTGGCTGATGAGTCTCATCTGCATAACTCTGATTTCATTCAAAGATTTTGTATAATCCTCAAGAGCACTTAGCTCTTTTATGAGAGAGGAGAGTGGGGAACCCTGCATATGAAAGAAATGTGTGGGGATGGGAGGGTTGGAAGGCAAAAACACAAAAGAGAAAGAAAGAGAGAGAAAAAATATGGCATGAATGAAAACGAGAAAGAGAGAAGGAATAATAAACGAAGGGATGAAAAGGTTTCTCTCAGAGGGAGGGGACGGCATCACAAATCCTTAATTGCCTCATTAGGAGAGGGTCGTGCTTCCAGTGGTGACAAGTTGTTTTTTTATTTTTGTTTTTTTTGAGGTAACAGAGGGAGGCGGTGCTCCAAAAAAACCTGGTGCCATGGGGAAGTGGAGTGGAAGTGGGGGGGGGGGGGGGGGGGGGGTGGGGATTGATGAGGAAAAGATAAGACCCCCTTCATATCCTGACCCTAAAAAATGCAGGTAGAGAAATCTAACTACTGAAAAAAAGGATATTGGATTTGCAGGTGATCTATGAATAAGTAAAACCACTAACTAATGAGTGAAATAATTGATTGGGTGTTCCCATTAAAAACTCTTCCCCCGCTGAGGAGATCCAGGAACACCTCTAAATTGAACCTCTAGTTCTCATGTGCAACTTCACTTCACCAGCAGAAAGAAAATATGGAAAGCAGCACTCAATTTGAAATGTTTAAAAGCTCATCCTCCAGTGACACGGATGAGGCGCCGCACCAGAGCTCATCGACTTAACTCGAAAATGTCAAAGGTCATGGTAACGATGGTCAAACAAAACATCTTAAACCTGATCTCTCAAGTCTGCCTCTCGGGAAGTTTATCAAATTTTGACCGACTCAAAGATGAACTGATTCGATTTCAGCAGTCAAAGGTCAAAGGTCAAGGCGACCTCATATGAGACAGAGAAGTATATAGTCTGCACTGGTTGGTGGAGGCATAGACCCACAGGGCGGTAATTTGGAACAGTCTGACAAAGCTCTCTTCTTTAAGACCTAATGCAGCTCACAGGGTGTGCTCCTGTCACGCTGCGTTTGAATCTGAGGAAACATCAGGAGTCTCCATGTGGCCTGTTCCACAGTTTGGATTCAATTGTCTCATGTGTCCTGCACATTCACCTCTGCAATCCTGACATCACTCTGAATTAATTATTTTAATTTATAGTCTCACACACTTGCACACACATGGCGACACGAAACAAGCTCGACCTCAATCCATAAATAAAATTCAGATTCCATTCAACTTAATCTCCGTGCATCTGTAAAGTACGTCTCCATCACAAAGGTCTTACTTAGTTTTTCTCACAGAGACCGAGATGAGTCTTCAAAACCGCCACTGTGTTTCAAAACAGGAAGCCGCCTGTCAGCCCGTTAGAGAGCTTCCTGTGTCCCCGCTGAGAGGCGAGTGAAGTGACAGCGCTGAGAGAGAGAGCGAAAGTCTTATTAAGTGATACAGTGTGAATGTGACGGCTGAGAGGCAACTTAATCACTCCTGACACTATTTTATGTTTTCTCACACACACACACACACACACACACACACACACACACACACACACACACACACACACACACACACACACACACACACACACACACACAGATATAGATATACTGCATATAGTATATATACATCCAGTATATCTTAAATATACATATAGATGTAGATATACTGGGTGTAGATATAGGTTAACTAGATGTATATATCGATATACTAGATATAGATATAGATTGACCTGTATTTTACAAAGTTAGACATCAGTTATTATCTGCCAGTTTTCATCTCTCATCATTGACTATTACACTGATGATCCTGATTTGGCGTCTGCACTGACTGAACTGACGGACACATCCAAGGACAGCTAGAGGATGAGAGAAATGTGAGGGACTCATTAAAGAAAGTTGAAACTTGAGAAGAGGGAAAAGATTAAACTAAATAGCAGTAAAAAGGGGGATGAGTGAGAAGAAGGATGGAGAGAAATAAATAAAGAAGCTCTTCTTCTCATGTAGCTCGTCACAGGGCCTCCTGGAGTTTGCCTGCAGCCGCCAGCATGGCCTCATGCCTTCATTAGCCAGCGTACATGCATGTATGGTATGATGTACGAGAACATCTGTTCATGTGAATGCAACAAGCCCGAATCACTAATTACGGCATCTCCGGGTCAGCAGAATGAAGATGTAGGTCGTTGGTGAGCACTGTTTTTGAGGCGCTAATTAAAAACAGACAGAAAATCTGAGAAAGAGGCTGTTAGGTGAAAGATAGAATAAAGAAAGGAGGGGTGAAGAAGGCCGAGCTGCCTGTGGCCCGGTGTGCTGGACAGAAGATGATGGACGATTGATGGTATGGTTTATTCCAACAGCTTCTCACCCTCGAGCACAAGGCCACTTGGGGGGGCGGTTGGGGGCGTTGAGAGGCGGAGGTGATTTACTTGGGGTTGTGAGATGATGTATGGAGAAAAGGAGAGGAGGGAGGCACTACTATATTATGAGGGTTGACCAAAATTGTGCAGTGCAAGTAAAAATGTTTTGTATCTTTCTCTCTAATTCGAGTTTCACAAATGTGGTGGTTCACTGCTTCTTCTCTTTTTCATGTCACTGGATATAATAAAAAAAAGTTACACCTCGAGGTATTTCACGGTTGGTTGGATAAAAGAAGGAATTTTAGGATGACACCTTGAGCTCAGGAAACTAATGGAGTTTCTATATTTCTTCTTTTTACTATATTTTTCTGACATAAAACTCTGTTATTCAATTTAACAGTAGGAACTTATTGAGTTATATTTATGTAGATTAATGTGTAATTGATTTCTTATGTGATTTGAGGAAAACAAATGGAGGTGGTCTGAATTGATATAGCCCTTTTCTAGTCTTGATGTCCACTCAGTTTTTCCATTCGACGCATTCATACAGTGCATCTATGTGCAGCACCTTCTTTATCATACACCACTCACACACTGCTGACACAGCCGTCAGGGGCAATTTGGGGTTCAGCATCTTGCCCACTTCGGCACAAACTGCCGACCCTGTGGTTAGTGGACAACCCGCTCTACCTCTTAAGTCTTCTAAGATTCTATGTATTGTTTTATTTTGTGAAATGTTTTTGGATTACACTAAAATGAATGAAATAAACTAAAAATTCAACATCATCTTTTAACAATAATAATCCTACAACTACTGGTCCTAATCAAGACCCACATCTTCATGCATTATTGCTCACTGATTACAAAGTGTGTTTCGTAGAGGTTGCACATGTTTTTGCGACTGCTGCAGAATCCAGGACACTGGGGTAAAAGAGGCCACAGGAAGCACTTCGTGGTCAATTCGATTTTCTGGAAGCTTTTCAATGTTTAAAAATAACATTGTATGAATGTGGTGAGTCTGACTGTAAACCTCCGCAGAGCGGAGCAGCAGATGATCTTTCAAACTTGAACCCCTTTGAAATCCTGTGTGCACATAAGCGCTCGCACAAAACACGCGATCACACACACTCACACTTACACAAACCACACAGGCTGAAACAAGTAAAAAGTTGACTTGAAAGGGCCATCATGTCAGAGAGCTCTAACCAAGACTTCAACTGACGGACGTCACAGATACATTTCCTGAAGATGGGCGGGCGGCTGAAACTGCGAGCAGGTGGTGGGAGCCTTGAGTCAGGTGTCAACTGTGAGCGTGAATGTGGCGATTAATGTTCCACACATATCAGTGGTGAGGTTTTGGTGAAGCTAACAAACTAGTACAAAGTTACAAACACATATATCTCCCACCCAGCACAGCATGGCTCGATGTATCATTAATGTGGAGTGTATATGTGCCGCGACACAATCACCAGTATAGTGGTATTTCCTGCATCTCCATCAGTGAGAGGGTTCGGCCTCTGAGACGTGCAGGGCAGCGCTTATGCAGTCTAAAGTGGCTGAGGGCGGACTGAAGATGTTGATTTGAACTGCAGGGGGCGCTCAAGGCTGCTCGGACCCAAAACCACTCCACCATCCCCATCAGCTCCAGCTGTTGGGCCAACACCTCTGGCTGAAGCTGCTCCCTCAGTCCGAGCAACACACACGAATGCTCATATACAAACACACAACAGTTAGACATGCTGATAGACACACGCACAAGATGTATGCATGTACCGCAAATACACACTGAAACTCGAACATTATGAAACAAACTGTAATGGCTCGTTTTTAAATTAATTAATTATTATGAATAGTTATTTTTGAACCTATCCATTCTTTGTGCTGAGCCAAGGTAAGTGGCTGCTGGCTGAAGCCTTCCACACTGAATGCACAGATGCAAGAGTGGTTTTAATCTTCTCATGTGATATTTCAGAGATAATGGGATGAGGAAGACATAGGACAGCATACACACACACACACACACACACACACACACACGCACACGCACACGCACACAAACAAATGCGCACACAAATACAAATGCCAACCATGTGTGTCTTATGTTGACATACACAATGAGAGAACTGGGAAACAGATATTCATTGTGCTTAGCTGTATTTTAAAAGGCAGGTCTGTGCAAGTGTGTGTTTGTGTGCGTTTGTGTGTGTGTGTGTGTGTGTGTGTGTGTGTGTGTGTGTAGTTTAAACCCAAAACAGAGACAGAGAATGATGGTTATCTACATGAACTTCAAACACATGAACTGAGTGGGCACCTGATTCTGTAGCTCCCGCACGCACACCAGAGCGAGAGACAGAATAAATGAGAGGAGAACAGACGGCATGAAGTAGGCCTACATACTGATGAAATACAATTAAGGCTACTTTCATTAGCTCGGCACACACACACACACACACACACACACACACTGGACACAAATCCCCTGACTCCAGTTAAAACCAGTCTGGAATGTCATGTTTCCTGTTTATCTGCCTACATACCAGCCAGACTCCTATTGTGAGGGATCCTGAGTGTGACCATGGAGGTAGTTTAGCAAACAGTCAAACAAACTGCTCTGTTGACAGGTGGCTCCAGACTGAGCTCGATCCAACTAAAGCCTCAAGAGTTTAGGATTCAAAACACAAGCACGTCTATGGTGAAGGCACAACTGCTTGCGTGCTTGTCATGCTTGTCACCGAGCGTTCGCAGCATTAAACGCGCCCACTGAACATGCAACAGTCTAACATGCCGCCGATGCATGCTACTTTCTGCTTCAATACATGGGGACGCACGTGCAGCATGTTTTCCCATGCTGCCTTGCACTATCGCTCTTTGAAGTACAGGCAGCACCCAAGGGAGAGGGTGAAGATCTGGCCCATGGTCAAGACGCCAGATCTTCACTGAAGCAGACTGAGGTTTGTTTTTTTGTATCCTCTGATGCATGGTTGAAACCGACAGAGGAAAGACAAGAGCAGGCTTGTGTGTGGGCACGGAGGTGAGAAACATTTTTGTGTGTGTTACACTGTGGGAGGGGGCCCAGGAGAAAGAGACGTGTCATCAACAACTGCTCGTGACTTCACAGCAATATTGCAACATGAAGCGTTCGAGGAAATTGGCCAACTTCCTGTCTTGCCGTGTTTCGGAGCCAAATTGCACACGGATGAAGTTCAGAAAGTCATGTCTGTACAGGCCGTCGCTGAGGAGACAAGCAGCAACTGGAGATCAATATGAGACCTCATGAGCCTTAAGGCAGAGCCCATAAACGGGCCAAGTCAGGGGATGAGTTATTGATTAGACACTGGTGGTGTAACAGGTCTATTTGGTTGGACATAATCGGTGAATAGTTGTGATACTTCCATCGAGGGCTTTGTGCATGTATGGTACACCTGACATGTTCTCAGATGGGTGGAGGCGGTGGGGTTAATTGGACGGAGGTATTCAACTGTGAGCCACAGAGGGAAGAGGGGGGAGGAGTGAAATATGTTTTTTCACTCTAATCAAAGACAGCAGGTGGCTTCAGTTCCTCCTCCTCCTCCTCCTCCTCCTCCTCTCTGGTTGATGAAGTGCTAATAAGTGACACGCCTGCTTGAGTCTGGCTGGAACAAAACCTTCCCTGCTCATGTATATACACGTATTTATGGGTTTATGTCCGATATGGCAAAAAGGGTGGATGGGTTCTAGTTATTATTACCTCAGCCAAAGAGGTTATGTTTTCACCCCTGTCCCTTTGTTTGTCAGTAAAATTACTCAACCGCTGAATGGATAACTACAAAACTGGATGTGGTATAGGTTCTTAAACATTGTGGACGGGTTTTTTTCAACATTTTCCCAGGGCATAATTCATGGATCTTGAAAAACATGATGAAAAAAAAAACCTGGTACAATTGTGCAGTTATGTGCAGCTTGATCGACTTTAAGGGGACTGCTCGGCCTTGGAGCTTTACCAGTCTAGTTCTGAAAGGTTCAGGATAGGTCCCTCTCATCATTATCAATGTGACGTCATCACATTCATTCCTCAACAGCATCGTGGCGTGAGGTGAGATGAGGTGACGCCACAATTCTCATACTTGGCACAGGTGGAGAGGCGAGTCAGTGTGTGTGTGTGTGTGTGTGTGTGTGTGTGTGTGTGTGTGTCTGTGTGTGTCTGTGTCTGTGTGTATGATCCAGGTATTATTCGTTGTGGGGACCTACATCTGTTTACACAGTCACGTTATGGGGACTTGTCTTCCTTATGGGGACAAAAACCATGTCCACATATGGTGAAGCGTCTCTTAAGGTTAGAATTAGGTTAAGTTTTGATTGACTTTAGGTTTAGGTTAGGTTAAACTTATTATTGAGGTGTGTGTGTGTGTGTGTGTGTGTGTGTGTGTGTGTGTGTGTGTGTGTGTGTGTGTGTGTGTGTTCAGTCGCATGACTTGGTAGTGACATAGCTTTTATCCATTACTTCAACAGATGCCTGTGGGGTTTGGTAACGTTAACATTTATTTCACCATATTTGGTCTGATATAAGTTCACACGAGTTTTGAGATCTACTCCGGACTCACCACAGTTTGCATTCATTTAAACATGACATGTAAAGTCTCCCCGTGTTTTAAAGCTCGACATCATGTTCGCTTCTCCCTCGGGGGGGGGCGACGGTGGCCTACCTTGATCAGGCTGCTGCGTCGAGGGATCGTTTTGGACGCCGAGTCTGAGCCCGCGCTCTCCCACGAAGGGGACTCGCAGCTGGATTGCTTCTGGACCCTCCTCGCCGAGTCCGAGGTCGCGCTGCAGTTCCCGTTGGACACCGGCTCCCCGCGTTCCGCCGGATTCGCTCCGGCTCCTCCTGCCGCAGCTTTCCAGCCCGCGACCGGTGAGCCGACGGCGCACTGCTTCTTCTCCCCGAATTCAGCCATGGTGGGTGGTCACAACTCAGCCGGTTCTCTCTCAGTGCATCTGACGACAGGCGGGCTCCCGATGCCACGGAGCTGCAGCACACCGCAGACACTGGCGTGCCATGGCGCGGAGTGAGCGAGCCGAGACTGTGAGTCAAGAGCCGTGGAAACTTCTCTCTCTCTCTCTCTCTTTCCCCTCCTCCCTACACACACATGCACACACACGCACACACACACACACACACACACACACACACACACACACACACACACGCACACGCACACACACACGCACACGCTGAGGGGGGCGGGTGACAGCAGAGGACCGACACCTTCCAGACCTCCGCCGCCCAACACTCGTCACGTCTTCCCTTCGATGATGTCCTCGCCGCACGCTGCGGCCACAGAACTACACAAACAGTGATGGTGATTATTGTTATTATTGTACATGTTTCTCCCACATCCTGCTGTCGACGCGCACTCACAGACCGTTCCTCCAGCGCCACGAGGTCTGTGAGCGCAGAGACAGCCGGGTAGTAAAGTCATCATCTGTCACCATGATGGACAGACTGTTGGTGGGGGGAGGGTGTGGGGGGGGGGAGTTGTCCTCTGCAACACAAGTTAGATTCCATTTTGTAGTAAAGGACTGTTATTATTCATTAGGCCTATTCATAAATTGCAATAGTAACAAGAGCATTTTTTTTTTTTTTTATGATTTACCAAATGCATGTAAACACATTAAAGGGGTAGTTCACCCAAAAGTGAAAATTCACTCATTATCTACTCATTATCTACTTGAAGCCAAATCCAATACAATTGGAGTAAATGGCGACCTCTTCTTTAAACGTAAAAAAAAAAACCTACAGAAAAAACATGCCTCTATACTTCTCCTGTGGTGTCATCCAAGTGTCCGTAATCCAGTGTCATTTACACCTAGTTCACAAAGTTTATGTTCCAACAGTGACGTTTTGAACACAAAACCATATTTTTCTAAGTTGTATAGATCTTTTTTTCAGATCTTACTTCAGTATCATCACTGGTCAACTATTCATTCTAACCTCTAAAAGACCTTTCTTTGTTTTCAGACTATATCTCATATTTAGGTGTAATAACACAAGGAAAGACTTTGATTTGTTGGTCATCCACCCCTCATATACTCTTCACCTCTGTCAAAGGATGAGAGCCGTGTGGTATATACTGGTGTGCCTTTGCTGCTATCTAGTGTTTATCTTGAGAACACATTGCTGCTGGACCTGTGTCTCAATTCTGCGATTTGCATTGAGAAAATAGATTCTGACTATTTTAATTTCAACCGTGGTGGAGGAAGTATTAAACTGTGATGGAAATCTGAAAATACAAGAGGCCGTATTACCAAATTTGTGTATTTTATTGAGAGCTTTCTGCAGAAAGGATCAACACAGAGAGTCACAGGGATCTCAGAGTGGTGATGGAGAACAGTCAAATTAAAGCATCTTATATAGGAGAACTGAGGCTGTTGTCTGAGCCAGTTCAAAGTGGTTCTGTGGGCGCAGTTTGAGACACAAATTAATACACAGAAAACTGATTTGTATAAGTTTCCTCTGAAGATAGAGCAGACAAAAAAAAGTCCTCGGACAGTAAATAAGTAATAGAAAGGTCATAAAAGATTCCGGTCACAGACAGTTCCAGTAATTAAAGGCTCAGACATGAATCTCTTTGGTATATAGAAAAATGTCAGAAACAGCTGTATCTCAGTCATCCAGCTGGCAGAGGCATGCCACCCCACGGTTGATCCAGTGTTTCTCTGGCTTGTCAGAGGGCAGCTCGATGGACATGACGTAGTTGGTGGAGTGGCCTGTGGTGGACAGGGTCCCTCTACGAGCGCTGGTTTTGTACACGGGAGAAACGTAGAGGTTCTCATGTTTGAACTCGGCCATCACACCGGGTCTGAGCTTGATGATGGGTATAGAGTCAAAGAGGATCTTGGGGAGGGACTCTCCAATGACCATGTTCTCCCTGTCCCAGCGTGCACCCTCCATGAAAAGCCCCTTAACGTAGGCTCCATCCTCTGGCTTCTCGTCCATGTGGGTCTCCGCTTTGGTTACCTAGTAAACGATGAAGAGTATTACTAAAAAATTACCTATGATTGGGAAAGTACTGAGAAAAGTCGAAATTTCATACCTCAAATTCAAAGCCAATGAAGTCTATGGGGATGGTGTACTTCCTGGCAAAATTCTGAGACACTCCAGTTAGAAATGACTGTGTGAAGTAAAAACCAGAAAGCCAGAAGACTGTAGGCGGGCCGTCATCTATCCAGTCCTGTTAAAACACACATTCAAGCACATCTATAGTTATGAGCATATTGAAAACAAGCAATGTCATTCATGGTCTAGACATTAAGTGCTACGCCACCACATTTATAGAATTATCTTGTGCTATATTTAGAGAGGAATTTATTGTTATACTTGTAGATGTAGATGTGTTTCGTCGATATTTCCAGTCAGATTCTAAATGTGTTCTCTTCATTCAAGGTCTGTGTGACCTGAAAGAGACATCATTCTTACTTGTAGGAACTGCAGCCTGGCTAATAGATCGCACACGTAGCTCCCCATTGGCTTGAGAGAGGGGTACGACTTGGCTGCCCATGTGGCGGGCACCTTGCCCACCAGCATGCTGTTAAAGATGTTCTCGAGCTCTGCAGACATAACAATCTGGCCCTTCAAAGCTTTCTGGATGTTCACCAGGCTGACCCGCACCACATGTGTGAGTCTGACAGGAAGAGAGAGTGACTCAGAATCAGGAGCATGCAGACACACTGATGAACATTTGAATTAGTCATAATTAAAATAAGTATTTTGCAAGCTGAATCGTTGATTACACAGCAACACACATACCTGTTGAAGCGGATTACTTCCTGCCTCAAAACAGTATTCATAGACTCCTCATACGTGACAGGGTATTTCTCTATTATCATCTTTACGTCAAAGTCAGCTGGCAGCTTCGACAGGATGTCCTCTGCAAGCTCATCCACGACTTCCTACAATATAAACAGAAGACAGATGAAGGTTGTATATCAGACAACACGTTTACACGTACTGTTTCCTCTGGGAAACAAGCCAAAAAGGTCCGTCTGCTTGCAGTGCAAACCTGAGGAGACTTAGCCCCGCCTCCCATCTGCCTGGGCAGAGTTAATAGAACTCCATCCAGAAGCTGATTGGTCTCTTGATTATCCTTTGTGATGTCAGCATTGCTGTGGAGTCCAAACACGCAAGGGTCGGCAGAAATCGGCAGATTGCGAATGTACTTCACGTATGTCTGGAATAAAGAATAGTCATCAGATAAAATGAATTTCTATATCAGATAGGATGTTTATAGGATTACTTAACTGATGACACTAATCTTCAACAGTGGGAACCCTAACCCCCCCCCCACCCTAGATTTAATTCCTGACAAATACTGTATAGTGGGTGAACTGAAATCACCATACTGCAGTGTTTTTTTCTTGTTTATTAATGTTGGATTTGGCATCCGCACACTGTATCAATAATTAAGAATATAGCAGAGACAATACCTGATAGAGGCCATGAGCTGGGACATAATACAGATCTCCCTCACACAGGAGATGGCTTTCCTGCTCTATCACCTCCCAACTGTAGAAGATGGAGAGAAGCGAGAGCAGCAGTCGTCTGTCTTTGTCATCTGTCACTCTGCCTCCATAGTTGCATTCACCTTTGAAAAGAATAAAAGCAATCATCAAAACCAAAGAGGAGGGGATATTTATGTGATGCTTACTGACAGGTTATAATTAAAGTTTTGAATCATGTTAGACGTCATTGTAAAGAGAGAACCACAGACAAAGGTCACTGACCACATTGTATGAGCTGTGACTTGGAAACCTACTATGAGAATTCTTTTGGGAGAAATGTAATAAATTCTAATAACATTAACTCTAAAAACTGAGGATATCACTTTACTGCCCATGTCACTGGTGCAAATAAATGACCTGATGTGTAAACAGCTTTGAAAGTCACCTGTCAGATATGTGAGGGCTGCCAGGGGAACCTCATCATACTCATCCAGGAACATCTGGATCTGCCTCATGCTGATCCTCAGGTCAGACTCATTGAACTCGTAGGGAATATTCCAACCTGAAGAGAGAACGGAGAAAATAGGGCAAGGGTTTATTTTTCTCTGTTATACTAATATAACTTAATACTTAACTGTATTTGTATTTAACTATATTGAAGATTTGATTTAATTTCAGTTTTGTATAATATTTTTGGTTACATTTGGGGTCTACCATACCCCACACATTTTTTCCACATTTTATTTATGCCTTTTGTAGAATAAAACAAAATAAAAAAAGAGCAACAGGGTATTTAGACAAAATATGGATTAAAGCTATGATAAGCAGACTCCGATTTGCAGAAAATGCTTGAAAATGAAAGATGTAAAGGATTTAATAGCAGATAAATGTATTATATGTCTTACCCAGAGGTCCAAAGTTCCTCCTTTCCTGAACCAGTGCATGGAAGAAAGTGAGACCAAACAGGAGCTTCTGCCAGATGTCTTGTTTCTTGGAGCTGACAAAGAAGGTGGGGTCGGAGATGGGGTGACTCAGGTAAGAGCGCAGCAAGTTGGCTCTTATTCCTTTAGGGGGCTCGTTGGTCATCTTCAGTCCATTCTGCAGGATACTGACTGGAAACTTGTCGGACGGATAACTGGTTAACCACAACCTGGGAAGAAAAGTAAAGATGCTTGGCTTTATCATGCTCACCATGAAAGAAAGACTGTTTTCAGTGAAGTTCGCTGTGTAGAATTTGTTACCTAAAGTTAGGGTGTGTGTTCTCTGGGATGATGGATTCCTCACAGATCCTCTCCAGAGCGGGCATCCAGCTGGTGCACAGGTGGCAGTTCTGAAGTACCACCCAGTTCCCCTCTTTGATGGCTTTGGCGATCATCACAGCTGCTATGGGTCCCTGTCCCTGCCCGAGGGAAATGGTTTCGGTCTTACCGCCCCCCATGTCTACGTCATCAGCAAACTTCAGCAGACCTGAAGGAACACGGCAAGCATACATTATTGACTTTTTCAAATCAAAAATAAATGAATCAGTAGATTAGGAAAAAGTCTTTGGCTAATCACCTGCAGTTGGATCAGATCCTGCCGACAAAATAAAGATGAGAGGAGAGCAGCAGTTTGAGTCTTTGTAGCTTCCTGCCAGGTCAAAGGTTGGTGGTTCGATGAAAGCCTGTCCCATGTTGTCTACTATAAAATCCTGCACTGCTGGAACCAGCTTATCTGGCCTGTAGCATCTGATCACAACCATTCGGTCCATCCCAACCAACTCACTCCACTGGTCAGGCAACTGCTCTTTATGGGGCTGTCCTGAATCATAAATCTTCTTCCATTTGGAGATGTGCTCTTGGACGTGTTCAAAGAAACCATCCAGGTTTGGAAGTTTAGAGGCCCTGACAATCTCAGACCAAGATTTGTCAGACAGCCACTCTGTAGCAGGGTTGGGATAAGGGTTGTCCAACGCAACGCCACCTGTCAGGAGGAAGCGCCAGACTTGGTCATCAACCTGGCCCTTACCCTGCATTATGCCTATGGTGAGCAGCAGGGAGAAGAGCAGCTTATCCTTCTCAAAAAGTGAGCGGCACACGTTATTATAGATGCAGAGGGTAAAGTACTCCACAATGTTGTCGATTCTCTCATTCAAATCATCACTCTTTATGCTCTCGGAGATGGAATACACGTAGAGGTTGATGAACCAGGTCAGGGAGTACTGGTACATAGGCTCGATGTTGGCCAATTCTGAGATGCAGAAAAACAGGATGGACGAGTGCTCAGCCACGGGACGGTAGCCCATGCGAGTGTCATCGATCTCTTTCTCAGTGACACTGGAAATCTTTTGCTTCTCAGATATCTCCTCTGAGAGAATCTTGGAAGATGACAGGACCTTAATTGCTGTTTCGTCCTCCAGAATGTTCCCTTCAGAGGAAGAGAGCACCTCCAGGATCTTATCCTCGATTTCTTTCAGCTGCTTGTTGTTGGCAGCACTCTCCAGAATGAGCTGGTTCTTCTTCTCTTCCAGCTCAGGTTTCTCTTTGGCCACTGCAAGCCCTAAAAGCTGGTCCTGTAACCCCTGGGGAGTGATCATAAAGTTCAGCAGACAGACTTTGACAGCCACCTCAGGAAGATAGTGCGGGTTCCTCAGTCCAGTGGTCATGTAGAACGAAAAGTCTTTTGAATATTCCACAGTATTCTCTCCTATTTTCATGTACTCCACACCCTGCTGTTTGAAGGTTTGCTTCAGCAGCAGAGTCTCGAGTACAGGATCAAGTTCCTCTCCAACATTCTCCAGAAGAACCGGAGTACCAAACTGAATGCAGTTCTCCAAAACTTTCACATAGTTATCAGTCTGACATTTTGATGACAGTAAGCTTATTTGCCTTCTCCATGTTCTTGATCCACTTGTTGGCCTGACCTTGAGGGTCAATCATTAGGGGCCAGCGACGGGAGTTAAACACAATGATACCATTGTCTGTTGAGAAGGAGTCGACTGGCAGCCCAGCGATCTGCCACGCCCTGATGGCCACCTGGTTACCCAGGGTGCTGCTTAAGGTGAAGTCCTCCGTGCAGGGTATTTTCTTCTCTTGGCAAAGGATGTGCCACTGTTCCTGACACTCTTTGCGGTAATCTACTGTAAAAGCCCCAAGGTAAGATACAGATGCTGAAGAGAGGAGTATGTCACCTGTCAGGTTGGTGTATCTGCAGAGGGAAAATAGTACCAATATGATTTATTTTAAACTTCAGGAACACTACATCACACATCATCATTAATACATGAACATGCATGATAAGTATGTTTTGAATTACCTAATCCCTAGTTGCCTTGCAGCCTCGGTCCACCTGTCCTTCTCTCCTCCCAGTCCTCCAATCAGCTTCTCTGCCCTGATCAGCTTCTCAGAACACAGCTCAATGTTCTCTTCCAACTCTTTCTTCTTCTTAATCATGGCCGCCAAGTCATCATTCAAGCTCTGCAGTCTGTCCTCTACTTCCTTCAGTTCAGCCCTCTTCACTGACAACATTGCCATCTGTACCGACAGCTCCTCCTCCGCTTGCTTCAACCTCTCCTTCTTTGGGGCCACGACTTTGGATATGCGCTCATACACTTCCATCGCCCGCACCCATTTACAGAGGCCCTCACAAGCCGAGGAGACATTCTTAATAACAGAGGGCTGGAAGTCATCGTTGTTGATAAACTTATCTCTGATTTTCTTTATGTTAGCAGCAGGGATGTTGTCTTTGTCGTAGGTTTTGAGGCCATCCAAAAATTTCAGGTCTCCCAGGAGTTTCTTGGAAGGGCCCCAGTAGTCATCAACCATCTTACCTGTAACACAAACACTTGACGTACTCAATCTTACAAACCTTACTGCACACTATGCATTACGAAGATTCATTCAAAGCTTAAAATATTTTACCTGAGCCACTAGGATCCGGTTTTCTCTCAGGTTTAATGCCCTTCATGATACAGATAGACTCCATGACTAGCTTGACTAGACCTGGTGGGTTCTGCATCGACTTAACTACTGTAATGTCAGAAGGTTTTAAGGTGTCCAGGGCTGACAGGGCAGCTGCCAGTGCAGGCAGTGCTTCTGCCAGGTCTCCCTCACAATCATCCTGAAAGACAAGTGGTATAATCAATCTCTAAATATGTACATAGCTACAAAAAGCAAAATGCTTTCTGATAAGCAAAATATGCCATTGCTATACCTTAATGGCTTGCGCTGCTGCTGCAGCATCATTAGCCACTTTCTCATCTGCAGACACTAGTTCTTTCTTGGCGTCCACCTCAACTGTTTCTGCCTCGATCTTAATCATCATCTTATCTGTCTCAGCTGAGGTCTTGATGAGCTCTGGCTGCAAAGCTGTTAGCTCCAGCTGCATCACTGATACCTGTACACATTATGAAATGATCTTACGCTGTATCAATACAATTAATTTTGTCGGACAAACAAGTTAACATTCATGGTGAATTTACTTCAAGGGTTAATTCACCTGAGATGCAGCAAAGTCCAGCTTCTGGAGACCAACGATGTAGCGGTTCCTTACAGAGTCAACTTCATTCCTCTTGGCTGTCAGCAGAGTCTTGTAGGTGAGGATGAGTTCAAGGTAAGAGGTGGGCGTGACATAGTTGTGTCTCCTCAATCTGGAGAAATACTTTTCAGACATCTCCACAACACTCATCTGGAAGGTCTTGCACATCTCCACCACCCTGTGGCAAGGATAAAGACAACGTGTGGGGAAACTGCAGTGTTAAGCAGCTGGAAGTACTATTTACTTAATTATGTCCTTACTCTAGTTTGATTTCACTCTCCATTTCCACATCTTCGAGGAACTTGTGGGCCACCATCTCCAGGGCATCATTTGGCCACTCGTGAAACCAGTCGATGGTGCAGCAGTTGATAAGGGAGGGGAACATCCTAAGACGGTTTCTAAATGCGTCGCCGATGGGGCTCATGGCTGTTGAACACAAGGATTCACAGTTACAACAACTTTGTAAAACTTGAAAAAAAAAAAACGAAACATGTTCCTACCTACCTAGTACAATATGAAGGTTGGCCTTCACACGGTCGATAAAGAAGTTGTACATTGAGAGTGGAGTTGCATCGATCTTTTTCCCCTCCATCCGAGCGATTCCCTGCATTTTGTCAATGATATCAGCATGTTCATCAGCAGCAAAGATGTTCGGCACATCACCGGTGTTAAGCAGCATGTTGATGTCTTCCAACATGGCCTCATCCTTAATTTGGCTGTCGTTAAACAGGAACACCAAGCTCTTGCCCTCGATGCCTGCTTTAAGCATTATTATTTTGAGGTCATCACGCCAGTCTGACAGGCTGTAGTTTTTGGTCAGCTCAATCTGGAACAAGATGTAATCATTAATGAAGGTGCCCAGCTTGGTGGCGCTCTGACGCCCTGAGCCACCAATGCCAACGAGCAGAAGGTGTCCGTTGTCTTGTTTCAGCACGCGGCAGATGCGAGAAATGTGCTCGATGGCAAACTTGAACATAACAAGAGACATGGGCGTCTTGCTGAGGTTATTGTACTCGTCCAGGTAAAACTCCATCACTTCTTGCAAAGCTTGCAAGTCTGTGATTTCATCGTAGGCCTTAGTGTCCGAATCAGGTTTGCCATAGTCACCAAAGAGCAAGCTACGGATGCTCTCATCCACCACATTGCCATCTGGGCTGAGATGACTCAGGAGCTGGATAAGGATAGAAGAGATTTAGGATTAAACACAAGGGCTACATTATTTAATCTTAACATCACTACATTACACAAGGTAGCAGCTTCTCCAACCAATTGTTTAGTGTTTTTAAAAGCTTTGTGCCTGCAGTGCTGCTCAGTAGCTGACTTAAAGTTTATTACATGTAGTTGTCGGGGATCATGTGCAAAAATGAATCACATACAAAGAGAAAAAGATGTATTTTACCAGATTTAGCTATAGTACTAGTAAATTTACAATCTTAACATCCCTTCCACTTAGAAGTCCTTTCTAACTAGCTCATAAATGCAGAAGAAGATCATGAAGGATTTAATTCATCTAAAAGCAGAAACTGTGGAAACTGATTCATAATTAGTGAGATAATAAACAAAATGACAGAGTTTACTTTCAACTAAGTTGAATTGTTGTTTCAACTTTGCTGAAAGTGTTTTTCAAGTAAAGTCAAAATTTGTTTATGTGGCAGAAAATTACAATTCACAAATTTGCCCGAATCGGTATATGTGCGTTTGTGTTTGTGTGTACGTACGCACCTTTTCAACACTCAGATCAAAATAGTTCTTGGTCCTCTCTTTGATAATGCTAAAGAACATCTCTCTGTCGCTGTGGTCAATGAGTCTGTCGTAGAAAACACGGTAAACCTCGTGGATCCACAGGCGGATCAGTTTGTCTCCATCCTGACATTAATGGACAAAATATATGAAGAAGAGATGTTCGATCAATTCCCAACAATTTGTTTAAACATTTCCCCTATTTTTTCCGCTCTTACCTGCAAGTGTGTGTGTGGAGTCAGGAGTACACCACGTATGACTCGAGCAAAGTCTCGCAGGTTAAAGATGTAGTGGGATTTAGAGGGGGTGGGCAGGAAGCGGTCGATGGTGTCCTTATAGACTGCCATTGTGGCCTGGATCATGATCTTACCTAGCCTGGGACATGAAGCAAAATATGCATTTGGAACAAAGATAATTCATAGCATTCCTCTATTGTACAACATTAAAAAATATATCAGTTACCTGCTGAAAGAGGCATCAAACCCTTTTCCGAAATGCCAATCAGTGATGGAGCTGAAGATCTTTGTCAGTGTTTCGTCCTCAAAGCAGTTGATAGAGACGATGTTCAAGTGACGAGTTAAGCGGCCTGGCATTTAAAAAAATAAAATATTAATCAAAGTTTAAGTGCTGCTTCCTCCGCCAAAGTCCCTAACCTATTATTTCAACATACCTGAAATGTCATTCTTCCCACCACCAGGAGGCGCCATTGCGGACATAAACAGCACATCCACTATGTTCAGTCTGGAGGTGTCCTTCCTGTCATACCAGTGGCGGTGGTCAATCCACTGCCTGAGCAGTTCAATTGGGGGCTGGGCACCATAGATTTCTTTAGCTGGCATGTTCAGGTCATCTGTGGAAAAGGGATAACGTTACCTGTAATCTGTACATTAAAATTTAGAACATTTACACACTTACTCTCGTGTGATATCCTCTTTCAATAATACTATTAAGTAATTACCAACATAGACAACACACTTCTTTCCCACAGGAGGTCCAAACACGCCCTTCCTTCTTCGGTCCAGCTTTGCCATGATGATATCTTGGCTCTGATTTGCTGAGGTGCGGGCTGAGAAGTTGATACAATTAGGTGTGTACTTCTCCTTAGGCAGCTCTACCAAGAAGCTTTGGTTGATGACAGATTTGCCTGTGCCGGTGGGCCCCACAAAAAGCGTGGGTACTTCGTGCCCAAGGTAGGTTCGCAGGAAAAAGAGCTGACGTGCTGTCTCCACGGTTGGAATGATGAGATCCGACACCTGGCAGAGAAAAAAAATTGTTAAAGGAATCATGGCCTGCAGCAGAAACCTCTGTGACCTAAACATTCTTACATTGGCTGCGGCTGGGATGACGTTCTCTGCATTTGAGATTGAATCAGTCCATACGTTCCACTGTCCTTGCCCCTCTTTATGGAAGTAATAGTCATGGACAGTGCCTATGGAAAAAAATAGACATTATGCATTAAAGCAAATATTTCAATTGAGATAACTATATATCATACATAATTATTGTGGACATTTTCTGACCTCTCTCAGGAAAGAGGTTGTTCTTTTTAAGTGTGACACTCGTCGGCCGAGGGTGTTGATCATCCAAGCCCATGGTCAGATTGCGGAAGAAGATATCAAACTTCTTGCGACTGTCCCCAGTGATGGTTCCACCCAGAGTCCACACTACCGCAAACAGAAACAGTCCCTGCAGCCACATGGTTGTCTGCATACCGGACAGATCCTGTGCGCCCTCCGTTCCGGATGCAGAAATTTCATCTAGCCACACAGAAGACATGAACGTCAACAAACACTCTGAGAAAAATGCATTGATTGTTCAATAAATGATCAATGAAATGTAATTATTACTTACCCAACAGGCAGGTATAGAGCTTCATTAGGCTATAGGCCAAGTGGATGGGAGATGTATGTATGACAAAGCGACACTCCCTCTCTATAAAGTCTATACACGGCTGAACTAACCAATCAAACATGTCCAATATCTGTGGGATGTTAAGACCAAACAAACATAATTCAGACACATCATATGAGATCATAAGAAAAGAGACATCAAATTGTGCATGTGTGTAATTTCACCAGCTCTCTGTGTTCAGAGTTCAGGCTTTCGGGCAGAGTGTTCATGTAAGAGTCTCTGAGAGGAGTCCAGCCCAACTGATGAGGTTCCATGTAGATCATTCCACACCTTCAGACATAAATTTACATGTAAAAAAAAATACACTAACTTTGTAAAATAAAGGTTTCAGAATATTACTTCACATACCTACTGACGGTAGCTGGAGAGGCTTGCTCCAGGTCAGCAGTTTCAAAGATCAGACTCATCTTGGCACTCATCTGGATGATCTCACCACTCATCAGACAAAGCTAGCGGCAAAACGAGACAATAAGACAGGATTCTCATTTGACTGTGCTAAATCAAAAGGCAAAGCCTATACATATCATGAATATTCACACAATACCCACAATGTCATGGTAATCTGTTTTTAAACGACGAAGTCATCAAAATGGGTAATACCTTCTTGTTGTCATCCAGCACAGTGTTCATGTTCTCAATCCAGACAGCATCAATGGGCCCATCAAAGACGATCCACTGTCGATTCTCTGAGGTGGAGATGGCCTGATCCCTGTAGGAGGTGGCCAGGACACCATCAGACCACTCGTGGCTGACAGGATCGAAGCAGCCGTACAGTTGTCCCATGGTGATGGACTTTGGGTTGATGATGCAGTAGTTCACAGCAAACTCATCCATCAGATTGGCTAAATGATGAGAATGAGAGGGAATAAACAATTATACAAACTAATAACAAAACAGTAAAAGCTATAAATTTAATTATATCTATTAAACAAAAGTTGTGTATAATTGAGTGTGTATTATTGGCTTGTTAGGGGGGAAAAAGTAATAAGCTACCTTTGTAAAGGTCTCCAAGGGCAGCAGCAAGGATCTTATACGCACACGTTTTTCCTCCAAGAGGCTCTCCTACTATCATAAAGCCATGGCGTACCAACATCATCTCATACACCTACACATAGAGAAAATCAAAGTACACTTATTTGGTTGAAGCATAGCAACTAGCCAATCAATGTTTATGATTGATAAGCTCCTCCTTAGTACCTGGATAATTTTGCCAATGAACCACGGGACAGGCTGGAGGTTGAGCTTAGCGATGTTGTTATTGAGAGCCTTGAGGAGGAGATCATAGTCTGGCTTTGGAAGGACAACCCCAGGGAATAGATCAGAGATGATACCCTGTGGGGCAGCAGATTTAGATTTCAACAGAACAATTAGTAAACCAACTGAGGCACGTAAACAAACACCTGCTGCAATTGGCTTTTGTATAAA
Organism: Verasper variegatus; assembly: GCA_026259375.1. Taxonomy (NCBI): domain Eukaryota; kingdom Metazoa; phylum Chordata; class Actinopteri; order Pleuronectiformes; family Pleuronectidae; genus Verasper; species Verasper variegatus. The sequence continues at coordinate 11,691,677 of CM048038.1, forward strand.
ATGTGTCACCTGAAACAGAGGAACATCCTGCGCGAGAAACTTGGCCATGTTGACGTCCATCAGTGCCCTGAGCAACAGCACGCTCTCGTTCTCCTCCGGGTACTTCAACTTCAAATTCCCGGCTGCCGTCAGCACAGACTTCACAGCTCGCATACCATAGTCATAGTGGTGCTGGGAGGACAGCTGCTCGGAGCACAAACGGTAGGTGGCCACAATCTTCTGGGACAGACTGTCAATAAAATTAGAAAGATTTTAGTTTGTTTTATGAACTAAACTAAATATTTCGTAAAAAGGACATTTTCTATTCATACCTGCGAGATTCAATGAAGCCCATGGAGTATAGTGAGATTTCTCCAATGAGACCATAGTCTGGAACCATCATAGCCACTGTGCGGAAAAGAACCTACAAGAGAGGATTGACAGGTGTTCTCAGCATTTTATTGTCAACAGCAGGATATTTAACTTTCTTACTTGTTGCATATTTCTCATTACAGGTGGATCCATTTAGTGCTACAATAATGTACCTTCAGGTTGTCAGGAAGCTCGGCCCTGCCAGCGTAACCAGGGTTCATGGTGATGAAGACAGAGCAGGTTGGGTTTAGTGACAGCTCCGTCCCCTCAAAAAGGAAGGTCTTCAGGTCCTTGGCAATGGCCTGTTGTATACAGAGGACCTGCTGAGCCACCACAGACAGCACCTCCACCTGTGACCCATAAAAACATGTTGGGTAAAAGAGATTTTTGTGAAGGTTTTGCAATAAACTGTAATAAATAATCACAATACATTCAAAAAACAAAGCTTTGAGTTTGAGGTGATAAATGCAATGTGACCAAATGTGACTGAGAAATGAAAATAATGATAAACAGCCATCGATCTTGATCATTAATTTACATGGAACTAAAATATATTTCACACATAAAATCAGATTTATTATTCTAAAGACTTAATTGCTAAAAACTAAAGTATTGGCTGTAAAGTGTGTTTGTAGTTTTGTTTGTTAAACAATTTATTGCATAGAAGGACTCCTCCATGTGTATTCAGTTTAACATACAAGCTTTTGCATATAGTTAAATCCTTACAAAGTTCAGATGCATATTAATTTACCAGTCAGCTACAAAATTAAAGGCAGTTGCCTATTTTAATGACGTGGATGATCTATGTATGAGGCCTATTTTTTATATAAATCTCTCGCAGTTGTGTTTTGTATGAGCTAAGATCTGTCAGTGACTCTCTTTGTTGAGCCAGATTCACATTAAAGCAGAAGCTGCATCTCTACCGCCTGCTGAGCTGCGAATGACTTAAGTCTGGTTTCCCGCATTAGAGTAAAACTCGTAAAATATGACTTATCCTTTACCTGAGAGGCCGCACTGATAAGTACATTTTTAGCATATTTGTCTACAATACTAAACTTAATATTAATCAGATATTTATGTATTAATCTTACACAAATAAAACTTGTTTGGGTAAAATTAAACATACACAGTTTGGATTGCTGTAACAATGGTAGAGCTCACCTCAATCCGATTGAACTCATCAAAGCAGGCCCAGGCTCCAGACTGAGCAAGTCCTTTGAAGAACTTACTCATGGCCTTGTAGTCCAGCCCATCGGAACAGTTAAAAACCACACACTAGAACCAAACAACAGGTGTAATATCAGAACAATGAAAAAACGAAGTAAAACACACAGATCAGCGTTTTACTGAAAACAGCTTTGGTATACCTGTTTAGCCAAAGCTTTAGCCAGATCTTTCGTGGTCTCAGTCTTGCCAGTTCCTGCAGGACCCTCAGGAGCTCCTCCTAAGTTCAACTTCAGAGCCCCCATTAGAGTTCTGTGGCATTTAACCAAATGAGAAGATGAAGATCATTTGAACTACCTTTATTTTTGCAGCTCTCCATCGACAGGTAAAAAGAACTCACTATACCTGTAGCAGCGGTCTGTGAGTGGCGTGATGACCAGACGAGAGGAGTTTCCTAGATATTCATAGCCATATTTCAGGCATGTGGTGATCATGCGGAGCATCACATCACCATCCTCCCAGAAGTAACGCAGCTGAGAAATCCAGGCAAAATCATTCAGCGTGGAGATACGGTCCTCTGCCAGTTGCGCCACCACGTCTCGAGCTTGGCCAAGAAAAGATTTGGATTAGATGAATACACGTTATCCTTTGAAAGGTTTTGCCAGGATATTTGATATTTGGATTATTACCATGAACATCGATCACAGTAAGGCCACCGAGGGTCATTCTTGCTCCTCCAGAGAGCTTCCCACGTACTAGCTCCACGATATCAGAAATCTGGTTGTTACACTTCTCTACATAGGCCTTTGGAATTAAAAGTCAGTAAACATATTAGACTACAGTATAATAAATGCAATATATGGTTATTTTACAAGTGTGTGGAAGTTAAAATAAGTGTCTCTAAAGACTGACAGGCAGGGAGTTGGTCTGGATGGCTTCAGACACTTCAGTTGTCCAAAAGACGGAGGAAGCACAAATGACTACTTGGCCCGGCCACTGCAACACCCACTCCTTTCTGGGCACCTACAGAAAAGAAACGACAACATTAATTAATTAAGAACAAATAGTAAAGATTCATTTTTTTTATCACTCTACATATTAATTCTTCTAAAAAAAAAAAAAACTTGATCCTCATGAAAATCATATTATCAGTTATACCTTACCAACATCATCATCAGATTCAAAAATAAAGTGCTACACAGAAATAATACCTCTGAATATTGAGTCACTCCCTGATGGATGACATGTCGAACACTCTTGAGCATTAGGTTCTCCACCTGCAGCAGCCACTTCTCCACCATACCCTGAAAATAAATTGAAAACAGTCCAACACATGTTGTTCACCATGTTATCTCCAGTAACTATTTTCTAACGAGCTATATATATATAACATATAGATCCATTTAACATGAAAATATGTGAAAATATGTGAAATAATGTGACAACTATTGCGATAATTAAAAGTTTTTTACCTTGGCTTCGGCTGGGTAGATCTTATCTGTGAAGGGCACAGTCTCCTTCTCAGAGCTGACAATGCCAGTGATCGCCATGTCCTCGGTGAACTCCAGTTTGGCAATGCCCTCGAAACACTTCTTCAGGTGAGGCTGCACACACAGGGGGTCTTTGGTCTGAGACAAAATCTCCAGCAGCTCATCATTTGAGAGAAAGAAGAACCTGGGGAAAACGATGAGGATGAAGAAGACTGAAGGAAACTGATGCAGACACTCAACAAGACCCTGAAATTTGTCATCTATGTTTTAAAGCAGTCTGTTTGGACATTTATCTCTTCTGCAGTCATGAGTATGTAAAAGCAGTTGTGCAATTTTATCACAAACTAACACCTTGTTACTTTAACTGAAGACTTCAATGATGAGTATATATAATTTGAGAAGCTTTGAGTAGATTCGTAGCGATTTGGCTTTTAGGAAGAAAATACACATTTTGGGGGAGTGAAACAATACCAATAAACTCACAACACTAGAGCAAATCTTCTTCAACAGCTTACAAACAAAATAGTTAAAATCATTAGTTGTATAACTGTTTGTAATGGTAATAAAACCTTGGGAAATATAGCCTCTTCTTTTCCAGGTAGGTATTGAGTCCTTTTTGGATGTCATCTAGGAACACATTGGACTCCTGCAGGCGTGCCAGCATGTTAGTCTGGCTTGTAGCCACCAGCACGTGCGTATCTTTCACCTGGGTTAGTGTGAACAAAGAAGTCAAATCTCATGTACTTCACACATGAGATCCATTCAAGTGAACTACATCAAGAAACTGTGTGTCAAGAGGATCTTACGGCCTCTGCAATGATATCCTTCCAGTAGCCGTCCACAATGCCAAACTTCCGTCCCTCTTCAGGCATCTGAGCAATGATGTCCTCCGAGCTGAAGATGGGCTCGAGGTAGAGCCAAGTAGACTGACACTGAAGCATGGAGTCCAGGATGTCCTGCATACTCAGCAGCTTATCCTCCCATAGCTGAGGTGAGAAACCACATTATAACAGCTATCATCTTATAGTTGTGTGTTAGCATTTCTAAGCTTAGAGTTACAATCAACAATCACACAAAAGATAATGGTCAATGAACTGAACCAAAACACACAAATATATGAAATAAGAGAATAGAGAAAGAAATGCAATACAGAACAAATGTACAACTAAACCAAATGAACCCAGGTCTGTTCAATTTTAAAATGATAAAATGGATTCAGAGGATTTCTGTGTTGTGACTCAGCTTACAATCATCTCCAAGCCTTTTTTATGGCTTCTGGCTTAGACATTTTGCGGTGGATTCCGGAATCAGGAAATTGTATTACTTGTGGCATGAAATTATACTTGGATTCATTCCCCTGAGACTACCTCTTATTGAAAACACAAGTACAATGAGATATTTTATTGCTTTATGTGGCAGAGCCCCACGCAGATAATGTTCCTCAAAATCACACAGACTCAGGTGTTTTTTGAATTTCACCCATTTGACTCATATTATGTTAGAATGATCATTTATACAATAATGTCATCCACAGCTCCCTGTAGGATGTAGACAGTAAAACACCTGTATCCACCATAGAGCAGGAGTGTTATGTATGTAGTGTCTAATTTGAAAGAATTATGTCTTACCTTGCATTCAGTCTCTATTGGCTTAATGAAAGGTGAACCTCGCATGGTCTGAGTCTTGATAATGTGGTCATCCAGAAGCATTTGGATGTCATCCACAGCTGATAAAATACTTGTACCCTATTATTAAGAAATAAAGTGAATTTAGTACAATGTCAATGTACGTTGTTAAAATTCATGGGCAGTTGAGTTAAAGACAGTGACGACAACATGACCCGCATAACAATGGTAAGAAAATAACAATGACAGTGTTTAAACATTTCAGCAGTCTATTATAAAGGTGCAGCATGTGGTAATATTTTCTTACTGTGTCTCTGTATGGAGAGAAAGAGAAGCAGAGGTCGCTCCATTCGGCTTTCATCTTCTCCATTGATTTTTCTAGAGAATACTCTTTACTGGCTGCCGCTCCCATTTCTTCCATCCTAGGGCAGAGGTAAGAAAAAAGGATCCATCACTTTTTCCTGTCAGGGCCTGTTTTTTTTATCTTTCTGAGTTCATTTTGCTCTTTACATGAATTCCAAAAGGCTACAATGTAAGCAAAGGACATTACTTGCTGGAGAACTTGGACAGCCCCAGGTCCAACATATTCAGCAGTGAGCTGCTCACATCTGGTTTGACTTCAAAACCCACAATGCTGCTAATCTGTAGGCAGACCAAAGTGTCATGAATTATTCACAATGGTTTCATGGATCACAAGAGATGCAGGACACAAAGTGAACCTGGCACTGGATTTCTATCAGCGTCAGAAGATCTAATGAAGCAACAAATATTAACTCGACCTTCTCCCAGTGGCGGTCTTTGATGCCGGGGTTACAGATGGTTATGAGGATGGGTAGGTGCAGCCTGAACTTGTCTATCTTGCTTTTGAAGCTTTTGGCCACACGACAAGACCCAGGGAGACTAGAGAAGGTTTTGGCCAGTTTATACATCATCCTTTGCATGACATCCAGTTCATCAGTGATCTTCTCAGCATCCAGTTGCAGGAAAGGACCTAGGAATGAAATGATAAAGCAAGTACGGCGATGTGAAAAAAAACTGTGCATGCTGCACTAGTCGTGATTTGTTCCATCTAGAGCTTATGAAATGCAGTCACACTGTGGCTATGGCAAACAAATGTTATCTACCATTCATCCACACTTCAGACTTGTTCTGAAAGTTCAGGGCTGTGCCCCAGAGCTGTTCAAATGGCTGTTTGTTGACTATCATGGTTTGCAGCATTGGGAATTGGCTTTGCTCCTTCTCCAGCAAAGTTTCTTCCGTGTTGATATCCTGCAGAAATGACATTGGTGTTACTATTTTCAAGCTACCATTCTACTAGCTCTGAAATATGATTTCCACGATAAATAAATACCTGCATTTTGTTGAGTACAAAAGTTATCTATATAGTATTGTGCTTTCAAAAGAATAATAATCACACATGCGCTAGTGGTATCTAAAACATCTGTGACTGTCTTAGTGCAGTGTCTATTACCTCTAGTTCAGTGACAGCAGACTCAAGGTTGCCAGTGATTTGAGAGAGGGTTTCCACATTGTTTTCTATTTCCTCCATGTTCATCACTTCTTTCTTCTTGAAGGCCTGTATCTCCTTGTCCACCTCCTGCAGCCGCTGGTCAAACTCGAATATCCTGAGACAGTCAAAAGGCGACATAGCAGTTGTTACAGTTGTCGTCTTTTACAATTGGCTTAATATTTACAACATTTAATAAATAAAACAAATATTTTGCAGTATACTATAAGAGGGAGGTGAGAAGAATCAGAGTAAAAAACAGGACATAGTCGATATGACATCGGCACCACAAAGTTCTTATGTTGAAAGAAGGTGGAGACAGAGAAATTTGATTTAAACGCTACGTTCAACTATGGTGGTTGCACCACAGGTGTGGAAAGTGTCCTTTGCATGAACCTCTTTTGGAGATAGTCCTCAGCCTGTGATCTCATGGCGGCCAGACGAGTCTGGCTGTCATCAAGCTCAGTCAGGATCTGTTTGGGCCACTGGAAAACACGGGAGTTCAGCCTCAAGTCATCAGCTGGAAAAGTGGAAGAGAAGGAGATATATAAGCAATTGCTTTCTTGCACTCGTGATACATACTAGCATATGGATATAGGGCTTAGGTCTAGCTATTGCATCTGTGGTAGCGTCTGTGTACATTACACGGCATTTCTTTCAACCGTAATTGCAGATACCATGAGAGGTTTCACATACATGGCAGAGTGGCAAAGTCCAAGAGGAAGAAGAGGCGGTACGACGCTTCATGAATCTCATCCATCATCTTGTAAATGGTCACTTCACTGGTCGTTTTAATGTACTGGTTGAGAGACACCAAGTCCTCTGTAGTTTCTGGGGTGCCTCTGACAGTCTCCATAATCTCCTTATATTTTTGACAGATCCTGGGAGAGAGCAATAACTTATACTTAACATTGAGTCTCTTTTCAAATGTATGCAAACAGGATAATGCACACAGTATGCTGAACCACAGAGTTCACTCTTACCCTATGTTTAACTCTCGGTTCTCATCCACTTCAAACGTGACGATCTTGTCTTTCAGTTTCTCGGCAAGATCGCACAGGTCTTCATTCAGCTTGTCAGCACACAGACAAAACATGGACAAAGGCACTGTCAGAGGCAGTGAGGCGATCTCCTTCCACAAGAGATTGATGCTCTCGATTTTCTGAAGATTGAAAGGGGGAGATAGGATATGACAGTAAATGCTTCTTGAAAGAGAAGAAAATGTGTGCAGTAGATTTTAGAAGGAAAGAAAAGGTTTAATTACTTTGGTAGATCCTTCTAACGAGTGCTTCTCTTTGAGGAATACAGATATCTCCTGATTCTCTGTATTGTCCAGCAGATTGCTGTATTTTTGATACACATTCAAATACCTAAAAAAATGAAATGTAGTTTAAATATTTCTTTTTGACAAATAACAATAATAGTAGTGATAATAATAATAATAATAATAATAATGCAAAGACACATAAATACAGCTGATGTTTCATTACTTTTTGGGTCCAACTGTGTTCCTGTTGAAAACATTCTCAACTTCATTGATTACATTCATAACCAACGATTCATCAGGATTGACAGTGCGAAGGTAGAAGTTCTTGATATCAGGAAAGAGGAAACACTCCACCTGATCAAACAAGCATGAGAAGCACATATTGTGGGGTTGAAAAAAAACAAAATACAGACAACTTTGTGTAATATGTAGTAGTTTTAGGCGCTGAGGGAATGATGTACCCTTGGTAGCTTCTCAGCACTCTTAATGATTTCCATGAAGGCTCTGTGAATGATGTCCCAACATTCCTGGAAGCTTGGACAAAAGCCAATGCCTGGCTCATCAACCCGTAGCTTAACCAGCAGGACCTGAGTCTGAATGTACTTCATCTCGTCAAAAACCTCTCCAAAGTCATTGCCCTCCTTAAAAACACAGGGCAGACAATGATAAGTGAAGTCTGAATTCTTAGAAGCATCAACATGTTGCATACACCCTGTATCATTTCAGCAACCATTTAACTGACCTGATGTATTGTGAAGAAAGAAAGCAGGTCATGCAATGATTGCGTGACGAGGCTTCGGAGCTGCAATGACATGAGAGCTGCAGCACAGTCGAAAAACTCCCGGGCACAAACTGGAGCCTCCTGTTTACTCTCGGGTATGAGCGACAACCACAGGTCCTCAAAGGTCTTAAACAGTGTAGCACAGTGAGGCAGCCACCTAGAAGATGGGTTCAGTTCAGTTGTATACATATATAATAATTTAGAATAATAATGTAATTTATTACATTTTCAGCATTAAACAACTATGGGTTTGTAGTGACATAAAATCATAGTGGAAACTCGTTTACAATATTTATCTCACTTATAGTCTCGCTGACAGACTGGCTGTTTCGGGACCACCTGGTGAGATGGCATAACTCACTTTTGGCTCAGCTCCTCTCTGGTGTTTTGGCACTGTCTCTGGACAAACTCTTCAAACTCAGATGGCAGGAGGGGGAGGCTGGTGGAGAAGAGGTCCTCAAGTGTGACAAATCTCAAGGATGAGAAGCTGTAGTAAGAAATTATTATTTATTATTTGGACATTCTTTTGTCGTTGTATCTGACACCACATCTCTTGTGACAAGGAGCAGCCAGAAGCTCTTGTGATTTAGCTCTAAAGCAATATGAGCAGTATCAGCTGGAGGAAGTTTACATTTCCTGTGTCAATCCCATGTACTCATTCAGTGAAATGTGGTATTCATTTAATGGACAGTACATTACACGTCTGTATTACCTGTTTAGCCAGACATCTTGCAGTAGGACCATGAGGGGACTGACAGCAAAAAGGTGCTGGGTTTGCCAACCTTGTGCTTCCATGCAACTAGCTGCCCAGGGCACAGGTGCACAAATCACTCTGCTCGGGAAGGGCTTGGGAATGTTGGATATGGACAGTCGCTGGCATTCAGACGGGTCCATCAGAATGTAGTCCACTGAGAATGAATAAGAGCGACTATAAAATCAGGGTTACAAATTCAAACTGTATGCTTTAAGTGTCTAAATAAAGCACTGCTGCCAATAATTGAATAATCACTGGAGCTATTGTCTTATACCTATGCTCTTCTTGAGACTGAAGTCATAATCTCTTTTGACCTCCTCTTTCAGGTCAGCCCTCAAAGTCGGGATATTTTTACATGTATCCCGAGTGTCAGGAGGCAGCAGGCGCAGGATGTTCATCATCTGCTGCTCTGGCTGTGGGGCCAGCACTGAACTGGGGACACCATTGGTGATGTAGTACACATACCTCTGTGTGAGAAAAGTCCAGATCATCAGTGTTAGAAAAACAAGACTCAGAATAATCCAATCAGCTCTGAACTGAATTTGCTGATACTTGCTTCTAAGTCTCTCTCAGAAGGTTCAGCCTGCGTGGCCCTCATCTTCTCCTCTTGGCTGTGCATGATATCCAGCTGCTCCTTTGGACTCATAGGGCGGCTGCTGGGAGGGTGAAGTTTTCTTGTATCCCTGTGAATGAAAGAACGATTCAGATCAAGTGCTGGAAGATAAACTTATTTATTGATGAACTTAGTTGTTTAAAGGGCATAGCTACCTTCTTTTTGGTCTAATTTCATTTCTCATTCCCAGTGGTGAAGATGCTAAATGCTTCATTAAGATCAAAATCCATTCTTAGAAGTTTCCAGGCCAATATTAAGTGATCACCAGAAAGCAAAGTAAAGAACAATCAAATTTCAGAAAGGCTTCCCTTTGTCACCTGGACCACGGTGTGATAAGATAACTTTAAAGGATACAAGGCTCTGCTGAGGCGCGTCGTCTCTTCTGGAGCTTATTAATTCTCAGGTGCTGGGCATAGGGGCTGAAGTTGTTTGCGATAGACTCACTCGGAGTACGGTTAGGACGCTGCTCTTTAAAAGGAACTGCCATAGTCAAAGACTTGGTCTGAAGGATGGGTGGGTATTTGCTGTGCCTCAAGGCCATCTGAGGTGAAATAACAGAGTGAATGTTAAAGATGGCAGCACACAGGGGTTTACAACTTACATGTACTTATGTAATAGAGTGATTGACATCCTTACTTGATACAGTTCTGAGGGTTCTTTGCTACAAGTTGCTACAAAACGTGGGGGGAAAGGATATCGTCTGCTCTGACTCCTACCACAGTCATCCTCCATCTGTAGCTCACACAAAAACACAGAGGATGGCAAAGGGTTATCTTATGAGTTCATCATTTTTTATTTTCTACACAAGGGCAGGTCAATAAATCAATATTGTTAATTACCGCAATGTAATTTTCATCATTGGCAATATGACAAAGGTTCAGTTTATATCCATACAACACTTATGTTGTGGTGAAGAGTTTTAACACATTCGATCTACCCTCAGATTGTAAAATGTTTCATTTTTGTGTTATATGGTAATGTAATAATAAACTTTATTTATATAGCAATTCTCTTAATAACATTACAAAGTTTTTGTGCTTCACTCAGGAGGAAATAAATAGGTATTCAAATAAAATAAATGTAAAAATAATGTTACATTTATTGTGATAACTATAGTTATCAACGGATATATTCTTTTTTATCTTGATTTAATGTTTGACAATATGGCCCAGTCCTATTCTACACAAGCCTTATTCATTCAAAAGATGCACAACAGTCATTCAATAGGTATTTATTCATTGTAATGTTATAACAATCATACATTTCCTGCAGTATTGTTCTAGTTGCACACAATTTGCATGCAAAACGTATACATAGGGTCTTATGTGGCATAGCTCTATATTTATACATTTAATTTTAACACTCCCATCTGTCTGACCACCTAAACGTGGTTGTCTGGCCTCCTTGACACATTGCATGCTGCTGACAGTAATTTGTCTTTTATTTACTTTTCTTGCTTTACTGTCAAAGCGCTTTGTAAACTCTATATAAATAAATGCATTTATTGAGGTTCATTTTCAAACTGCAACTGACACAATCACAATTTTCACAAATTTAAGCAAGCTTAATGTCACCTGTGTCAGTTGCTCCATGTTGCTCAGCTTTTCTGCAGTACAGACAAGCTCAAATCGTGGCAGCAGTAACTCGTAGAGGTACTTCCGGTGTGAACGGAAACTGCCACTGATATGTTAAGGCAGCTGCCTTTGTTGTGACACTGTTTAGAGGCAGCTGCCTTTGCTGTCACACTGCTTAGGAGGCAGCTGCCTTTGTTAACACAAAGTGTGTGAGGGCAGTTGTCACTGCTGCCACACTGTCTGAGAGCAACTAAAGCTGTTTGTGATTTATTCAATGAGATATATCCTGGTTTATGAAAGTTTATTAGATAGTTTGTTAGCTCTCGGGGGGGTTGGACTCAAAATGAATCAAGAAAAGCTCCACATCTATCAGATCCATATGCATGATCTTGGTGTCTATGGATAGGTAAGAACTCAAAGACTGCATTCCCAGTACCAGTTACAGTGTGAGTGATACTGTGCCTGAGTAAACTGTGATAACCCAAATGAGAAATGTAGAAGAAAAACGAACAGAGCAGATTCATCCACGCTCTGCGATTGAACAAAGGACAACTGCTGACCAAATAAGTGAATGTCATCAGGTGGTATTTTTAGGGTATTTTTCTGGTCAGACATACACTCCCTTACATATACCTACAACGTACCATCCATCTTTTTTTTTTAAAACGCAATAGAAGTCAAGGTCACCGATTTTGGTCGAGGATTCAGGGACAAATTATTGTGATGCATCGCTCAGGGATAAATGCCAAGCTTCCTTCCTCAAGGGTAAATGCCAAATAAAATGAATCAGTTCATGTTTTTCTTTTTTTTTGGGACCTGTGTGCACATTCCCTCGGCTGCAGTGGCTCTGCAACAAGAGAGGACAAGCCACATGGTTTAAATAGTGTTATTTACACTGATCATGGATTTGTTTGGTCCATTTTCAGTGTAGTTCCCTCACAATAAATCACACTGTGTCATATGGAGTATTTGAGTTATGAGGAACCTTATCTGAGGAGCCAGGAGCTTCCTCTATTTCATTATCAGCTAAGCATTAACATAATGTAATAATGTAATGACTGAAACAAGCAGCACACTCAGGAATTTTCTGAGTTGTCACACTCTCTTTATGTTTTGGAAGATATGGCATCTCTGTGTCTAGCTCCTCTTGGCATGCAACGTTCAGTTTGGATTTTCATTCGAGGGGGAATGATCATGCTGCTCTCCCGGGGAGGGGGCTTTCTGAAGGGCGTTGCTCAAGGAGTCCTGGTAGGAGAAAGCTGGAGCTGGAGTCAGACTAATCTCCGAAGGTTAAAAAGGTCCCTCGGTTACAAATTGGATTGTGACATATGGCTCACGCACTTAAACGCATGCTGAAGTTAATAGCATCTTCCACAGGAACCTCCACCAGCTGCTTTTTATAATATATATGGATTCATTGCTGCAATATTTATGTACTATAATCTAGGGTGGGTATTGATGCAGCAGCTGAATTCATATGAATTATGTTTGAACCCACAACTGCTGACTGCAGAGCCCATAAAGCAATGGTGGCATAAATACAGCATCAGCCTGGCAGCACCACTCACAAGCCAGTCTGATCTTAAGTTATAGGACTGAGCGTGTGAACAGAATTTTAATGTAATCACCTTCTTTTTTCTTCATTGAACTGGGTTCAGCTGTGATTGGTGCCACACCGTGTTATTCCAGCACCGAATCTCAGCTTTTCAGTAATGAAGTCATGAATCTGAATGTGTGATACGTTATCACAACTTTTACAGCCCTTAATCAGAGCAGAAGTTGAATTAGAATTGTGTTTTTCATTGACATATCAGGTTCGACAATTCAATGCGATTAACACAAACAAATGACTCAATGGTCTGGATAAATTGGCAAAGTTTATGTTCCTACAGTGACGTTGAGAATGGCACCGTTTCTCAAAATCTAATCATTTATTTCCCATCATATTTCAGCAACACAAACAAACAAAAAAATTTACTGTGGTATCATCACTGGTCAACTATTCATTCTAACCTTTAAAATGTTAAATTCATCTATAGATCTCTGACCTTTCTTTGTTTTCACACTATATCTCATATTAAGGTGTAATAACACAAGGAAAGACTTTGATTTGTTGGTCATCCACCACTCATATACTCTTCACCTCTGTCAAAGGATGAGACACGTGTGGAAGATACTGGTGTGCCTTTGCTGCTATCTAGCATTGAGAAAATAGATTCTTTCACGTTAACTTTTCTACTAGCTTTTTATTATACTAAAAGTATTGAAAGTACTTACAGAGTTTCCAAATGTAACTGTCTACAACATCATTAACTTTGACTGTTAAGCCATCATCTATCCAGTCCTGTTAAAACACACATTCAAGCACATCTATAGTTATGAGCATATTGAAAACAAGCAATGTCATTCATGGTCTAGACATTAAGTGCTGGGTCACCGAAATTTATAGAATTATCTTGTGCTATATTTAGAGAGGAATTTATTCTTATACATGTAGATTATGAGGCTTGAATTTTGACTTTAAATACTAAGTATGTGTTTCGTCGATATTTCCAGTCAGATTCTAAATGTGTTCTCTTCATTCAAGGTCTGTGTGACCTGAAAGAGACATCATTCTTACTTGTAGGAACTGCAGCCTGGCTAATAGATCGCACACAAAGCTCCCAATTGGCTTGAGAGAGGGGTACGATTTGGCTGCCCATGTGGCGGGCACCTTGCCCACCAGCATGCTGTTAAAGATGTTCTCGAGCTCTGCAGACATAACAATCTGGCCCTTCAAAGCTTTCTGGATGTTCACCAGGCTGACCCGCACCACATGTGGGAGTCTGACAGGAAGAGAGAGTGTCAAGGAGCAGCCAGAAGCTCTTGTGATTTAGCTCTAAAGCAATATGAGCAGTATCAGCTGGAGGAAGTTTACATTTCCTGTGTCAATCCCATGTACTCATTCAGTGAAATGTGGTATTCATTGAATGGTATTACCTGTTTGGCCAGAAATCAGGGTTACAAATTCAAACTGTATGCTTTAAGTGTCTAAATAAAGCACTGCTGCCAATAATTGAATAATCACTGGAGCTATTGTCTTATACCTATGCTCTTCTTGAGACTGAAGTCATAATCTCTTTTGACCTCTTCTTTCAGGTCAGCCCTCAAAGTCTGGATATTTTCACTTGTATCCTCAGTGTCAGGAGGCAGCAGGCGCAGGATGCTCATCATCTGCTGCTCTGCCTGTGGGGCCAGCACTGAACTGGGGACACCAATGGTGATGTAGTACACATACCTCTGTGTTCACACAATCACAATTTAATGTCACCTGCGTCGGTGGGTCCATGCGGACTGTCTCACCAGAGAGAGGCTCTGGTGGGCGGGGCCTTATGCGTCACTGCCGTACAGGTCACTCACATTCCCCGTGAAATACTCTCATAACTACACAGAACTACCACAGTACTGTGATACTAGTACACTGGGTTGAATAAGGGTAGTTCGACTCCATGTCAGTATGGAGGCAGAGCGGTGGGTGGAGTTGATCTGCTGTGTTGAGTGTTTACCTGGGAGCAGTCTTCTGCCCTCCTCTGGCAGACAGGCTCTCTGCATCTCCCTCACGATGGTTCAATATCATCCCAACCACCTGGCCCCAAAATAAGCATTAAAAAGGAGCATTAGCACACTTGAATTATTCGCTAATCTGCTGCATTACCATGCGCTAAAAGTCAGTTAAATAGGCAGGTGAATGCAATGTGAAATTGCTCAAAATTTCATGAATGGTTTCAGTTTTCACAAATAAAACACATGAATAAATAAATAAATAAACAAACAAAGTGTTGGAAACGTTATTGTTTGCTTACTCGTGGATTTATTTACCTTATTTCCACGCCTGGCGTGAGAGAAGGAGGCCACTGGAAGGAGAGTGAAACACGGAAAGATGACGTTAACATCATTAAGGGTCACTGTGCTCTCACAGGCATGTTCGTTTTAAATCATAATCAAATTCAAATGGAGGCACTCAATGTCTATGAGCTTTTAAATGATGAATCATGACAGATAAGTGCACAAGAGAAAGGACTGTGGTCTGATTGAAAAGTCCCACAGGAATATAAAATGCCCTGCAGAAACTATGGAAGTATATTCTTAGCAGGACAGTTTTAGTGCTATATCTTCATACAATTAGATTTAGATCAAAACTAAACTTCAAAGTTAGCCGAAACTTTATTTAGATCCGGTATCTAGCATTTGATTGGACGGATTGGTCACGTGACGTGGGCGTGGTGTCGTCCGACGTCAGGTAGCCGTTGTTGGGCAGAAGAAGCACCGCGCCATTCCCGTCCACCTTGCTCGGCTCATTTATTCGTTTTAAAGATTTTAGACATGGTAAGTTTCAGCGACCGTGTCCCGTGTACATCGATGTGACGGCTCCCGTCACAGAGTCGCGTTGTTCGGTTGAAGGAATTCGCGGACTGGTCAATCAACATGTTAATTGCTATGTCCGTTTTAGCTAACTTCGCCTTTAGCCACCAACTTAAAAAAAAAGGCGCGCTAGCTGCTAGCCTAACGTTAGCCGGGGGCTATCACGGTTATGCTAGATCAAAGTTAGGTAACAACTTTCATGTCAACTTCTTAGCGCAGTTCACCGCTAACTTTTTTGGTCGATGCTATTTTCGTTACTTTGAAGTAGCATCTCTTGTCTTTTCAGATCTGAGCTAGCTTTAGAAAAAAATGGCTATTGATCAGGTTAAAAGTTAGTGAGTAAGGATGAAGTTAACTAACTTTTTGATAAATGATGTGTGAAGATGTACGTTACAAGGAAGTAAAGAAAACTCACATACATGAAAAGTTGATTCAATCCTATCCTTATTTAAATGGTTCATAACACGGACAAGTCCTTTCAGTCTCATGAGGTTGTTCAGCATTGCACCTGGTCCTGAGAATGAATTGAAGTGACAGCTCAGGGTAGAATAGTGTGAACTTCCAGACTCTGTTATACTTTCATCATGTGACTCAAGAATTAAAATGTGTTTTTTACCGTTAGGAGGCCTACAAGCCCAGGGGCAGACGCCAGGCTGCATCCTCCTCCAAGTTGTCCAATGGATACATCCTGCCTGAGGGAAGACTGACTCCCAACACGCTCTTTGTTGGTGGGATAGACATAAAGGTAAAAAGTTCAACCTATTTAGTTTATATTTACACTGCTTCTTTATGTTGAGTATTTATCTCACACAAAATTGGGCACCGATCTGTAAAATAATATTCAATAGACATCAAATATCTGCTAGTCTTCATTTGAATACTCACTTCCAAGATTCCGGGATATAGCTGACCCCGTTCTGCCTGTTCAGAAATACATACTCTGCAAAAGACAAATCAGTTAAGATTTTCAATGATTACTCACTAGAAATATTAGAAGCTGGGGGGCCTGCACTGGTTGTGCCCACTGCCCAGCTTGGACTGTATGCTGCTAACTGTGCATTTTAACCCACTAGCATTTAACCAATGGCTGTTAAGTATTTATCTGGTAAAATACTGTACTTTCCTTCATGCTTGCTGCCCACACAGATAAAATGTATTCATTTAAAAGTTTTATACAACTTCATATCAAAGTTTCAATGTATTTGCATAGCGACACATTATAATATATTACGTACACAAATTAGGACTCTGGGGTCATGAATAAAAGTTGAAAACCAGTGCTTTGCTTTGCTTCTACACTTAATAATGGAGTGAATGTGATCAAGTCAGCTATTGAAACACAACCTTCACTTCAACTCCTTTTAACCTTCAGGTGGAGGAAAACGAAATACGCGACTTCTTTGCTAAATATGGCCTAGTCAAGGAAGTGAAAATCATCACATACCGTGGAGGACTCTGCAAAGGGTGAGTTTGACTGTGTAGAGATGTTCAGGTGAGGGTGCAAACTTTTGCCTACGTTACAATACTGAGCTTGAGTTTGTCTTAAACAATAAAAGCAAATCTTTTTACATATCAGTAAAATATCCGATGAATGGAAATTTAAGAACAGTGCATTTGATTAATTTGATAAACTTGTAGGTTATCAATAAATACATTTGTGAATATTTGTTAACTTGTCCTGAGCTCTATACTTTCTGTATTTCACATTACATATTGGTACAGAGATGGTGTATTTTTTTATTAGTGTTATATTGTGTGTCCCTAGTTACGGCTTTGTGTACTTCAATGAAGAGGTCAACATTCCGTCAATCGTTGAGGTGAGTAGACATCCGTCTCTGGAACACCCATTGTATTATTTTTTGATTTTATGTGAGGGTAACAATTCTTCTGCTCATATTTTTTTTGCATTAGGAACACATCAGTTTTAAGGGCCGGAAACTCAAGCTGGGCCCCGCAATCATGAAAGAAAGGAGCACACGTATGTATTCTGGTACATTTCAGTGGAACCTCATTTGAACGTTTGCTTCCCAGTGAAAATAAAATGTTACTTCATACACACAATATACAAAACACACACTTCATACCGTCAATTTGTTTTCTTCTTCTTCCCCAATCCAGGGTCCATGCAACCCTGGTCTGGCCAAGGTCATTGGACGAGCCCCACCCAGTACTTCTACTGTGCTTACTGCTCACCTGTAGGGGGTGGTGTGGCGCAACCTTCACCCATTGTCCACGGCGGCAGCCCCTACCCTCCGGTAAAACACACACACACACACACACACACACACACACACACACACACACACACGTATACTAGCTTCAAGACTTATGGTATGATTATTATCATTGCTGACAATACCCAACTTTACAAAACATCACCCAATGCAGTACAAGGCTTGTAAGTGCACTAAAATGAGTTTCCTCTTGCTGGAGCCTTTCAGTATCAGTTTCGCGATTTTTCAGTGTGTATATTTGGAACACTGTCTGCTAAACAAAGATCTCTGTAATGTGATTTAATATGTTTTCACTTTGCAGCCATACTCCTATTCCAACTACGGAGGAGGTGTGATGGTCCCACAGATGCCAATGAACTACCCACAGAATGTCTTTGCCTACCCGGTATGTGCAGACACACCCACACATTTATTTAACAGCATCCTATGCAGGGTCTACCAAACATTCCACATATGTTCCTGCATATGAAACAAAGGGCTCAGCCGGGTTTAGGTCCACATGTGCCCGCCAACTCCAGACTACACCCCCCCCAATCCTCCATCCTTCTGTTTGCCTGTCCGGGTTTTCTTGTTGCCCTCTGTTTGACCACTGACCCTTCTCCCGCACACGTAGTCCACTCCAGCTCACTGGCCGGCGGACCAGAGGACACACCCTGTCAATCAGGTAACTCTATGTTTACTGGGAATAAGAGTAGATGTCAGTGAAATGAAGTTTCAAAGCAGCTCACATCACTTGTCATGTGAGAGCCTCACATGACCTGTTTTCAGGCCAGTGGGCTGAAAACATTGCATGCACCTCTGAGAATTTCTAAATCCACTTAATGAGGGTAAATGAATAATGTTTTAATATCAATTTGTGAGTATCTTATTAAATTATAGACTCCAAGGAGGGTCACGGTTTTCAACTAAAGTTGAAGTTCACAAACTGAAGTGTTGGATATTTCCACTAGATGGTGCTATCTGGCCAGTTTTTTAGCTAGGTTTTAAAGTGGGAGGTTGGCCTCCCCAGGAGAGTTTCAAACTGTTTCTGGGGAGGCTCAATGCATGAAGGTAAAAAATATTATATCAGTTGGTAAGAGGAGATTACATAGTTTAGACTAAATGTATGGGATTTGGTTAAAGAGGTAGTTCAACATACAATAGCAGATATGCTCTTTTTCTCATTTTCTGTGAGTACCAATCTAATAAATGCCTTTGAACAGATCTTTATTATTTATTAACATGGCGAATAAATCAATTATTAAGTGTCAACTGGATTTCAAAATCTTAATCTTTGTCACATAGGCATCTAGAAATGAAGCAAAAGTAAAAAATAAACTAAGGTAAAGGTGACATGGCACCTTTTTCAACTTGGTGCCATGTGGGGAGGCCCACACTGTCTTTATCTAAAAGTAAAAACTAAATAAGAGTACACTATACTAAAAGTATAAAGTACAGGATTCATCAGTGAAGTCCTCTATTTCATCTGATGTACTTGACAATTTGTGTCACTTGCTATGTTTTGGGGAGCTTGTGTTATTGCAGCTGTCCATGTCTTTTCAGCTTCTCTTTAAGGTTTCTGTCATTAAGCTCATTTTGTTCATCTTACTCCCTGTTCCAGAACTTTGTGGACTGTGGAGTCCAGACTATGTTGACTGTGATGTAGTCTACAGATACTGAGCCTCCTGCCAGGTAAAACACCACCTCAACAAACAAGAGCGCTATCGTGCCAGGGATACAGTAGCTAATGCTGTGTCAATGGAGGCCAAGAGTCTGCTGACTTATTCACCTTTTCTCAAGTAGGAGATTAACCTGTGTAATCACTTTATGGTGTAGTATTTAGGTGTGGGGGTGCTGCACATTGTTAGTTCTCCATTCCACATGGTCGTCAATGGCACTTTGCTCCTTCATCTGTGATGTTTTGCACTCATGTCTAGTATTTATTCATCAGTTTGCTTTCATGTATTTACTGATAGTATTATTTTTTGCCCGATATTTAATAAGACTAATACTGATAGTAGGAGGGAATGTCCATGTGTATGCAACATGGTTATTTGTCTTCTACTCCCTCTCTACAGGCTACAGTGCTGACAGGATGGACAGACAGACATCTTGATGTTCCGGACACCCAGAATCAACCCATCTCCCAGACCGATTTTCAATACGCCCTCCTCCCAATTTCTGAGACCCATTTTAGCACCAGACTGCGGGAACTCCCCACTTTAACTGTACTAGTTTGATCACAGTCACTTTAACCACAACTGCTACAGTTTTACCTGTGCTCAGCGGCTTTTAACCCACGTCGATCACAGCAATAGTCACACAGGAAGAGCAAAACACCCTCACTGGGACCAGCTGATATATGGGCTCAAGTTTGTCATTCTTTTTTTGTTTTCCTTTTGATATTTATCCCCGAACAAAAGACTTTTAAGTTCACCAATTGTGCCTATTTATATTTTATGTTGTATTTATTTTTGGCATATTTTTGTTTGTTTGTTTATTTAAACCCCTTCAGTGGCTCTCTGTACATACAAGCTATATATGTGTATATATAGTAGTATGCTTCTTTGACTAAATTTCAGGCCTAATGCTTCTCTACATTCAAATTTCAATTAACTCGACCACTACGGCATAACAGCACTTTGTCATCCCAATTAATTTGTCATTCATTTCAAGCACTCATGGTATCGTTAATATTTGGTGGGCTGTTTTTATTCCATTGGGTGTCATTAGAGGTGGTAAATGAAAGATGTGTGATCACCATACTGAACCAGACTTTCCAGGGTTAGTTTCACAGAGCTTGTGGCACACTGATCATCCTGCGTGACTCTTTTCGAACCATCTCCCACCCTGTGACCACTCCCCCTCGGATGTTTCCAAGGGTTCCCACTCAAAGACAATCACGGCATCAATTTACAATTCCGATCACTTCATCAATCAGCTTTTAAAATTGGGGGGGGGAGAAATGTGAAAAACAGTTTTAATCCACTTTGAAATGAGTGTCACTATCTTGATTTAATTTATCTGTTTGGGGCAAAATGTTCACAGTACAGGGTTCACTTTATACAGAAGGAAATTCATAAAAGAAGAAATTGGTTTTAACCCAGATGCTGGTGATCTTACATGAAGAATTTTACTGACAGTGCGAGCAATACTTTTTTTATTCTTAATCCTATTCATGACATGCACGGTATGTTTTAGGTTTTATTTTAGGGGCAGCTTTATTTGGTTGGAGATTCACATTGGGTGTTTGGTACACATCACCTGTTATCCTTTTTATATGGGCGTTGGCCTCAGAATCTCCTGTTTAGACCTCTGGATTGAGTCATATTGTTTTGTTCAGAGAGCCTGGGCACCCCACTATGTTTGGGTAGTTAGTGTTATCTGTTAATGTTCACATGTGCAGGTTTGAATTTGTCTGTAAAAAAAAAAAAAAATAAAAGTTAAAATGTTCTCATGTAAGCCTGAGGAGGGTTTAAGTTTTTTTCCACACCATTTTGAACACTGGCTTTGTGTTTTTAAGGAACATTTATTTTGAAAAAATTGTTTTTTTACTTTTACATATTTAGAGTTGGCAGGTGACGATGTTGGAGCATGGAGCGTTCAGTCTGCTGCTGCCGCCCCCCCCTCCAGTCTCCATGAGCCTGTCAGCTGGCTGCTGGGTTTCAGTCAGGGTTGGATTGCCTTGTCTTCCCTGGCAACAAGCCCCATCATCTCTTGGTCACAGAGCGTTTTGTTTTTGTCACAGTCTGGTGGTGCGACTGGGGTCCCCAGGGGTGTCCTGTCCAGGCCGTGGCCACCCACCAGCCCCACCCACCTACCACCCAGTCAGACGTTTCTGAATTATGGATAAGTCTGGATAGCTGCTTATGAAATATGAATACTCCAGAGGAGACTCTTGAAAAACACAAATGCCTCTAACCCCAATAAGCTAGATGGAGGACACTTTAAACTTTCCACTGTGACCACTGGAGCAAACACATCAGGGAACAGTTCAAGAAGCACAGCCCCATGGTATTTTCTTTACTTATCCTCCTTGCTGGCTTTTACAGTAATCTGGTTATTTTTTTATTCATGCAAAATCTGTAATATGATTCATATTGTTTCTCCAAAGTGTTTAGGAGGATCCAGCCTGGCGGGGGAGGAGAGAGCCTGTGAGTAAAGCCGTCCTCTCCTCTCTCCCCTGCACACGCAGCACACACTGCTGACAGACGAGGAGAGAGGTGCACGCAGTCTCACGAGCAGCAGTCAGTCAGTGGTAGTTTCTAAATGGAGCTTTCGTGTTTTCTTCCCACTGGATCACGGTATCAAGAGCTGCCGTGCATCTTGTTCCTGCAGCTGTGACAGGGACGGCGTGAAGACATTAGGGAGGGAGGAGAGGAGAGGGACGCACAGAAACTGACTGAAGTGCAAGGGAGCTCTTGGTCCTGCACACACTTCACACACAGACTGGGAACAATTTCATTGGTAAGTTTTACTCTCGATTATTCACTATATGAGAAAAGAATGAAAATGCATGTCTACTTAGCAGAACACGGTCCGAGACCGACTGAAACACTAGTGACCAGAACTAGTTTAAATATTTCAAAATAACACACTTTCACCTCTCTTATGACGACCTGTGAATTGTTTTTTCTCATTTTGGAATGGATTTGTAGAGATACATCTTTGATTCAAAACTTTTTTGGGAGTCATAGAGAAGTCTGAGGAACCAGTGGCGGATCAAGGATTTTTCTCAATCAGGGGCCATCAAGGGGCCCAGAATTTACAGAGTATGACTGTCACTTTTTATTCTAAGCTCAAACATTCATACGAACATGGGGGGAAGTCCATACTCAAACTGTAATGATCTGTTTGATTTTTTAAATATACAGTCCTAAAGTGCATCAAAGTAGTTTGCTCTGTGATCCAGTTCATTCAAATATATTGAACCGAATTTTGTGTTATGTCAAAGTTCATTTATGGAAAAGTGACAGCCCCAGTGCAGAGGGGCAAACTAACTAACATCTTTTCACAATTCCTGATTCAGTAAGGTGCACATTTACATCATTCCTTGTTTACTCTTAGCTTTTCAGCTTTAACACAAATCCACACGTCATTGAATATATTTTCAAAATTTGGGGATCAATCAGCAGGGACCAGTGCCCCCCCCTTGGCCCCGCCCTTGGATCCACCCCTGTGTGGAACTCTTTCACAATAAAACACCCTGTGACAGAAAAATCCTTTCTGCTTTTTAGACACTCCGCTCATTTGATATGTGTGATGTTGTGTATCATTTATTTCTTTATTCATGGCGGAACGAAATGAATAAGCCCTCACTGCTCACTGTCACAGGTTGAAGTGAAGTCAAGATATGCGTGACGGAATAAATGTGCTGAGCGCAGATGGAAGAGGTGTGTGTGTGTGTGTGTGTGTGTGTGTGTGTGTGTGTGTGTGTGTGTGTGTGTGTGTGTGTGTGTGTGTGTGTGTGTGTGTGTGTGTGTGTGTGTGTGTGTGTGTGTGTGTCAGGACGAGAAAGATTCGGTGCATAAGCCACCTGTCATGCATCATTTCCTGTTCACTAAACTACCACCGTTAACGGGCAGCAACAACTAGCCACGTGTTGTGTGTGTGTTTGGAGAGAGGGGTTAAGGTTGAATGCACCAAAGAGGATAAAAAGGAAACCAGGAACATGTAATTTCAAGCAAGGCTACACCCACAAAATGCATGTGGCATCAATTAGTTGCACTGCATATGTATGGGTGCTCTCCATATCGCTTGGAAATCCTTTTGAAAAGCTCTACTACTAGTGAGTGACACCCAGTTAATCATACTGGCTGTGAAAACACTACACTAAAAACTAAAAAAATCATTTAGGAACTGAGTTTACAATGTTAAAGGATTGATTCTAGTACCCGCTGAGCTTAGTCCAGGGTTTTCCTAGGTTCTTTCTTTGTTCATAAATTGTTCTTTTTAGAGCAAAATAGGTTGTTCACAGAGCTGCTCGACAGACCAATACATCAATGTCATATTTGTTTTTATCCTCCACATGCAGCCTCATTAAAACATGCTTCGAGGTGACTATTTTGTTGCTTTGGGGGGGATCACACCTCCCTCAAGGCAACTTGACATGCTCCCAGTCTGCTCTCTGTCTGTGCCCCCCCCCCCCCCCCCCTCCCATTCCTTTCTCTCTTTCTCCTCATTCTGTTCTTGAACTCCTTCTCTTTCCCAGTATCATCAGCATCCCCCCTTCCCTGCGTAGACAGAGAGGAGCTGCAACCCAGTGGGAGGGGAGCCCACTCCTCAGGACGCAGTCTGTCACCTCTAATTGTGAAATGCAGCGAAACACATACAATCTAACATGAGATGTTTGCGATACAGTAGTCTTCACCAACAAACGTGAGGTTTTTTTTGTTGTCAAACGACCATACAACCATGAAACCATAAAAAGCAGCTTAATTCAGATGAATTCTCTGTTAAAAGGTCAAACATTCCCTGCCTGTACAGTAGAAATGCCACCCACTCACAAACTGTAGGAATTATGACTTTCAAGCAGGCCATTGAGTCCAATAATAAAGGAGACCAGACACTAGCAATGATTTTTATTTGTTAATACCTGCTGTAAGTCACTTTAGTGCAGCAGGTGCAAGCACCAATATTACAGGCTGCTTAAATAAACCACTTGTCTCAGGTAATGTACAGTAAAATTCTTTACCTTTGACAATGGCCGAGTTAAGACCCATGAAACAGTTACCATCTGTAACTCCTGGCCCCATCAATATTGTTAAAGACAATGTGTTCATATGAGAAACATTTCAATCTTTGTGTGGTAACTGAACAGGTTAAGGTTTGGCAAAGAACGATCACTTGCTTTAGGTTATGGATCAAAATGGTAATGGTTAAACTGTTAAAAAGCCAGGACCTTATTTATCACTGTCTGACCCCCACTTAATGTTATTCAAAACAGCTTCCTGCCCTTAATGTTAATGGTAATGGTAATTTGTTAAGAACACGATACATAAATAAGTGATTATGCATTACGGGCAGAGGGACACTTTCACTCACTCCATTATTATTGGGAAGATTCAAAGTGCAATATTGTATTTATATCGTAACCACAGAGTAAAGATTATATAAAGGGACTTGGGCTGTACTGTGATGTTATATTGGCTATTCTGACATATTCAGCACTATTATCCTGGCTGATATTATAGCAGAGAGGTGTATATACACCAAGTTGCAGATGACCAGCCTATATATCCTTATACAGTACATCAGATTTATTAAAACTCTCAAATATCGATATTGGCATTGGCCTAGATAATCCATAGTTGTCGTTTCCCCTTTTATTCATTTACAGTTTAAGTTAAGTAGAGTTATATCTAGTAACTATTTCCATTGCCGATTTATCTTCTGATTATGAAAAAAACAACAAATCATCCCTAAAAAGCTCATAAAATATCAAAAATGTTAATTAGATAACAATACATGACAAATGAGAGTTTCATTTTAAGTCCAAGATAAATGTCTTGATTTGTCTTATTACCAATCCAAAGCCCAAAGGCAATGGTGTCTTCAGGTTGCTGGCTGCCTCTGCCCACCGACCCACATACATAAAATCCCCTCGTGCTCAGTACCTTCAAAACAAATCTTCCAAAGCTGACAAAAAAAAATCTGAAAGAATAATTCTAAAGGCATTATCTAACTGGATATACTAAACAAAACAAAGAGATAATTAGATGTTTAACTATTAATCATTAAAGAAAACAGTAAATGTCTCCAACAGTATATAATATGTATAAGATTGAATGACCATTGACATTACTGATCAACAATAGACTGATCATTGCAGCTCTAAAGTTTCATAAGCTTTGAAAATATGTGCTCTCGGTAAAGTAAAAGTTCAGGTGTCTCGACTTGGATGTAACGTACTTCGTTTCTGCCTTGTTATTTATTTCCATAAATCCAATATACATTATTGCGTACTCATTTCTCATCATGTTTACTGTTGCCACCTTTAGTTAATCTGCCCAGTTATGGTTTTTCATATTTTTATGCCCAACACAGCTTTTCTCTTTTTTTTATAAATGCCAGGGAAATATAAAGTAGACATTAAAATGTGAATTTTAACTGTGGTACTATTGGAGAGGCTCCTCAGTGGTAATATCTATATTTACAGTGATTCTTCCTAAGCCTATGACTGTGTGTAGCTCTCCCTCTGCTTAGATGAATACTACTTCTTGGAAAGCAGGCACCCCCCCCCCGAGCAGAGCAGTGGCATAGTGCAGACGGATTATGCTCTCGCGTAAATCTGCTGTCATTTCAAAACTCTCCGTTACAAGAGATTCTCTAATGAGAAGCCCTTTCCTGCTCTCTGTCTATCTGCCTCTTCACTCCAGTCTCTCTCACCTCTTTTATCTGTCTCTCTCTCCTGTCTCTCCCTGTTTAATGGAGTTTTTTCTCTCTGTCAGGGCCCTTTTCTGTGTGTGTGTGTGTGTGTGTGTGTGTGTGTGTGTGTGTGTGTGTGTAAGCAAGAGATTCTGTTTGAAGTCAACGAGAACAGAAAAAGGCCTCATATGAAGTGAAAAGGCCTCAAGTCTTGAACTCGTCTGAGTTTCTGCGTAGTTTTTTTTGTTCTTTTCTTCATGTGACATTGTGTCCAATTACAGAGATCTGTTTCGAAACCTCAGACATGAGTTCATCTTTTAAAGCGAGGCCTTTGTTTTTGAAAGAAAACCGTCAGTGTACAATGAGAAGGATTATGGGACGTTGGATCAAACGGCAGAGCTGAAGGCTAGTCGAGACCAAGGCCAGAACCAATCATGTTTTCTTTGAGAGCAATAAAACCAACTGCTGAGAGCAATATAGTGAGCAAATTATTACAAATTGTTGTGATTTCTTTAGAAGTGCGTAATGTACTGTGCATAAAAGCATAATAAGGACAGTGAATCAATGTTTTTTCATTTTCTTTTTTGAAAATTGACATAATGTGCATAGGGATAGGTTAGAAATTGTATTAAAATACTCGAGGCCAGGGGCAAGAAAGCTTATAAGTAGATTATTAAAATCATTCTGGACATTTCTCTCATTCTGTACACTAGTGCAGTGCTTGGAATGGGCAGTTTGTTTGGGCTGTGGTGATGCTGGTTGCAGCTTTTCTTTCTTTCTGAAACCGTAAAAGTGACCTGCAGTAATTGAGCCCAAAGCCACCGCTGCTGCACAAAGAGCTTTTCACCTGTTTATTCAAAGTTCAGTGAAGCTTGATTCAGTATGCAGAACCCTAAAGTGCAGAATCCTTTGTTGTTGCCATTGTCCTGAACGTGCTGTTTGATCTGTTTGATCGACGTCACTCAGTCTATGAGTCTGAGCCAGCACCGCTACAGAGTGCTTGCCGCCTGTTTATTAATATTGAACGTATCTCATGTCAAAATCGGCAGCACATTCGAAACTGCACTACCTTGGGCCTTTAACAATTTATATGTGTGAAGCCAATAAGATGAACGGTCCTTGAGATATGCAAGTCACATTCCAGATTCCTGGAATTAATTGACAGATGTTCCTCTTCGTAGCCTCGTCATTGGAAAGCCACTCATGCTTCATCCCCACGATGCATTTTTCCCTAACCAGCCAGAGACGACGCCTTACGAAGCGTCTTCACATTAACCCAACCTCTGTTCCTGCAGCATACTGGGACATATTTAAGCACAGGCCTGGGGGTAAAATGTCTGGGAGGGGATCTACATGCTCCAACGTAGACATAACCCAGGGCCTACTAGGCTGGCTGACTGACTGTCTTTCTGGAGACATTATAATAGTTTTATGGGACTTAACAGGCTCAGCAGGGGAGCATTTCTGCTGTAAAAGCTCATTGAGCCTCTAGACAGAAGGGCTGAATAGGCAGAGGAGAGGATGGAGAGGGTTGCTAAAAGGAAATGTACTGTAGGCAGAGACTGATAGAAAACAGCGCGGAGAAACATAGTGTAGAATTACAGTGTAATGACCATGAAGCTGAAAGAGGGGAGAAATAGATGGTGCAATATAGAGAGAAAGGATCTAAGGAGCGAAAAGTTGAGATGGAAGGATGCCATGAAAGTCGCGATCACCTAATGACGAGAGGGAAGGTTGGGACTTCTTGTAATCAGATGGACACAAAGAAAGCGACAAAAATGAATGGTTTTCTGTAAGACCAATCAAAGGCCATTGTAGCAATAGAAAGAAGGGAGTTGTCCTAATCAAGGGTGGTGGACAGAAGCAGAGAGGAAAAAGGGGTGATTAAGGCCCGGGTCAAAACGACGAGACAATGTTTTATACATCATGATCTAGACGAGCTGAAGAGCAAATGGCAGTTCAAGAGGGGTAGTAGACAGGTCGAGAGGAGAGCGAAGTATGGTGGGAGGAAGAGCAGAGCAGAGACGATCAGAGAATGTTGTCTCGCTCATCATCTGCCTCCTCCCAGAGGGTCGTCTCCCCTCGTTTGGTGTCATTACGAAAGAGCACGTCGTATTGAAAGAGTAATGACTCTTAATTGCTTGTTGTTTGTACAATTCAATGATGGAGTGTACTGTCTCAAGATGGATGAGCTATGTAAACGTATCGAAGATGCTGCCCTATGCAACTTCCTGACCTTTGGAAATAGATGTACCATGCATTCAGAAAAGCTATAAGTCACCACCGACACATACACACATTTTTCCCACAATCCCCGTGGGGACAAGTCATTGACATAATGCATACCCTAACCTCTTACCCAAATCTCTGAGCTTTGCGGTTATTGTCTGACGATGAGTTAGCCTCTGGGGCCAGTGGCCTATATTTTCAGGATCCTGGTGTACACAGTGCATATCCCGACTAAGACTGTCTTTCTTTTGCTCTCCACTGTTTACAGTCCAACAAGCAACGGAGACGTGAAGTCGACATGAGTTGAACGTTTCTCCACACTAATCACAAACCTCGATACTAGGTCCAGATGACATTTTGGCTAATTTCAATTAACTGGTATCTGTATATGAATGCAGATAAATCAAAAAGCTGATAGCCGATGCATTTTCGTCAGTGTGTTTTATCTGTTTTGGTCTCCACACGAAAGGTTTATCTGCGGGTAAAGGCTGCTCAAACGTGATTGGCTGATGGAAACCAGGAGCTTTCTGGCACCAAAACCTTTGTCTACAGTTTCCACATTCAAATGCAGAATTTGTATTTAGCTTTCTGTTATTCTTAACATCCCAAATAACCTTTATCTAACCTTAACCTAACTAATATAGCCTGAACCCTCAAACCAAGTCTTAAAAAGCTGTCTCTGCTTGTGGGGACCTCAATTTTTCCCCCCGTGAGAGACAAGAGTCCCCATGGGTTAGTGTGCATTCAGTTTAAAGTCCCCAACGGGTTATAACAAAAAACGAGACACACACACAGACGCACACACAGAGACACACTAAACTTAATGTAGTCTGTTAGGATCGTTAGCCGAGTTAACGTCCATGCATTTGGCCCATTGGAACTTGTGTCATTCTCTGTGCTCAGATACAGGGATACAGATATAGACCTGCCTTTGGGGACGGACACACACTTGCATGCAGATGCACACCTCACCGTGTCCCCTTACCGTGCCATACAGGAATATTAATCGCAACTGTGTCGATGGTCTGAGGGGACAGACGCTGTCACATTAGATTAGCTTGATGACATTTTGACACACCCTTCTCCTCTTGTCACTTACCCATCTCCTGTCCTCTCTCTTCTCCCACCCTCTGCCAATTTGTCATTATTCTGCTCTGCCTCCCCAGTCATTTGTCAGAAGAGCCACCCCACTTGTCTTGTTTTTCTTTTTATGCGACTTCGGGTCTAAATTGCCTGTTGAAATTCAGTATAGCAGGAATTTAAAAAGGGAGATGTAAGCCTCTTTCAAACTGTGTTTCCAATCCCTGCTGGTCTTAACACAATCTGGAGGGGTCTTAAAATAACATGGATTTCCTTGTGTTCCAAGACCACCCTTGGATCGACATGTATATTGGTTACAACATTTTCCTCTCCTCTCTCCTCTCCTCTCCTCTCCCGCCCCTTGTCTGTCTCGTCTCATGTCGCTCCGCTTGACAGGGCAGGAAATCAGTCTCATTTCTACTTTAATTCGTTCTGATCAAACATGTCGCTCCCAATCAGCCCTATTTGATTAGGAGATGCCCGTATTGCAGCCCACCAAGCAGGTAATGGCTGGCACTCATATTTCAGTGTTATTGAAGTGTGTGTATAAGAGAGATTGTGCGTGTGTGCGTGTGTGTGTGTTAGATTGTGAGTGTGTGTGTGTGTGTGTTAGATTGTGAGTGTGTGTGTGTGTGTGTTAGATTGTGAGTGTGTGTGTGTGTGTGTGTTAGATTGTGAGTGTGTGTGTGTGTTAGATTGTGAGTGTGTGTGTTAGATTGTGCGTGTGTGTGAGTTGAATGCACACATTCTTTCCAACAGCTTGAGCTCGCATGTGAGCAAAAGCATTTCTATCACGCTTGCTCTATTGGAAGTGCTAATGTGCGCTGTATATTTAGAAACTTTGTCTATTCAATGTCTCGCAGTGAAGTCTTTGCTAGCACCCTCCTTTTTTTTCTCTTTTTATCTCCCATGATATTTTACTCTCCCGCCCCTCTCCTCTCCATGACAGAGACATGGGGTGTAGGCTGCCTAAGCTGCGGAAGGCAGAGGAGAAGCGAAGCCCGGGTAATATCTACTCCACTCTCCGACGGCCTCAGGTGGAGACTAAAGTGGGTGTGTCGTACACCTACCATTTCCTGGATTTCCTGTTGGGGAAAGAAGGTATGAATACTGAAACAATTTACATATACTGTCAATGGCCTCTGAATGTTCTACTGTGTGCAGATGATATTGTGCATATTTCTTCTTTACTTCTTAAAGTTTTTTCCTTGTCCTTTCCAAGAGATTGGTCTGTACCAATGAAAACCATGTACTTCACTCCCTCACTTGCATACTTGAAATTGTCATTTATTACTACTTTCAAAGATGGTGAACATAAAGGTGATGTTTCCTTTGCTTTTTAAGAATTTTGTTAGTTTAATCCAACTACTGCTGGTGTCCAGATAACCGTCAAATGAGAAATTCTTAAAAGGTTTTTATTTACAGGTTGAGATTTAAAGCTGCTCTACTCAATATGTCTGTATTTATGCAGCAAATGTGTAATAGACAAATATACCGGTAATTATCACCCAACTGGAAAAGCTCTAAACTAAAAAACTCTAAAAACCCTCTGTGCACCACCGACTAATTTATAATTGATTACTTATTGCACCTTTTACAGTGGAGCAAGAGCCAGATAATTCCCCCAGGAGCTGGTGGAGACCAAACCAGAGGTACAAACAAATGGAATGTCACATTTATATTTGCCTGGCGGCCTGAAATATGATTTTAAATGAATGCTGCATTAGCCAAATGAATGAATGCTGCATTAGCCAAATCAACAAGTGACAAAATGTTGTACACACTGCTGTGTTCACCCTAAGAGGCCAAAACAAATGAGTAATTTCACACACTCAGTTACCCTCAGCACCCTCAGCTATTTCAAAGTAGCTCCGTAAGATTTACATTTTATCTTTAAAAGGGGACAGTTAAATGTTTAATCATGGTCATATTGATTTAAAAAAAACTTTATCATATCGTCACATTTCAATTTAAATCCGAATATCGTGTTCCGTTCATCTGTGGGATTAGGGCTAACCCACTTGATTAAATGAAACCAAATGTTCTATCAAATAATAAAAAAGAACAAATGAGTTAATATTGACAGTGTGTACTAAAACCCTCTCAGTGCAATGCTCATCAGCTTCTTTGCTTGATAAGAATCCCAAATATCTACAAATCAGACCTCTAATAGTAAATGAATGAGGGACAGGGGACACGGCTCAACTGAAAAGAGCAAATCTTGGCCATCAGATGCAGCAGCCAAGCTTCTTTCAGATATGATTCACATTTGTTCCAGTCTGGAGGAGGGAACAGGCTTCAAGGAGCGATTCTCCACATTTGGGTAAAATCCAAAGCAATTTGCAGGAATTCTTTTTACCGACCACCTTTTTCAGTTTTTATGCACAATATGGTTGTTGAGTCGGTTTTCTGTTCTGAAGTCTGCTCACCTTTGTCATCCCGAGCATCGCTACACTGTCGGTGTGTGTTCCACTCATAAAGTAGCCACAGATGCTGTTCCAACTTTTACCGGTTAAATGAAATGTTTAGGTCAGCAACTCTTCAGCAATGTGTTTTTCTTCATGTAAGTATCCTGAGGGCAGAAAGTGGCTTATAAGCTGAAGTTGTGTCTGTTAGCAGCTCCTGTTACAGGGAGTTCAAAGAGTTGTCTAATTCTCCGATTCAGCTATATTGTACACGGTGTAGTCTTGCCCTCCAACGTCCCCCTGCCTCTCCCTCACGCAATGACAATATAGTAACGCTGATGTGTGTTTGCATGCTGTCTTCAGGACTCTGTGTGCAAATATAAAAAAATGTGTTTGTGTGAGTATGCTTGCAGCGTCTTGAGTGTTTGATGAGAATCCTCTAGAGGCATCTGGTTTCTAAAAATACAAATTCTGCCATTGTGTTGGTGTGGATTGTGAGGAGAGGCGAGGAGAAGAAACAGATAGAGTTAAAGCAACAAAAAAAAAACCACCTCTTTTTCCTAATGGCTTAATGTTTCTACAAGCCGGCACCATGCACTTCACCACCCGACAAGCTGAAGCAGGTGCAAAGTGACTCACTGAAGTCCCTTTTAGACGCATTTTCAATGTAACACTGTAACAGACAGCAGGCGCCGCACCACGGCCAAGTGGCAGCGGTCTGGTTGCCAGTCGGCTTTCATTTTCAGCCAGCCCTGTCGTGTTTGGCAAATGGGTTGGGCTGTAGTGTTGGCACAGAGAGATCTGGCAACCCAAAGTGGTGGTGGTTACCAAAACACACAATGGACTCGAGTATTGCTCGTCTTTCTTGGTTCTGAAGGCAGCGGCAGATAAATGGTCCAATCGCTTCGGTTGCCGTGGTGGCAGGAGCACCAAACACACACACACATGCAGTCAGGGTGGCTCAGTCACAATCACACAAAACACTCTATAGCACTTAGTCAATAGAGTTTTTGTTATCTTGCAACAGGCAGGTAGGTCATTTATATGGTAAACTCAATGACACCACCTGAGCTGCCTTAAGATGGGTATACTCGTTTTTTAGGATAAACACGGCCACTAAGAATTGATTGTGTGTGTGTGTGGGTGGGTGGGTGGGTGTCTGTGTGGGTGTACGCCTGCCTCTCTCTCTGTCTCTTTCCCTCTCTCCATTTGTGATAGAGAGACCAAGAGAAGTGAAGGATTCCTGAAGGATTATCTGATTGTTTGTGGAGATTGAGAGACCTCATTCCCAGCAAAGGGATTTATTTGTATTTGTGTGCATGTGCGTGCAAGTGTGTGTATGTAGGAGGCAGATAGAGGAATCTGTATGTCAGTCCATGACATTGAGGAAACCCACGGTCAAATCCATGCTTTAATTCAATTTGGCTTCCATTAATATTATTATTTCCCTGCCAGCATGACATGACGACTCCCACACAGTAATGAAAAACAAATGGTATTTGAGACTAGATGGCTGCTTATTAAACTAAGTTGCGTTCTCAGGAAGAGGAGCTTAATGATGCGACTGAAGAGCAGCGTGGATTGGTTTCTAACTCCACCTTTGACCGGCGAGTGATGAATCTCCCCAGAAACAATGCGGCTGATAAAATAGTGTCAGCCTTTGTATTTTCAGCTCCAGCAAAAGCTCGAGCTGAAAAAAATATATATATATTTCCATGTGACTAAGCCTGACTTGCTCACGCTGGGTCACGGCAACCCTGTGGTGAATTCAAGGGGGATGAGGAGAAACATGTTCAATGTTTCAGGCATTTGGCCTGCGATTCACACAAGGACAATTTACTGTATTTGATTATTCAGCTCCTTCTCATCATGTGACCTGAAACCAATGTTTTATCCCGCTGTGCAGTCTCGTTTCTCTCAAATCGACCAATGTGCTGCACCTTGACACATCAGCCACCTTTTATAAGTGCCGTGATCTCCATTATCCCCCATGTAACATTGATTGGCTACCTTGACATGTCGGCATGAATGTGGAATATGAAATGCAACAGCTATGTGTGACATTTTAATCCAACCTCCTTTGTGTCGAGGCTGTGCGCAGATAATGAGCAGAGTAAAAGAGAGAGAGAGAGAGAGTGCGGAGAACGTGAATAGAAAAGAGGGAGAGAGAAAAGCAAAGTAGAGAGGAGGAAGAATAAAGTCAAGGAGGTGTAACCGAGAACTGCGGGTGAGAGAATGAACAGAACGTGAACGCAAAAAAAAAAAAAGGAAAAAAAGATACAGCGTCTGGGGAGGGTCGAGCGAGAGAAGAGAGCGAGAGGTGTGAGAGTGAGCGAGCGGGAGTCAGGAATCTGCGGATGTGTGAGGAGGGAAGTTAGGTGTGACGCTGTGTGACTAACGCTGGTCTCTGGAGCAGGCAGCGAGGAGCTGAACTCTGCTGATGACTTTCTGCCGCCCTGCGGAGACGGAGACCCACTCGTCTCATTAAAACTTACAACATGTGTCTGATGCTCACATGTCTCGTGCCTGCGATTGTGTCAGTGTTTACGGTGGTTTTGCACCGTGCACCCGAGGGAAAGTTCATTTTGCTCATGTGTGTATACTGTATCTTTTTGTGTGTGTGTGTGGTGTTCAGGTATTACTCATGTCGTGGGTACATAAATCTGTGTACACAGTCACATTCTAACCCTAACCCACAACATAAATCATTAAATTTGAAGGGGAAGTCAGGTTATAGGGTTAGGTCAAGGATAGGTTTATCTTAAGGTTTTGGGTAGGGTTAGATTAAGGATTGCAGTAACTGTGGTTAAGGTTAGACCCAGTGTGTGTGTGTGCGCGTGTGTGTGTGTCACACCTTATGATAGATATTTCTTCTGTTGACAAAGTTGATATATTCCTTCTACCCCACATGATATATGTTTGCTATCTGTGTGATATATTTGCAGGTGAAGCGCAAATCCATCATTTTGTGGCATCTGCACTTTTCTCTGCAAACATTTCTTTTCATGAAAGATTGTTGAAAATGCTGATCTGACATCGCTCAAACCATTTTTCTGGACATTTTTATTTAAGTGTTCCATTCCTTTTGGCAAAGAGCCTGCAGAGCGTGCCAGCAAAGATGGCAGAGAGCTGCTATGTGTCAAAAGTGAGCCAGACTAGAATTCACACCATCACAAGTACATGGTACAGTGTGCGCCTTGAGCGCCGCACTCTGTTCTCACCACAGCAAACCTTTTTTTTCCCAGCTTGTATTTGTCAGCCGCTTCTGAGACATAGCGGGCGCTCTGTGGAGATCAGACCCCATTTGACAAAGCTCGTATGCTGACCAACTACTGTCATAGCCGGTGGCTACATTCCCCAAGCAGCGGGGAGCTCCTTGACTCCAGGAAGTTGATTATTTTATAGTCGACTGTTTTGGCACATATCCTCACCTAAAACCTCTGCAAGTCATTAGAAGGCTATTTAAATAAACGTGAACCTCCACCAGGCAGAGGGATAAGCCTTGAGGGTGGCTGTGTGAGTAGTAATCCCCATGCATCACCTAGCAGGCTTAGTGCAAACTCTGTCTGGTGTGCACGCACTCAGGCAACACTGGCAAAAAAGATGGCCCATACCCACTCGCCGAGATACCGTGGCACACATAACCCACCAAATATGCTTTGCGGTCGCACACAGAAAATGCAGGGATTGGTACAAGGAATTAATAAGGCCTTTTTGAAATCGCTATGGGAAGCGGATGACTCTCACATGCATGAAATCCAGAGGTCAAAAAGTGAGTGGTCGATCGCAGCACACAGCGGCTGTCATGTGGTCCGAGCTGCGGGTTGAGACGGAAATAGCAGGGGCTGGAATCAACAGCTGAACAGCCGCTCAGACGCTTCTTGTGCCCGTCGAACAATGCACCCTTGGATGTATGCGCCTCTATCTCTTCCACATCCTCACACACACACACACATCACATGCACATACTTCACCATAGCACTCTCTCTCTCTCTCTCTCACCCTCAATAATTTGCACATACAGAAACACAGCTGCTCCGTCACACACACTTCAAACTCACACGCCTGTGCTCCCCGCGCGCGTTTTTTTTCCCCGTACACTACACCTCCCTGCCCTCGCCATAAAACTCCACCCGCCCTTTTCTGCCCTGAGCCGTTCCCATTCTGAAGCAGCCTCCCTTTTTACATCCCACAGTGGCAGACAGTATAAATGAAGTTGCTTCCCCAGCCCGAAGCGCTGCACAACACCCTAATAACTTCTGTGCGCCTTGCTTGAATTAGCCGCGATGCCTGTGTTTTTTTTTTTCTTTTTCGACGGTGGGTGAGTGCCAGCCGTGCAGAGCTAATGACGGCTAATGACTGTTTACGGTGACAGGAATCGCTGTTATCCCCATCAGCCCACCCCCGGTCTCCAGCTGTTATTATTATTATCACAGTACTGCTTTTGATAAGTCCCCGCAGACACCCGTTTAAGTGTTTGCTTGATGAAAGGCTCTCCTGGTTCCAAGCAGTTAATGCCAAGATGATGTGATGGTCTGAATTTCTCTTGGATTTTTTAATTTTTATTTTTATTTTTTTTCTCTCATTGTTTAACTGAGCAGGGTGTCAGGGGAGTGTGTGTTCATGTGGTTGTATCCATGTGTGTATGCGCCAGATGATGGAAAACAAATTGAAAATGAGATGGCTTGCACATCTCGTGTGTGTGTGTGTGTGTGTGTGTGTGTGTGTGTGTGTGTGTGTGTGTGTGTGTGTGTGTGTGTGTGTGTGTGTGTGTGTGTGTGTGTGTGTGTGTGTGTGTGTGTGTGTGTGTGTGTGTGTGTGTGTGTGTGAAGTTAATTTATTCAGGTTATTTTCTTCTCCAGACCCATGCAAATGAGATTGAATGGGAAAGGATGACAAGCATTCAGGCACAGACAGCCTCATCTCTCTCTTCCTCAATCCCAACATTGCTATGTTAACTGCCTCTCTCTCTCCGTCTCCCCTTTCTTCACCTCTCATCTTTTTTTCCCCGTCCTCCTATTCTCTCTCTCCCTCACACACACACACCTGGCTTCACTCAGCGATACGGAAGTGCACACAGCCCATACATACACGTGTTCCCTTAAAAGCCTGTGAACAGAGACGGAGAGAGAGAGCCTCGCCACAATGCACCGACCCCAAGAGGGCGGTTCTCGACAAACATTGCGCCCACCCTGGTGGATTTGCTGTGACAGTTTGCCTCTATAAGATAAGCTCCACTAACCATTTCCAATGAAGTGAAGGGGTTTTCTTCCCATTGTGTTTGGTAATAAGGCAAACGGCTCTGTGTTGGCGAGTGCTGCTAATACCACACACCCAAAGAGACACTGTGATAGCATTGTCTTCCAACCCTTTTGATGTATGTGTGTGTACATGTTATTGTGCTGAGTTTGTTAGTGTAGGGACAATTTGAACACTTCCCAGCATGCATTGAATTGCATGTCTGCATATGTGTTTTCCAAAATCCAGACTGTGCCAGGACAGAGGCTAATAGTCATGGTGTAATTAGTTTCAGATTTAGCGTGAAGATGCCATGTGTTGTTCAGTGGGGATTACCATATAGAAACATGCTCTCTGTCTTTGTTCCTTCCTTTGTCCCTGTTTTCCTCTCCTCTTTTTTTAATTCACTCTTCCTCTTTGTTCCAGCTTTTATCCTCTTCCAAACACCTCGCTATCACTTCCCCTTTTCTCTCACATCCACCAGTAGCCTCACCCCTTCCTGAAATTGTTTTTGTCTCACCTGTTTCCCCCCCCCCCGCAGAGGTGCCAGTGTCATCGGTGCTATGCCTGTCTTCGGTCAGAGAACTGCCGGTTCAGGTCAGGGAGCTCTACGCGCAGGGGTTCGTCCTGGTCGCGGTGCACCCGTTCGTCCACCCCTGCGGCCCTCGCCACGCGCACATCCAGCGCCAGCTTCACCGGGCGGTGCTGGTCCGAGAGACGCCAAGGTGCACAAGCTCAACACACCCTTTTCATCAGCCTCTCTCTACTGAAGCAAACTGTTTTGACTTGAAAGATTCACACTGCAGAGAGATTTGATTAAGATAAATGAGATGCTTCATTTGGAACCAGCATCAG
Organism: Verasper variegatus; assembly: GCA_026259375.1. NCBI lineage: Eukaryota > Metazoa > Chordata > Actinopteri > Pleuronectiformes > Pleuronectidae > Verasper > Verasper variegatus. Next base: position 11,729,591 of record CM048038.1, read on the forward strand.
AGAAAAGCCGTTAGGTAACAGCTTCTGCAACTTCATTGTTTGGAAGCCAATTGAAATCCCATTATCGCAAGAACAATTCTGCGCCTCACCTTCTTCTCTAGATGTAAAAATTAATTGCACATGAGACGGCCACAAAACATTTCTTATTTTAGCTCATTGTCCCAGTTCTTTTATGTTCATGTAAATATACTGTTTGACATCCCATACTGCAAAGCTGTTCTTTAACCCAGTTCTTCTTCACTTTTAACCCCTCTTCTGTAGTATCTTCTTCTGGTGACAACAATGTCACTCAGAGATGCCAAACAGTTCCCTTGTGAAAACCACATTCACTAGATCCAGATTTTTATTTGGATCTGCACCAAACATGCACATACTCGTAATCATCAGTCTCCTAAACATGCCTGATTCTGTTCCTAAAGATCTCTGAATTATTCTCAGTCTCATCATGAAAGTTAATGACAGATCGGATCCAAACAGAAACTCTACACAAACGGATATGGCTCCTTACCAGCACCATTGCTCATAGTCATGTTTCATTTCTGTTTTGAGTTATTTTCCCTATATATCTCCCAGTGTCTCTGCTTATGGTCTAAGTTATTCCAATGTGAAAGTTTCCTTTTAATAATTACGAGTCACATGCACTTAACATACCATTTCACAACACGTAGATGTTTTCGGACATTTCCAAAACATGCGAGTGATCTATAATACTCTCCAGCGTATATATCTGATATCAGCTTAGTAGAACTTTATGATAATTTGGTTACTTATTCTTTGCAATTAAAGAAACTGCGTTGCTGACTCTACAGTTTTAGGCATCCTCCTGAGTTCAATGTGCCCTTTCATTGGGAATTGAACAAATGATGTGTTGCATGCGCACACACACACGCACTAATGCACAGGCAGGTGCCGGGCTGCTCCTTTGATGCCCCCCCCGCCAAGTGGTCCTGCTGCTTCCTGGCACCTGTCACCGTGGAGACGGCTGATTGCATCATCAGCGCTCGCCAGAGGGGAACGGCGCGCTGAAAGAGAGAAACCCATCGCTCCATCCTTTCATCTCCTTTCTTCAGTGATGGCTGTCCCCCCTTTTTCTTTTGTCCTCCTCGCGCCTTTTCGTCCCCTTTACTCCGCCTTTTATCTCCCCATCAACGCCTCCCCTTTCATCAAAAACCCTAAAAGTGGAAGAAGAGAAATCTGACAGATCTACTGTTTGAAATCTAGCCGGGAATGTCACTCATGCCTCAGAGCACAAGATATTGGCACGGCCTTGTCACTGACCTCAATCCGAATCTGAAGAGCCATATCTGAATACTCCTTTTATGATGGTGTCCTGCGGCGCGAGCAGAAGGAAATTCAGTCCCTTTTTTCTGTCTAATAAGTCTATTGTGATCATGTTGAATGTGTGCTCTCCTTAAATGGAAAATTCATCCTGTTCCAGAATTGACATTATCTTTCTGCTGCAATCATTCTTGGCCAATGAGAGCACTTGAACACGAACATGTCAACCAGAATCCGTACAGTCAAGGCTCATTTACACTGTAATGTTACTGGGTGCTGCATCTGCTTCGGCGATAATGAACAGAGAGCAAATGAAGCAAAGCAGCATTTCATAAGAATGAATAGTTGTTTCATTTCTCTCCCTGTAGTTCAGAGAAAAGCCAACTGAGGTGGGCACGACACCGTCTGGACACAGATGTGTGTGTGGCGGGTCACCAGGCCGCCGACCCCGAAGTGATCCAGAGCTACGTCAAGAGGGTGAGTTCAACACACAAACGAAGGTAGTCAGACGTCACACTGTTCATTCTTCATGGATCCGTCTTCAAAAAGTGAGGGTTGGGATAAAAATAATGATCTTTGTTGTGCTGTACAAACAAAGCACTTAGTATTCTTCAAATAGAATAGAGTGGCTGGTTTTCAGACTCTTTGTGAGACTGTAATTTTCAGGGTTGTTGGAATAGGAGTTCAGTAATGAGGCGTCTCTTCGGGGTGCACAGTCTTCACATTGCTCGACTTATTTGAGGGAAAGGCCCTGCGGCGAACACATGCGTCGACAAATCTAACTGAAGCATACAAAATGCCTCAGTTACAAGAAGACGGGAATATTTTAAATCTGCACTTTTTTACTTAATCCGGTGTGAGAGTAGAAGGAGCGCACTGATCCATCTTTGGTACTCCTTCCAATTAATATGCATCAACTCAGTATGCACAGATATTGAGTGCAAGACCCAACACTACAGGGCTTTTAGTTCAAATTTTAAATATACCTGGCATCATTTTATGTGAGGTAACACGAGGGCAAGGAATGATGTACTAAACACCGAGTCTGCAGCCAGTTCTTCTTAGTTTATTAGTTTTGCACAGTTATACCCAGGTAGATTAAAATTTTAACAAGAAAATGTACCCGTGCAATATTTTTTAAATAAAATAAAGAGAACTGTTTCCAAACCTAGAGGACCCAGTGAATAAATATCAGTCACTTAAACGTGTCAGATTTTTTTCATCAAGATCCATTATTTTTGATCAATGAAAATGTCCAAATGTTACAGAAAACGGAAAAAAAATCAAATGTTCATCCGTCCTGCAGTTCTGGCTTTATCCTGCTAACTAACCAGCTGACGCAGAGGAAATCATAACCACCTTGGCTGAACCATCTAGTGATCATCACATGGAAGTCAGACTCCAATTGAGAGGGTTTAGAAGATTACAGGTCACTGAAAGTTATGCAGGACTCACTAATGGAAAGTCTTATCTTTTCTAATTTAAAATGAAAAAGGTCTTTCACAAACTAACGTAACAGGGATTAGGTTTTTCATTCAGGCAAGATAAGGCAGCAAGCCAATAGATTTGTAAGGGCAACACAGTGGCTAGATACACCGTATCCCTCCAGAGCGTCCACATCTCATTGACCTCAGATGTCCTGTAACTTTTTTTAATCAGTAACACTGAAAATGCTACATGGCTGCTGGATTCGTTTTCCTGAGTGTTCATCGCCATGTCAGCACACTACAAGGTGGTAGAGTTAGTTTAATACAGCGGGTGATTGGTAAGGTCCAGTCCAAATGGAAAACATGTTCACACTTAATCAACGCAAAGACCAGTTTATGTAGAATTCTCTTTATTTCTTGGTACATTTTTGATATTTTCCACGTCAGTCTCCTCCTCCTGCTGTGTAGCACTAAACGGATGGAGTCGACTCTGCTCACAAAAGGCGACCTGCGTACACCCCTCCTGTCTGCGTACTTGTTGCACTGTGTGTTACTGTGTGGCGCAGCACTGCTGTGCCAGTGAAGAAAACATTGTGGGGCTCAGAAAGCTACAGGCAACTGCCTATAATTGCCTGTGTATGCCATATGCTAACCCACCACCTGGTCCTGACACCCAGAGCCTCTCCAATTCAAATGGAGCAAATTAGATTTTTTTTTTTTTTAGTTACCTGACTGGAATGATTTTAACAATTCATTGTGAGGGGAAGCTGAACAAGAACCAAGTCCACTTGTGATAAACCGAAGTAGGGTGTGTAAAAACATGGAAGGGGAATATAAACCAGACAGTGGATTCCAACTAGTTGCATCTGCTGCAACACTATTCATGCTCCCGTGGCTGATAAACAAAAGGGAGGAGCTAGACAATGAATGGAAGGTTACAGTATTTGCGGGTGAACAATAGTGAGCGTTAACCCTGCGACACACTGCCAGGCACAGCGTCATCGTTGGCATTTACCAGCTGTAAAACTCACTTTTAGTGTCTGCTCATGAATTTGCTAACGGCCCCGCGATGGGAAATGAAAATGTGCTCTATTGAGAAGATTTGCATCTGAACACCCAGAGAGCACAAAGAGAAACCTGATTGGATGGAAATGCACATCACTGAGTATAATGTGATAGGCTCCAGCAGCGTGACATGAATAACCAATCAGATCACAAGCAGCCAGAGTTCCAGATAAGAAACCAGGAGCGGTACCGGGCGGATGGAGTGCACTGGATTTTGTGTGTGTGTGTGGGTAGGTGTGTGTGGGTATAGGTGCGTGTGTGTGTAGGTGTGTATGTTTTAGCTATGTACCTCCTATTTTTCTCACTAGCTAACACTCAATCAGTCTGTGGACATACTTATTTGATAAAACTGTGTATGTGTGTATTGGATAATGCTGTGTAATAGACACACTGTTTATAGAAATAATGTGTGTGTGTGTGTGTTTTTATAATATAATGTGTGAGTGTCAAAAGATGTTAGCAATAGGGGAAGATGTGTCTCATTATTGTTCGACGGTAGTTTGCGATCTGATTTCTCTCCCGTAGAGTCTGTCTAAAACTGTCAGCCCAAATATCAACTGACAATTAACCACCAGAGCCTCCATGGGAGGGAGTGAGAAACACACACGCACGCACAAACGCACGCACACGGCTGATATAATGAGGTCCCTTTGTCATTTGAATATTTGATCTTTGCAGATGATTAGGTAGGTTGTTATTTTGCTAAATAACTCCTCTGCATACGTCAGCCTTTGTTTATGTGTAAATGAGGCTTTGTTTGTCTGACTGTAGTCGGACTGAAATTTATTTCTGGTGCTGCGGATGTCGTGTTTTATATTCATCTGTCACTCAGATTTGATTCTAGTTCAGTTTAATGTTGTGTGATAACATTGTGTGCGGGTGTGTGTTGCCTCTACAGATCCAGGATGTAGCGGAGCAAGGGATGATGTTTGTGGGCTTTCTCCAGCAGCCAGGTGGCGCACCCTGCTTTCTGGGGCAGTGGGACCCTGAGGAGCTGTCGTCCTTACACTCAAGCCCTTCGCCCATACATCGCAACCCCTTCAGCGCCAGCACCAGCCCGACAGATCTAACAGAACCACATCAAAGTGGCGCAGATCCCGACGAATCTCCCTTTTGAACCTCGAGAGTTAGATCATGAAATGGTAGAATGTAACACGCAGCCTTTGGTGCCCATAGAACTGGACTTCAGCACTCTGAGTCCCAGCCCGAGTTCAGAGCTCAGCGCAGAGGAGCCAAACGAACAGATTCAGACCTCACAGATCATTTTGAAAGAGTCGCTGGAATCAACAAACCAACCTCAACATCACAGTAAGCCTGGGGTGGACACGGATCAGTGGTGTCCAAGTCCGAACCCAGCAGACACCCAAGGGAGCCAGCTGCGTCTCAGAGAGCAGCAGCGCCGCGTACCAGAGCACAGAGACTCCACAGAGAAACACTCTCACCTTCCCGGCCAGAGAGAAAGACGAGGTTCAAGCCCAGACGGCTGGCTCAGCTCTCCAGAACTCGAGCGCAGCCATGAAAGAAAGTCCAGCTCCTTCTGTACGGATGGACAAATCGGAGAAACGACACACAACAACAACCATATTTGTCTCAAGAGTTCAGAGAAAGATAAGAACACAACTTCCCCACCAGCACAGGCTCGTAAGTAACCAGCCTCCTGTCTGTTTGACAAACTTTCAGGAAGTGGATCTATCTTGTCCTAATTTCCCTGTTTCTTTGTGATTGCAGGGATGCAGCTCTTTGCCCTTTACAACCACACAGGAGAGCTGAACACGTCTCTGAGGTTCTACTCGCTGAGGGTGCCACTCCAGCTACAGAAGGAGGCGGGGCTAATCACAGAGGTCGATGCGCACTGGCTCGACCACATGACGCAGCATTTCACCAGCGGTGCGCGCCTCATCGACGGGTTTTTCCAGCTTGGAGATGATAACGGTGGGTTGCAAGGGCACAGCAAATAACACACAGGACAGATGTGCTACAGCAAAACTCATTATCACATCCTGGCAGAATAGATGACAGAGGACGCTTAGGAAATAAGTGATTATTACTTGATTATATAGGCTTTAATAATTAATAATTAATGAAAGAAGTTTTCAAATCTTTGGATAGAGCCAGTTAAGCTGTCCCAACTTCTAGTGTGTATGCTAAGCTAAGGTAATCACTTCCTGGGTTTAGTGTCAACAAACTTAGAACTATTTGCACAAAACTAACTAGAAGGCCTAACAGTCCCCTTATAAAACCACATTTAAATTCACTTGCTCCGGATTTTTATCTACATCAAATTGCTCACAATCATAAATATCGGTCCCCTAAATGTGTCAAGATCCTTGTTACATGTCCCACCCCCCTACAACATTTCAGTAGTTGAGTAGTTTTTACGTAATTCTGCTAACTAACTGTACTTAGGAGTGGGAAAAGAAGGAGAAGTCATGTTTTATGAGGTCTTCCCCTCGGCCGGGTGTATCACTAACAAACAAATGCAACATACACGGTCCCTTGGTGAAGGTAAAAATGGCAAACTATTCCATTGAAGTTCACCTACGTTGAACTCTATGTCAAAAATGAAAACTAGAGGGATCACCAAAGCCAGTACAGCTTAATTGGAAGCAGTTTTAATGTCTGTATTGTTAACAACTAGAGGAGAAGTCACAGGATCACCAAATAGCATAGATAGATTCATCCTCTGAAGACCCTGAATTCACAAAACATAGCAAACAAAAGTGATTGATCAACCAACCTACATTGTTATCGGTAGAGCAGCTGTCATTCCCCTTTTACTTGTTGAACTTGTTAAATGAATAGTTCAAACTCTTAGAGGACTTGCCTCCAAGAGGAAAAGCTGCTCAGGAGATCTCTGCCTCACCGCCGGGTAATGGATGCTATGCATGGAGTTACTGTCATGTGCCGTAAGTCCACAGCTTACACCGCAAGTCACTGTTCAGTCACCCATGAGATAAGCAGGCTTAAGTCACAGGGAAGTGGGGATCAATAGTGAGAGATTGGATTGCTGAATCACATCCAGCCTCCTCTGTTTATCTGACTGTAATTTCACCGTTTTCTCTGCAGAAACGGGCGTTTCATCTGTGGACAGTGTCTTCGTCCTCCAGAGCTCTGCGGAGGAGACCACAAACACCTCCTATGATGCCATTGTGGTGGAGCAGTGGACCGTTGTTGATGTGGGTCTTTTGAGTTTTGAATACTCTGGAGAACATGTGCACTTTGAGAAATCCTTTGTGACTGAAGGCTTAAGCCGTTTTCTGTCCTACATTATGTAACAGGGGAGATGAAGGAGAGTAGTGTGCACCCGCATGGGGCTCAGCTTAAATGAATGCGTACTGTAATGCAATGTGTGTGTGCACCTTCACTGTGTGAATGACTGTATACAGTTGGGTGATGTTTCTTTCTCTCTCTCTCTCTCCTGCTCAGGGTGTGGTGGTCAAGACGGACTACATCCCATTGCTCCAGTCTTTGGCTCCGTATGGATGGAGGCTCATGTGTGTGTTACCCACACCCATTGTCAAGACCAACAGGTACTGGACTGCATCCATAGATGTCACTGTTACAGCCCTCAACTCAAATCGCCTGTAAACCCCTCCTTCTGCTGCGTCCTTCTGCTGCGTCCTTCTGCTGTGTCCTACTGCTGCGTCCTTCTGCTGCGTCCTTCTGCTGCGTCCTACTGCTGCGTCCTTCTGCTGCGTCCTACTGCTGTGTCCTTCTGCTGCGTCCTACTGCTTTTAACCACCAAGGATGTTGTTTTCGCCCCCTTCCTGTGTTGGTTTGTTGTCAGAAGGATTACGCAAAAACTACTGAAAGGATTTCCACGGAAACTAGGTGGAAGGATGGGACATGGATCAAAAAAGAATTCATACAATTTTCATTGTCACCATTGTCGTGAACGCACTGTTGTCGTGGTCAAAAAATGTCAGTTATATTGAGTTATAGCCGCTGCTGCGACCGAGCACACCGAGCACTGCCTCTTTATTGACAGTTGAATATTGAATGTGTTTCATGTCCAAATCGCGCCAAATTCAACACTTGGGTCCTTAACTACACAAGCGTGTAGCCAATAAGATGAATGGTTCTCGACTTGAGATATATATTTCTCACACAGAGATTTCTAGAATTAGTAGATAAATAGATTTCCCAGAGAATATTGCATGGATCTTGATGAAAGGTAAATACAGGGGACTGATTTCTATGAATGTGTGAAATTTGTTGCAGCATGAATTTCAAATGGGAATTTGAAATTCATGAATTTTGAATTTCATGAATTTAAGGGGACTGTCGGGCCTTGCATGGTGGAGGAATGCACTCCAATGAGTCTCATTCTTGTTCCTTACATCGGATCATAAGAGCAAAGACTAATTATTGCTTTGTTGGTTTCAGACTCATTATTTCTTTCTCCTGTCTCATTCTGTTATGTGGATTCGTGCTGACAGTTTAGCTTAGACTCTCAGGACAGATGGTTTGAGATCTGACAAACCACGATCACGTGCTCATCCCGACATGAAACCACGTTTGAAATCCATCGGAGCTGCGAACCGGGAAAAAAAATGTAGTCGCTGAGACGCTCTCATCTTCTCATCTTGTAATCTGTCACTTTACAAACCGCAGTGAACAAAAAACGGATTTCAATACTGTAGCGATATGCCGGCTCATCAGATTGTAACGGTTGTAAAAGTGCCGCTCCTCTCTCTCTCTCTGCAGTGACGGGAGTTTGTCGACCAAGCAGATCCTCTTCCTTCAGAGACCCGTTTTGCAACGCAAGAGAAAAGACTTCAAGGTTCGTTCCCCTTTTTCCTTCCATCTTCGCTGCTCGTCTGTCACTTGTCTCTGTTGTACCTCCAGGATGCATGACTTTTTAATGGCACCTTTTGTGACATTAAAAAGTCAAGTTGCTAAATATGGGATGTACAGCAAATATAAACCCGCTCCTGAAACATCTAATAATAGGCGACTAGTCGGCCTCAAACTGTACAGGAAAGAGGCGTCAGTGGGAGAGGCTTTGTTGTGGTTTGGCAGGTGTCTGGAGACATAGGAAGAAGAAAGACGCGGCACAAAGCGCAAAACTGTCTCACACACATCTGTTTGATTTCAGATGCTGAACCTCAGGGGTCGCAGCAAGGCAAAGAAAAACTCTGCCGGAGAGGACGAGAGAGAGATCAGGTCCCTAATGATGGATGTGGAGATGGACAGGTTGAGAAGAAACACAAACGAGGAGGAAGCGGAGGCGAGGAGGCGCTGGGATGGCTGGAAGGAGCGATAGGGCGAGCCACCGGGAGCACGGAGATGAGTGGGAGGAGGAGGAGGAGGATGATGAAGGACATCAGAGGGGCTCCGTGTTCCTATCGGGGAGCAGGTTTTCTGTTGAGGACCAGGAGGAGGAAACTGACATTGATTTGATCCCTCTGTCCAAGCAGGAGAAGTGTGTGAGATGGACAGATGTGTGTCAGAGAGATGACGGAGGGGTCAGGGAGGAGGTGAAGATGGAAGAGCGCATCAAACAGCAGCTGTTTTCCGGCGTCTGTTGAAACATTGGGCACAAAAAGAGAATGAAACCTGGTTAGTTTGAAGTCTTTTAAAGGAGTGTTTTGTTGAGCTGGATTCTAGTTCCTCTGTGGACATTGATGTCCTGTATTTATGTCACGCACTGTTACTTCAGTCTGCTCTGTTTAGGGTGTGAGGCTTTCAGGTCGTAGCTCCTATCAAAGGGGAATGTGTCGTGCAGTTCCTCTGCTTTGGGTCAGTGTTGCTGTTTGATGTGTTTTTGAGATGAAATGAGACTGAACAGGACGACACAGACAAAGTCTCCAGTCCGAAGCCTTAAGTATTATGTTCTGGCCCATTGTTGTATTTTACCACTTTCTTGTAATAGGGCTGTTAGAAAGGGAGCATTGATTTCACTGGGCTGTTTGTATTTTTATATGTTAACTATAAAGATTAAGACAGAAAAAGAGACGGGAGAAAAAGGTATCGCAAAATGTGAAGTAAACCACATTAGAGCTCATCTGATAAATCTGCATCACGTTGTGTGTTGGTCAATAAACCAGTTTTAGTTCAGATGAGCCAAATATGTCCGAGGTAATTTATTATGAGTTGAGGTGAGTTTGTTTTCAAAATGTTTAGGAATAACAAAACTATATGTCAACCAATAATTAGTTAAGATTTTATAAAAGTATTTAATTCATCTGGGCCAAAAGATTAGATATATTAAATAATAGATTCTCTACACTGCATTAAAGTAGTAAGTGGTACGTTCTATTGGGTCGGTAAATGTTAAAGGGTCAGTTCATATAAATTAGCAAAAATATTTTGCCATTCGAGCCAGTGTACATGTAAAAGTAGCTGTCTGAAAGGTTTTTATTTTTGGCCAAACTCCAGAGATAATCTGTCTCAACCACAATATGATGGAGGTGAATTTGAGCATATTTATCTAGAATTACTGCGCTGTGGTTGTTTACCTCAACAAGCCAGTGCAGTTTTAGTCTACATGCGTTTTTTCCCCCCCCCAAACTCATGAGATCAGCCTGAGCTTTGACGACTGATGTCTAATCAGTCTAGACTTTAGATGTCACCTTGCATTTGAGCACCCAAAGCTAATCACTTCATCTGTGGGTCTTAGTGAACACAGCTGCCAAATTTAAAAGGATCCTCAAGAGGCATTCTCAAGAAAAAGGCATTGACAATGACCTTGAGCTTTGACCTCCAATTTCTCCTCAGGTCATGCTTGAGTCGAAGTGAATATATGTGCCAGATGTAATTAAATTCCCTCTGGATGTCCCAGATATATCATGTTTACAAGAACATAAGGTCAGTGTGACCTTAACCTTCCACCAACAAATTCCAATCCGTTCATCTTTGAGCTCAACTGAATATTTGAAGAAATTCCCTCAATGTGTTCTTGAGACATTGTTTCCACAAGAATGGGACTAACAGAAGGACAACCTGAAAACATAATGCCTCCAGTCACTGGCTGTTGCTGGTGCGGAGGCTTAAAAATAAATGAATCATTAATAAATATCATCTTTTTCCAGAAGGGATACCCGATACTCTGGATCAACCACGTCATAAACTTGGCACTTTCCTTAGAAACTCAATCAGTTTAACGCTAATGCAGTTTTTCAGTGCTGTGTGCATTGACCCATTTTTATTTTTCGTGGTTTCAAAACCTGGACAAATCAAACAAAAATTGTCCATTTGGCAAAAATAATACACGAATGAGGAGAAATGCTTTTTGTAATTTGAGTGAACTGGCCCTTTACACGTCTATTTAAAATCAGCTCTTTATTACTTATGTTCCAGACCGTGTTGTGTGCAAGTAATGTGAAAAGCCTTTATATGGAAGCAGAGGTCAATATAAGTGTCAACCCAGATCGACTCAGTTTCCTTTATTTCCTTTTGAACGTCACGCTACAATCATAAACCGTTTTCCTCATACGAGGAAGAAATGCAGAAATGACTCAAATGAGTCTCAACGGCGCTGCCCCCACGGAGAGACAACAACAAGAAGCTCGCAACCGTCTCCGAGGGACGTTCAGTGATCCAAGCGAATCGGAAACCACCTGGAGGTTCCATTACAGTGCACCATGGGATACTCACTCCACCCTGGGATGGGAAACTGTTCATGGGTATGTGGATGTGTTTGCATGTGATAGTGTAAATGAGTAAAACAGGCCGGGACACTGGTCCGTATGTGGGAGAGACGTGTTAAGCTTCTTGCTCTAAAAATACAGAGAATGGTGTGAAGTCTGCATGAGAGTAAAAACGTGGAAACAATCACTCCATTGTAACTCAGTCAAACGACTCCAACCTCTTCAAGTCCTGCAAATAAATAGCTGAGGTATTTCACAAAGTATATACACACGTGGTTTGACACATTTTATCAAGTTAGCATCAGAGGTATTTGTATAAATGAAAATCACTCAAACATGTTGCTATTGTTTGCACTGATTCTCTCTGTTCTAGAGAATTTAAAGCAGTAGTTTGACATTTAGAAAAATTTGCTTATTTGCTTTCTGGCAAAGTGCTCGAGGTAAAGATATATTTTAAGTGTTAACTAGAAACAGGGAGAAACCACTGGCCTGGATATCTAAAGACACATATCTCCACCAAGGAGGTTTTAAATCAGACAGGAGTGAAAACAGCCTATGAGGAGTAATAAAAGTGGAGCTTATGAAATGCTTATGAACTGAAAAAGAGTCATGAATTATTTAGTATTTAGATTTTTAAAACTTGCATGTTTTAAATAAATGTCAGTCAGGTGCTTTGAATAATGGATGGAGACACAGCACAGTTGATTATCTGAGCGATACAGTTTAAAAGAAAATGGTAATGGTACCACATGCGTTTTCATCCCCTCCATTATTAATCTAAATTAAATTAAAACCTTATTTTGTGTTACTTCAACACTTAAGGCTGTTTACCCTCAAGGATAAATGGCAATTTTGTGGGAAATGATAAAACATGTTTTAATCAATCAAATAATTCACTCAAATTTGACCACTCCTACTGTATTTTTATTTTATCAATAAATTGTTTCACTGCTGTTGTCAGCGGGATTACACTAAAAACCACTAAAAACATATCCATCAAACTTGGATGGGACATGTGATTTTCACCTTGATCAACGCAAAGTGGTGAATCCATGATTATTTTTTCTATTTTTAAGGAAAACCATGTTTTTTTTATGACATTTTCCCAGGGAATAATCCAGACATCCTGATGAGAACAATCAGGTTTATTTAAAGAACTGATATCAATGAGAGTGGGCAATTTGGTGCGGCTCGATTGATATTAAGGGGACTGTTGGCCCTTGTGTAAAGACAAATGACAGTTTTATGAAGGAAGTTATGTGCTGGATCTGGGTGACTGACTTCCTGGAAATGTATCGACACATGACCCCCACATAAAAGTACAAAACTGTCTGCTTGACAATGTACGGATTAATAAACAAATGAGCTTCAGAGCTTTCTGTTCGAAGGCAGATTTAGTTTCCTTTGGAGCCATAAAAGCAGTTTCTCACTGTTAACTGTCTTTATGCTAAGCTAACTGGCTGCTTCCTGCAGGTTTATATTTACCAAACACAGTGGCGTCATTTTCCCATATAACCCTTGGCAGGAAAGCAAAGAAGTGCATTTCCCAAAATGTCAAACTAATCCTCTAAGACATGCTTGCATAGGTTAATTGGTGCGTCAACATTTAGGTGACAATTCTGGGTCAAACTAAACATCGCCTATTAATCTGTTTAAGCAGAACCTCAGTGGAGCCTGATAATATGGAATCTGAAGGTATGTAACGTGTCAAAATGTGTCTCATGATAATGAAGGGGACACTGACGCTGGAGATTTGTTGCATGTCTCAGACAGTGAGGAGGAAAAGGTCTTTAAGTTCTACTGTCTTTTTTCAGTCTTCCTGTTTTAAAATGATGAGAAATAAAACAAAAAATAAAACCCGTCCTCGGAGTCAGCTGATAACTGAAGCGTGGGCGGTCCCAGAGGTTCTACTGCAGATCAGACACAGGTTGCAGCAGCAGGGATCAGAGGATGAATTCCCTCAGCTGCTCGAACTCTCACATTTATGTCCACAATTGCTGGAATCTCTCTGTTTCTTTCCATTCTTGCCACACCCTGTGCGTCCTCCCCCTGAAAACGACAGAAGGAAACAAGAGCCACGAGGACAACCCTGTTGATTCCTGCGAACTGTCGGACGTTCTACCACCACTTCTCGAAGAGGATCCTGTCTTTCGGAGAGGCCGAAGTCCATGAGGGTTTTGGAAATGGCTTCGATCATGGGCGGGGGTCCGCACAGGTAACACAAAGTCCTCTGTGGGTCCACGTGAGCCCGCAGCTCCTCCTCTGTGATTCTCCCACCTGCGGACACACAAGTAATCAAGAGTCAGTACCCAGAGTCACCCAAGTGGAAATTTGATAGTGTCTGTTCTGCATGATGACACAGATAAATCAACAAAGACAGACTGTGCTGCAGTGTGACAGTCACTCAGTCATCCCAGCTAAACAAAGAAAAGTATGTGAGTGTGTGAAAGTATGTGAGTGTGTGGGCTTTACTCACGGTTGATGGATGGCTGGACGCGTGGGTCGGCATCTGGGCTCTGTTGCGTGACGTGGAAGTCACAGGAGAACTTGTCCGGGAACTCCCGACACACCTCGATGATGGGGCTCTGGGAACACAGAGGTTCGGTCTTAATGCATTTGTTCCATCCTTACACACTGCAGCCCACCTTCCTTTGAATAGCGGACATACATGTGAACAATGTTGAATACTCAGATATTTAAACAAAAGAAAATTCAGCAGAGTAAAAGGGTGAAACGTTTCCTAAAATTCCTCCCACTGATCTCGCAACAATGTGATGCAGGCACGCACCTGGAAGAGCAGCTCGTGGGTGTTCTTGGCGCTGTAGCAGAGGTGAGCGGAGCCGATGTTGTAGTCGACACTGCCCGAGGAGTGGTTCAGATGCTGCAGATCTGCGGCGTGCAACAGAATGGAGTACAGAGGGTTGATCCCGACGCCGCCAGCCACCAGCAACAAATCCACAGAGGGATCAGAAGGTGTCGGGTCAAAGAAGAAGTCCCCGCCAACACGCATGGCCACCTGGGAGCCCACTTCGCACTGAGATGTGGGAGGGAAGAGAAAACATTCAAAATGGAGAAGAAAGATGTATTAAAAGGTGGTGGCTACAGACGGTAAGGAGATGGACACTTGGAACATTTTTTGTGAACTCAGCAGCTGAAACCTAAATTTTCGAAGACATGAGAAGTAAAATCTACATCAAGGACATTTTTTACTCAAATCTCAGAGGCCATCGGCAATCGTTTGACGACAAATTAGCATCTGGTGGCAACGGGCAATATTTTGGGCCTTTCGTACACCATTTACAGTCGGATTAGCAGTTTACTAATTTACTCCAGACGCAGGAGCTCAAAGCAGTTTATTAGGAGCCATCATCAAAAACGGATGCTCTGAAAATCATGCAGTCAAGAGAGGGAAACGTAATTCATAGTCACACAATGGATTCAAAAAGATACAATGTGACACCGCTATTACAAATTTAGCATAAAGAATCTTTCTATATTTGAATTACTTTCTTCAAACTTTTATATATCCTGTCTGAGCGTTACTGCATATTTAAACATCTGCTTCTAATACAGTTTGACCTGAGACCTTTCACATGAGCCGTTTCAATCAACTCACTAAAACCCCCTAACTAACCCTTGACAGCAATTACACGAGTGAAACACTTCAGAGGTTACAGGCAAAAAATGTAAAACTAGAAGCAAAAGGAAAGAATAATTTTTATGGCTGAATCACCCAAATATTCGATAGTCGGGTCGGACACAAAGGAAAGAAATCTGAAAATAGCCTCTGACTTGCAATTTGTCTTCAGACGCTTCACCTGTATAACAACCAGTGGTGTGATTATGAAGCAGTATTCGTTCTCCAACTATAGCACAGCCCCTTCTCACCCCCCCGATCCTGTTGCTCCACTCGTTTGCTCTCTGCATCTCTTTTTCTAACACTCACACCTTGAAATTACTTCACCTTCTCTCTCTCACACACACAAACTAACAACTGCGGTCTTCCTAGTTCATGACCAAATCTACTTTCTGAGAATATTCCAACTCCTGGAAGTATCTCGAATTACTTTCATTTGATCATGAGCACTGCTATACGCCTTTTACACCAAAATCAGCAAGTATACGAAGGTTTAAAAAACAAATGCAAGTAAACATTCTTTAAAAAAAAAAAAAGGCCAGTTTTTCCATGGTGAGTCATGTTTGCCGTCACAAAAACGCGCCAGAAACTGACGAGCTCTCTCACTTCGGGTTAGGGTTTCTTGCATTATACAAAGAAAAGAAAAAAAAACACTTTTGCATGTTGTTCCCAGGATGTTAAAAAATAACAAGCACAAAATCGTTCATGGCTATTTACCAGGCGAGACCTAGAAGTTCAATGTGGGTCATAAAGTTGAGCTGGAAAAAAGGTGTTCATTAGTGTCTAGACTTAAAATAAATAATAAAAAATGAAGAAGAAATAAGAACGGCGGATCGCAGCCGACATAAACCTGTGTCTACTGCAGAGTCATTTGACCCGCGGGGGAATGCTGATTGTGATTCACTCCCACTGCAGAGAACAGCCAGATGTTAGCAGTTGTTAGTGGGTCTTTTGTCCAGTGGAAGAAGGGCTACAGGAATATTGGGAATTAGAAATGGTTTATTTAATAGAATTGTTGTCTATATTTCACAATGAGTGAATCCACTCCACTCACCACAGTGTGGACCCAGTGTGCCGGGGGGTGTTTGGTGTATTTTACGGCCAGTTCAATGACCCCTTCCCGCTGCAGCAGACACGGGCTGGAGCACATGGAGAAACCTCCCACCTTCTCCACACCGGGGATGAACAAATCCACCCTGTACACACAACCGCAAAACATGATCGTCAGCTGATGATCAAGTCAAGGATAATAAAATAGTACAATCTGTTAAATGATGTAATATTATAATAACCTTCATCCATACAGCACCTTTCTAAACAAACTTCACTGAAAGAAACATTTTTAAATTCAAAAAGAATTGAAAGGAATGTCTGTTGACTGTATCATTACAATAAAAAGTCAGACTGTGGATGTGCTCTTATTCAATGTAACTGTATTGTAAAGTATCATATGTATTTTAATGACATGCACATGGTCTTTAAACGTAACTTAAACCACTTGGTTTAAACCATAAACACACATCATTTGAGCAGGAACAACTGCTGACTTTTCAGATTTCAAAACAATAGTTAAGAGTAGAGTCTAACAATGTGCTGAACTGAAGGTCAACGTGTGAACGAAGGTGGAGTGGTGACCTTTGACCTTGCACTACAGGTTCCAGTGCTTCCAGAAAGGAAGAAGAACAAAACCAAACCAGATGGAAAGTTGCCAACTAGTTAGTGTATTCAAAGTGTTCCATTAACAAGAAGAGTGGACCTAAACCCCCCCCCCCCCTCTCTCTCCAAGAGGGAAACAGCGATGCCAAACAGTCAGGCTCATGTTCCACCAACACAATGACCCACTGTTACACCAGAGAGAGACACTGACTCCACAACCCTCAGAGGCATCATAAATATGGATCTGCTCTGAAGACGCATATGTTCCGCCCACCACAGCCTCCTTCTCCTCCTCCTCCTCTTCTCCCACCTGGAGACCAACTACCAACCAACGTTACTTTTTTTCCAGAAACACTGGAAGTATAAAAATCTCCATCTATTTACATTCATTATCAGTTGCCGCAGGGCAGCTGCCTGCCAGTTTTATATCTCACCACCGCCCACCTACAGTATGGCTCCATATATATTCTGCACGTGCAGGGTGCACTAATTATCACTAGAAATACAGACTGGCAGACACAAACTTGGAAAGAAAACTCTGCCTTAATTAAAGTAACTTAACTTTGTACTAGTTTTGATCAAAACTTTTATTTATATAAGATGTATTAATTCAAACCTGTTCACAGACCCTCCAGCACAGCTCTGTTAAACAAATCCTTGTGATATGATGGTCACTTTCATTTCAACACACTATGGAGCCCTGTTTGACTTAAGATCAACTATAATTTATTTTATTGTGAATGAACAGATATTCGTGCCAACCGTCGTATACAACAGTTCAATTCACAAATCTTTGTGGAAACATGATTTTATCAAGTCAACAACTATTTGGTTTGTCCTTATTTGACAAAGGATTTTGAACTTTCCCTGAGTCGATACATCCCTTGATAACAAGTGTCTTCATTTTATCAACATCAGCTCTTCATGCTGACTACAAACATTAGAAACTGTTCATGATAAAGTTCAACTCCAGTGATGGAATATAAATAAAACCCAACACTCACACCTTGTGGTGACTGCAAGTAGTACAGGCACAAGGAAATTACAAAGTGAGCTCAGGTCTGGATATAAATGTCTGTTTCGTGAACAAAGTATTACAATGATAACTTCTGTTTAAAGTTTCACTGCTCAGAGACAAGTTTAAAGAGGCAAATTTTGCATTTATGTGTCGCAGCCGAATTGAAAAAACCTGAAAAACCTTTAATTCATGTTTGTGCATCTTGACAGATAATCTTGTAGTCACACAATCTAAATAGCCTGGATACAAATTGAACTTATAATGTATTAATTTGTCTAGGGAAGAGAAGCAACAAATTACTTAAACAATACGCATCTAAGCCAGAGGAACGGTCTCATTTCTCTTCATCTCCCTGCGATACCTCAGGCGTCACATGACAGTGTGTTCTTCAACCTGACAGAAAATGTTTAACAAGTTGGCTGAAACATTATAGGAGCCTCTACTCACCACTGTCCCGCTTTGAAGCTGAAGTTTGGATGGACGGCTATCCTCAAACGTCTCACTGTCTCTGACTCATTTATTATTCCACATACTTGAGCAGGATACAGAGGCTGTTTAGAGTTATTGAATAGGTTGATTGTCAAAGGTTGGGTTATATGTATTTGATGTAGTCATGTCACAAAATGTCACAGTTTACAGATACACATATTAAATCACTAAATATCCACTTACACTTTGTCTGGAGTTGCTTGCTGTCTTCTCCAGGTGGTCCATTTGTCTTTTGGAGGTCATATTTCTTCTAATAAAGAATGACAGTTTTTGTCAGGTGCCTTGAAAGTCAAATGTCCTCTTAAAGAGTTAGTAAACAGAGACTGACGGCCTTGTATAACGAGGGACTTGCCCTCACTGAGCCTACTTAAAGGGCCAGTTCCCCCAAATGACCAAACAACAATTTTTGTCACTAGCTTGTCAATAGTTTTGCTTTTATGTGTTCAAATAATGGGCTATTGACCTCTGACACTTGGCATCTGCTGCTGCTGCTCTCATACAAATGGAGGTGAGATTTTAAAGAACAGACGAATCACATTTGAAAAACACCTGGGTACTGGGACGACAACAAAAGTTTAAGTGGCTGAAACCTCAAAACATCGAGACAAATATACAAACGGACGAATAAAACCCAAACTATCTGTGTGACTATTTATTGTCAAAATCCAAATTCTGAAGACAGACATCAACCGGTACTTCTCGGTCGAAGCTCACCTTGTGGCGGAGCTGGGCTGGACCAGCATCCGGCAGCAGAGCAGACCTGCGGCGGGACCTGGGAGGCTGAGGCTTCGGGCAGCGGAGGACAAGAGACCCGGGACGCTCATCACGACCTGGGTTTGATTCGGGGGAAGAGCGGAGATCATCTGTTAGCTGACAGCTGTCACTCACCTATACCACATGTGACTGAACCTTCTAGCCTCAGCTGAGTGAGCGGAGTGGACGTGAAGGCACCACACACCAAACTCCACTTACAGAATGACCCGGTGTGTCCGTACAACAACTACATAAACATCACCTAACTACACAGGAAACAGCCTCAGCACACGTGGATATTACTGAGACTGGCCGCTGCCACAGCTGAGGGTGAAGAGAACAATGTTTGAAACGGTACACACTGACCACAAAGCGGTTCTGGGCGTTTTTGTAATCATTTAGTTTCGACAGGATCTCCTCCGTCATGCGGCTGCTGAGGGTTAGCACACTAGCTAACGCTGCTAGCATGTCAACGCCGGTGTTTGATATTGGCCAAACAAACAGCTGTAAACTGTAAACAACGAGCTGTGGCGCTTCGTCTCTCACCGACACAAGATGACGCTGTGTCTCCGTCAAATGTCGTTCATAGATTCATCCGCTATCTTCGGTGTAACCTTGGTTATGTTGTGGTTATATGACGGAGCTACGTCTCTTCTTCTGCGATGTTTAGCGGCAGCCTGGCGTCTTCTTCTGCGGAGAGTTTGGCAATTTGAGTTCAGGTAGTCTCAGCAGCGCCCTCTCCTGGACGAGTGGCATGTAGCTCCGAGGTCTACGTTCATCAGCTGACCAATCACAGTCAGCAGGATGTAAACACATACAAGTACAAATTTAATTAAATCAAAATTACAAATAAAATTCTGTGGAAAAAAGTCAGATTTCTTTCAGAAAATTCTATATCAATAATTCAATTCAGGAGACAACAAAACAAATTCACATACAGAGAATGGTTTAGAATTGCTCTCAATGTACTTAGTAAACAACATATGGCGAACATTAAAATGAGAGTATAGTGTAAATAAGAAACAATATATAGAAAAAAATTACTGATGAAGAATTGTGCAAATATAAAAAATAGACAGTATATGCAAACAATCGCAGTTGAAGAATAATGCAAAAACTAAAAGATAGACAATAAATACAAAGAGGGTTGAATGGAAATGAATACATGATGATTCTATTGTGTGCAAATCAGCTGCTCTGTATGTTTACACTGTACTAGTAGTACAATAAAATGTAGTGCAAAGAAATACTAAATATTATTTATTACTTGATTAACAACGTTTGTTCCGTTACATCTATGCACAAGTATTCACGGTATGATAATAAACTTTTATTGATGCACTTTAGTAAAATACTTATATATCGTTTATCTTGTTTCTTGCAGTTTCTTAGTTCCATTTAAATAATGTTGATTGTCACTGTGTTATATCTTTCTACAGCAACGTCTTATTTAGTTTTGTGAATGTACAGTGGCTTGCTTCAGAATTATGCCGTCAAACTATTCTTGTATGATGCAGTGTTATTCAACACAAACTCATAGCTGCAGATGAAGATCTCTCCGCTCTGACCAGGAGATGATATGAAAATTGGATAGGATGTGATGTTAAGTTAAAAGCTCGGAAGTCTCTGGTCCAACTGGTGCTAATCCTGTCATTCCACATCCATTCATTCTGATTACAAATTACTGTCATGTTTGTATCGTGTTTTCTGTTTTCACCTCGTTGTCAACTGCTGCTTTGAGCCCATATTACTTCCCCATTTGTGACCAACTTCTCTGGATGAGTGCACATGCCTTTGTCAAAATTATGGATTTAGTACATGATCCAAGCTGGAGACAGCTGAGGCTCAGACATGCACAGAGCGTTCAGACGTACTGGTCCTGCAGGCCTTCTCCCAAGGATGTTTCCCAGCCCCCCACCTGCTTCTGGGGCTCAAATATGAGAAACAAATCTGAGCCCTCCTCTAAAAATGTAAAATCCTGAAGACCTGAAGCAAGAAATTAAACTGAACCCGGGAGTTGTTCCAGCCACTCAGTCATGCTGGGTGAGGCTCTGCCTTAACACATGTCTGTCTGGAGAGGGTCTGATGATGGATGGTTGGATTGCCTTGCTGCCTGCAGCCTCATGGTAACAGCACAAACCACTTGGAACCTGATGTAAGCTGTGCAGCCAACACCGACCCAAAAGCTGCCTCAACAAGCTGGAGCTGCGTCTGCAAACCAGGAAGGAGGTCACCTCTTCAGAGATTATTACTGAGCCTGAAAAACAGACAGGGAGGGGGAAATGCTCTGTTAATTCTGTAAACTGGCCAAGTGGAGGTAAACATCAAAGGCTGTCCCATTTAGTTCACATTTTACCACTAACCTAAACCAGGACCTCAGAGGTTACGTTTCCATCCTCATTAGGACCAGGCTTTGGTCCCCATGAAGTCAACTAGTCCTGGTTCAGTGTTTATGCTGGAAAAAAGGTCCTGAGGAGGTAAATCACACACCTTCACACACATCTTCACACACACACACACACACACTAACACACACACGACACCACTTTGTAATGTAAAAACAATGCAGTTTGGCGTCATCTGGTGGTCAAATAACAGAGTAATTTGTTTTGTTGTGAGGAGCAGCCCGAGGCCTCCTGTCAGCTGCTTTCTCTGGGAGTCACTCTGGTCAAATTTGATGTGTGTTGATATCAGGTTTCGTAGTAAAACCCTCCTAATGCATCAAAACAGCAGAGTGTTTATAAACTGATGTGAATGATGCTGCTTTATTTCATCACTGATACAATTTCCACACATCCTCACTGCTTCAATGGCGGTTAGGCAGGTTACCTTCACAAAGTATGTTGCCATAGTAGCTGACACAGAGTTTCCATCATTTCTGAGTCAACTAACTGTTTTCTGAAACAGGCCCCAGAACATGAGAGGCAGCTGTGGCACAGAAGTGGGTCGTCCACTAACCAGACGGTCAGAGATTCAATCCCCAGTTCCTCCAGTCGATCCCCAGTTCCTCCCGAAGTGTCGTGCCGCACACTGTGAAAGTGTGAATGTGGTTTGTACTGTGAAGCACTTTGAGTGGTCGATAAAAAGCAGAGAAAAGTCTTACACAGGTTAAACACAATCCTTTTTGCATGTGTTCCCTGTTTCATCTTAGCATGCTGCATGGCTAATCCGGGGAACATCCAAAGTATGGAGCCCAGATGACCCCAGAGGACGAGGTTTGATGGCCTCCTCACCTGCACCATCCACATCAGCATTGACGTCAGAAGACGTCTAGGTAAAGTAGCTTTTTTGTCTTTCTTGTGGAATACAAACCCTGCAAGTCCTACTCACATCAGCATTGCTTTTGCAATACTGGATAAAATGTCAAATATTATATTGATAAGTATTGCAACTGTTTTCAACAGGACCACTAATCCATGCAGCTGGTGATGTGGAATGATCCAGATGGGAGATCACTATTCGTCCTTGAAAAGCAACGCTGAATCATGGTGCAACAGGCAGACCAACCTGTGTCAAAAATCGGAAATTCATTTCAGTGTAAACTCAAGTGAACACATATTTTTGGTGGGAAATATAAATATATTGATTAAAATATAAATAATTGCAAATAATCGCAGCATCCGGGATATTTATTTATTTCTTCACACATTTATTTCTCAATAAAAAAAATTGTGAATAAGAGATTGGCTTGGGAGGAAGATGGAGTGTTCAGAGAAAAGCCACGCAGACACGAGAACCCAGGCACCCTCTTGCTGTGAGTTTTACATTGGCTTCCACTTTATTTTCACCCAACCTTTTGAAACAAACTGAACTACCTTAAGAGTTACACCACATGAGAGCTGGAATGATATATATATATATATATATATATATATATATATATATATATATATATATATATATATTCTAACTCTCTAGCTGTCAGATCCAGTGTTTAGCTGAGATAGAGGGTTCAAAACAGGTCTTGTGGTAGTGTTTCCTTAATATAATATAATAATATCTCAGCACTGGAAAATATTAAAATGAAAATGAGGATATTGCACCAGGTTAGTTTCAGTTTAAAAGATTAGGCACGTGGTGGTATGGGGTTTGTGATCAATGTACTTATAAATGCATTAACCAAACCTGTGGGTGTGCACTTTTTATACGTATGTGTATGTGTCCGTCTTTCATGAGAATAGCACTTAAGAGAAACACCACAACAAATACAAAGGAAATAACCAGTAAGTGTTGGATTCCTTTCTGCATTCCTGAAGGTTTCCTCTCTAACGTCTGCAGGGCTAATGACACGCTGACGCTGACGCTGACTTTAAACTGCTTTAAACTCACAGTTTAATAACAGCACAGGGAGAAGAATGTGCCAAACAATACAATCAATGAATCAACCACACAATGCAAGACATCAAAACTAATTCCAGTCACAGCAGTCCAGGTCGGCCCGCTCCACCCAAAATGCAGGGGACAAGTTTATGATTATTATTTGAGAGGACCAGTAAACCAGGTGGATGTATACATTTACTATCCTTTAATACACTATAGCCACTCATTCACTCAGAGATTTTCTTTTTCCGTGTGTGTGTGTGTGTGTGCGTGTGCGTGTGCGTGTGCGTGTGCGTGTGCGTGTGCGAGCTGACTCCACCAGTCCAACTGGCTGCCTACCTGCTCTCTTTTTCCCAGGGTTAGCACGCCTTGGTTTAACCTGTTGTTCAATGCGGTACATGGACAAAAAAAGATTTTCAGGTTTATCCTTTCACAAAGACTTGCCAAACTCATACGCACACCTGGCACATGCGTGAGCCATTGGCTTTTCCGTCATCACACGCAGAGAGGAAAATGCGTAGACAGAAGGATCGTGTTCGTCTGAGTCAACATAAATATGTACACACGGCTGAATGTATCACTTTTGTGCATTCGGTGTGTCAAAAATTGCGTCTGCCTGTGACCTTGGTGATAAGGAAAGTGATTATGGGCATACCTCTTCTCACAATCAATTGCAAATTGACAGTTTTACCTGATAAGATCGAACAATAAGTAAACAAAATCCATCAAAACATACAGTACTTTTACTATGAAACTAGAAGGGCACGCAGAGAGATCAACATTCACTTTAAGAAACCACATTTAAATTCACCAGATCCATGGTT
The DNA here is from genome assembly GCA_026259375.1 of Verasper variegatus. Taxonomy (NCBI): domain Eukaryota; kingdom Metazoa; phylum Chordata; class Actinopteri; order Pleuronectiformes; family Pleuronectidae; genus Verasper; species Verasper variegatus. The sequence continues at coordinate 11,753,650 of CM048038.1, forward strand.
TCTTCTCTGGGAAATCAAGGACAATGTTGACTAAATGTAAAAGAACGTTTTATCCGACCCCTTATCCAGGTCTGCACCAAAATTGAATGTGTTCTTTCTCCACCCATCCCACATCCTTCCACCCAATTTCGTGGTAATCTGTCCAGTAATTCTGTACCAGTAAGTACCAGACAAACAAACAAACAGACGGACAGAAAAGAAACCATGATCTACTTAGTGGAGGTTATTGTATCTGACAGTTCAATCAAATGTGTTTTCCTTTCAGTGTCTGAAGGTAAATAACACACTGTGGTTGTCAGGGAGAAAAAGAAAGTGTTGATTCATGTTGCTTCTCGTGACAGAATGTCAACCATTTCCCAGATAGAGACAGATGCTGGTGGAGGGAAACACCTTATGTAAGAAAAAACAGTTTCAATATCTCTTGACATGTCGTTTCGTTTCCAACACACATGCCCATCATACCTCTCTGTATCATTGGGCAAATATCCAGATTTCACCCTGAGGGGAACTTCAGATCAATGATAGATCATATGTGTTCTCTGGGTGGAGAGAGACTAATGTTTACTCTAGTAGTACAAGTCTCTATATCTAAGGAGAGGATCTCGATATCTGATGTTTTCGTTATCCGGCGTGGCTGAAGTTCACAATCAACTCTCAGTGAGACTGCCTGTGGTGTTGTGGAGAGGAAAGATGACATGTAGAGATATGGGACTGAGAAGTGGAGCGAAGAAAGAGCTGATGTATCGAGATTACATCCGGTGATTATGAAGCTGCATCAATGTGACTCTTTGGTGAACAGGGAACCAGGCGGAAATTATTAGTATTATTACTAATTTATCAGAAAACATCTATCAATCCATCAATCCATCAATCTATCTATCTATCAATCTATCTATCTATCTATCTATCTATCTATCTATCTATCTATCTATCTATCTATCTGCCTTGCACTAATGTACAGTGTGTTACATTATCATAGTGCATTTAGTGTAGTATGGGTCTCTAATACACACACACACACTCTCTCACATACACACACACACTATACTCCAAGGTCATCCAGTAGCTATATTGAACATGACACATACTATTATTATTTGTTACTGTAACGTTGAGGAGTCGTTGAGGAGTTTCAATCTCTTTTTAATCTCACATATATAGTGAGATGTAACAATAACCTCATCTAAACTGTGTTTTATAAATAAAGTTGCCTTACCTTTATATCATAATTTTGTTTTGTCTTTCCACAATATGCATGTACTTTAATATTAAACTGTGTGTGAACTTAAGTTCACTTGAGTTTGTGCAGAGTGGGATAATGACCAGGCAGAGTTTCGACTGTGATGGGTGATGATAGCAGAGGGAGTCCCTCAGGTATTCAGGCCACCCTCTGCTGACTGAAGGAGCGAGACAGAGACACAGAGAGAGAGACAGAGAGACAGAGAGAGAGAGAGAGAGAGAGAGAGAGAGAGATGGTGAACATTCCTGTTGCCACAACAACAGCTTTCACTGTAAATTTCAGAGGAGGCAAACAAAAGGCGATTCCAGATTCCTCCCTCCTCTCTGAGCGTCTGTGTGTATCGACTCTGCTGCTCTGCCCACACTGGGTCTTCCCTCTTGGCACAGACACACACAGAAACCATTTGACCAGGGATTACACAGTCATACCAGGAGAAACTGATTCTCGTCATCTCTGGCAGATGAAATATCCTCACTCTCGAGGATCCAATGACATTTCGAAACTTGGCTTTTACACAAAAGAAAGATTAAGAATAAAAGATTATTCCAACCCTGTGCTAACGTGATTACTATAGACCTCAGCTGTAAATTAAGACGGGATCTGGACTTTAAGTATGGATATGGAGATTGAAACGTTTGCTCTTCTCCTCCAGAAATGAAGAAGTTTTTATAACTTAGATTTTGCACGTTTACAGTATATTTTAAGTTGATTTTGATATAAAGCCTTGTTCAAAATGTAACGTAAACTCTTTGCTGGTACCAATTTTGAATGGTTTTAAATTGAACAGACTGGTACTTACAGGTGGCCTAGTTTTTTAATACTAGGCATGAAAATGAATTACATGAAAACAAAACCGTTGGCTGCTACATTCTACACGACCCCTTCAGTGGACCCTCTGATGGCTGTACCTGCAACGCCAATTACAAACATATTAATACAAATGTGTTGTGCCGTGCAACATGTGTCTTCATGGTGGTCACTAAACTGTATTGCAATATACATTTAAAAAAAATGTTGGAAGGTGTGATGTTATGCATTAAAGTGGTGAGATAATTAGTAAAGTTAATGCAATACATTAGTCAGCACAATGCTCATAAACTATCATAAAGTATCAGCAGAAATTATATATTTCATATGGTCATCATGGAGTAAGAAATACAATATTCCCCTGAAATGTAGTGACGTAAAAGTATTTGAAATGACCACGACTAAATAAATATTGACATGAAATAAACCAATGACATCTTATTGATAACCAAGTAACTTTTGTGACATACTTTTTTCATCCTTATAACTGATCTATTCATCATTAGTTGATGAATATGTTACACATCTGTCTTTATAATCCTAAATCCGTTTTGGATGTGTAATTAAATTTCGGGATTGATGTTGGATGTGCATGAACCAAAGCACATCTTGGTCATAAGTGAGTGATGTGTCTCAGTCATGTGTAATTATTTCCAGACAGAAAGGAAATCTACATGAAACCCGAAGAGAAACTAACAAACATTCTGAGGACAAGGAAGGGAGCATCAGGTGTGACAGGTACCCCAGCAGGGTAGATAGGCGCCAGGCCAAACTGCTTCCCCTCTCATAATGTTAACTTACAACAACAATAGTAATAACAATAACGACAATTGCACGTCTGGTGCAGAGATGTCATTTCAACACACATCTGACTTCCTCCTGGGCTGCGTCCCCTTCAAATACCAAGCAATTCCAAAACACCTTTCACCGAACAGACCGCTCAGTGCAACCTGTTTCTGATCAGTGCTTATTAATAAACACCATCAACATCACTGAATAAACACCTCCACTCCTTTGCACGGCAAGTCACTGAAGCCTAAACTACAGGGCGTCCTAAACTTTCTGGATAATTTTGCGTCCCGACCTGGGTTGGGTTCAACTCATACAAAAGGCCCTGTTACTGAAGAGGCGCGCGCTCCCATGGGTTTGGTTGCCACGCAACGGCAAGCCCCGCCCACCGTCGCAAGTGCAGCTCTACCTGATCGGTTCCTCACGTGACAGATTCTTACGGCTCGTCCAATCAGGAGCGACGACAGGTGCTCGGGCTCCGAGAGTTTCGGAGGCGGAAACCTGCTGGTTCAGTAGCTTGAAGCCGCTCCTTATAAATGTGTCAATTCATTAGAGCTCTTCTGGAGGGTGGCCGAAGAAGAGAGGGGATTGTTTCCGGAGTTGAGGAGGAGAAGGAAGAATTAAACGTTTTGACAGGTGGGAGATGAGTGTGGTCAGGACGCCTGGACCGTGCGTAAAATGGATCCTGCTGCGACGCGCTGAGGGGCTGCTGGCACAGTTGTTGTGAGCGCTTCACCAGGAAGAAGAAGACATCAAACTGTCCTGTGGATTTATATCTGAACATATTTAAAATTTGATATCCAACTTCTTTTAAAGGGTCCACACCACCTGTTGTGGCCAAGGTAAGGCTTCATGAGCGGTTCTTTTACGCATTGTTCACTTGTGAATCACAGCCTGGGTTTGTTCTCCTGTTCTCACGACTCATTAAACCAGTTTTACGGAAAAGATAAATAGGGTTACACTGCTTATTCATAGGATTAGTTGGTCCAAAAAAATAAGCTCTCTGACCAGTGGAAGATGGAGGTGAGGCAGGTGAAAATAAATCAGGATATAACAGAACCAAAAATTTTTTTCATCAATCCAGAAAGGCTCAGGGCACAGCATGTGTCAGCAATATTTTATAAATAGGCAAATGCTCAGACCATATTATTAGTTATTAAAAACATAAATTTGATGTTTTGAATGAAGTTTGAGATTAAGAGAGTGTGAGATGAGAGAGGGGGGGCATTAATTCAGCATTCACATCAGTCCAGAGCATGTAAACAAGTGATGTCCTCTCAGCAAAACAATTACTTTATTGCAGAGAACATCTGAATACTGAATACTTGTGCTTCCTGTTCCAGTTTCCAACCTCAAGTCAAAGATGACGGAGAGAACCCCATGGTGGAAGGCATTCCTGACAAAGAAGAAGCCAACTGGCTCCAAGGATGCAAGTGCACCCCACGTCTTTGACCCAGACTTTGACCCCTTTGCACAACAAAAAGATGGCTCCACAGGTGCCTCCAAGACCACCGGCGACCAGCCCCTGTCCCAGCAGGACTCAGGCAAAAACTCCAGCCTCCTCAGTGACGACACCTACGACGACTCCCGCCTGGAATCCGTCTTCAACGAGCAGACGTGTCGCAGGAACATGAAGGTGTCCCGCTCAGGTCGATTCAAGGAGAAGAGGAGGGTGCGCTCCAGCCTTCCCATACAGGAGAAAGAGACACAAGATCATGCAGCGTCAGGGAGAGAGGAAAAACGGTGACGGGGAGGAAAATGAGAGAGAGAGAGAGACTCCTTTGCAAAGATGCTCGAGGAGAAGGAGAAGGATCTGAGAACGTGAAGATGCTTGAGGCATTCCAAGATGTCTGCTGTATGTTGGTGATGATGGAGAAGATGAGGGGCATTCAGCTTTTAAACCAATGCTGCAGGAGTTAGGTTATGTTGTTAGAGAAATAATGAAGATTTGATTGAAGGACTTGTGCCAGAGGGACACAGAAACAATAACATGTGACATGATTGTATTTGTTATGATGGTCACTGAACCATTTTGCCAACGATATCCCATAAATTCCCAAAATGAAGATGTACAGTAGTAATGCAGTGAGCACTTAATGTCCCGCAGTGTCTCTGATTCTATCACGGACACTGTCCTCATTACAGGACAACTCATAAAACGACCTACAACAAGCACAATCATCCAACGTAATTTACTAATGAAGTGTGATATGCTCCGAGAAAAATATTGTTTTATAAGATGTTTACATTATTTGTGTGATAAAAATAATATATGTTCGACAATGAAGGATAAGTATAATGCTCCCTTTCTACCGTGCTTTTACAAAAACATGATGATTCCAAAGGGTTTAGAAGGACTTTTTATGAAGGTGTAACAGGTCTTTTTTTTTATAATGTGTGAAAACAAATCAGCTAATGTAAGGAATTGAGAAATGCTTGTGAGCAAAATGAATCAAACTATTTTTAAATGAAGGATGAAATCCAGTTACTGACATTGAAGTCATGTTGTATCCAGCTGAAGGAGAAAATGCCACGTAGCTACTGAAGTATGATCCAGAAACTGACGTAGTTTGCTTCACAGGACGACTGTATTTTGGATCGCCTGCGAAATAAATCGGGTCACAGTTACCATCAGTTGTTTCAGTGTGTGTTTGTGCATATGAGCTTCGTTATCATGTCAACCCGCTAATTAATGTATCAACTAAGGTGTTTATGTTGTCCTCCTTTAGAAAACTGACACATAATTACCATAAAAACAGAAGAAAATCTGCACTGAAGCCAAAGCATGAGCCCAAATGTGCAAAACTTGATATTCACTGATCGTCACTCATGTGGAGGAGGCAGCGAGAATAAAGGGGCCTTATACTAATGTGTAATTAGTATATTGTCTGATACAGACAATAGGGACCAGTGCCATTTATGTATACATGTTGTGTGCAGTGTATGTCATAGACAGGCCTACAGCATAGGCTACTATTCTGTCACTTCAAGGGAGGAGCTGTGTCACCGCATTCCTTTGTCACAGTTACGGTTTGAGGTGTGTTAGCGTGTACGTGTGTGTTTACGCAAGCGGGGTTAAGACCAATGCACACCTGTGAAGTCAAAATATCATTTGTTAGATTTCCTGGACTGCTGTGGCTCATTAATCATGGTGCAATGAGGCCATAAAATCAGGGCGAATTGTAGTGACACGTTTTACCACAAGGGGGCGTAATTGTGTCACCATGGAGCCAGAAAGTGGAGTCGAGTTGGAGTGAAATTAATCCGATGCTGGGAAAGAAAAAACCCATCATGTGAGATGTTATCATCGGAACCATGTCCTCAAGCAGCTCTCACAGATGCACATTGTCTATTCTGCTCCACAGGTGTGATTCAAGGTGAGTAGGAAAAGATCGCTGCAACTTCAACTCTCTCTGGATGCTTCATCACTCCCTCACTTTTGTCCTCTCTCTCTCTCTCTCTCTCTCTCTCTCTCTCTCTCTCTCTCTCTCTCTCTCTCCCTCTCTCATTGGTCCAGTGTAATACAGTGTGGGCTGGTTCTGGTGGGTATAAGGTGTGGCCTCGTACTGGTTGTGCGCCTCCTGCAGTGCGCGCACAGGGGAATAAACCAGTAAACAGCCCGAGCTATAAAGAGTCCATTGTGCACAGCCGTTGCATGTTACAAGTTGCAAGTTGCATGTTGTCTGCCATGTGCACGCACGCTTTCTGAGCATGTTTTGAAATGAGTGCAGCAGCTCCTCGTGGTTTCGTTACTGGAGACGCGGTGTCCTCATTTGACTAAAAATAACTTGGGAACTGTCATTGGCCCGAAGTGAGGAGCGCACCATGAAGACTGGGAAGCTCTGAAGCGCTGCTCCCTGCAAACAGGTGGATTACTGCTCATTTCTGAAGGTAAGACACACTTCACCATCACTAATCTATCTAATTTAATCCACGGGTGACAGGTAGTTAAACAGTATAATAGTATAACTCTTGTTTCTGTGGTTTTATAGTCAATGAGTCTGACTGGTGGATTTACGCAGGAGCAAGCAAAGAGCTTCATAGTGGATTCATTTTAAGATCATTTTTCGTTTAGTTTAGCAAAGATGACAAAGGTGGATTGTTTAATGGTTTTGTTTTGTTGACTATTGGATCCTACACACCCCACTGCTTTAAACAGACACATAAACAAACAATAGGATAAGGTTTGGGGATAAAGATCTCAGCTCTGCATAACAGAAAATGTTAAAAACTGGACAGGCTGTGCCAAAGGTGCTGTCAACACCAGTCACAGATACAGAGCAGAGCAGATGAAAATCCACATGTATTTAACCAGGATTTACAGCTGGTTAATTGATCAAACTCTCTCCATCAACTCCTATTGTAAAGATCCTGGGGTTCATTGTTCTCATGTGAGCAACCTCCTTTCGACTAAAGGTGTGAAAAAACCCTGATAAGGTTGTACCAGCTGCATGTTCCAGCTGCCTGTCTGTGTCACATTGGATCATCACAGCTTCCGGGTGAACCAGACTTATTTTAGGTCAGTGAAAACAACTGGTGTGACAGAGGTGCATTTCCAGTGAGGCCCACCTGTTCTGCAGGAGCTCAGCAGATCTTGGCCCCCAAGAAACATCCACACTGGCCTCTGTGAGGTGTCACTCACAGAGGCTACATGACACGGATATGAAGATAGAAATAGCAGCGGAGGACAGCGCGCCAGTTGCAGAGAGGGGGGGAACACAACACATGAACTTTACACAAGTAGATAAAGACGAGGGACAGATACACAGAGATTCAACAAACACACCATCGGCTCTGTGTTTTATCAAACTGGAGGAACATGAGGAGATTCCTCAGAGAACTGAACGTCCACAAACATGGGATTGTTTTCAGCCTTTCAGCCGTGGCAGGGAACAAGTTGAGAATTTATGATGTCAAAGAGGTGGGTGGGGGTCTCAGTGACTGTCAGTGGGGTTCATTTACCAGCCAAGTTGCCAACTATGTGGGGAGATTGAAACGTGTTGACATATTCCTGGAAAGCCGCCGTGGTGGTGCTTACAACCGTGTTGCACCTGAAGACATCCTACACGTACGCTGGAAAACCTAACAATGTGTTTTGTGCGCCGCGTCATGTTCCTGTGGCGTTTCTCTTAACGTGTTTTCCACTCAGTTGCTGCAGAGAAGGCCTTTTGTCAGTGAGCGACCCGAGGGTCCAATTTACTTCTTCGCACAACACTCACCATTGTTCCTGCCTCCAAAGTCCCACCACAGAGCATTGTGGGAAGAAGATGAGGAGGACATGGGCTCGGGGAGGGTGTGTGTGTGTGTCAGATTTCTCTGGGAAGGAAGGAGCGCTCGCTGTTTCCTGTTTTTTTGTGGCCCTGTAGTGGAGAAAGCTCTTCCTGTTGAAGAAGCGGAGGGTAGGAGGAGGTCAGCGAGGGCGACCCTTCACACAGTGACGGCTTCTGACCTGAGTAATCCTAGAAGCTGCTCCACTGGCTGCGGAGCATGCACATAGGATGGTGACTGTGCTTTTGACTGTCCTCTGCAGGTATATCTGAGGCCCCCGGCATGCCAGCACCCCCTCCTCCCCCTCCGCCTCCCCCGGCACCACCTCCACCCCCACCGCCACCTGCCAGCGCCGGCCCGCCACAGGTACAACTGTCTCCTTCTTCTCCCCTTCTTTCTCAAACTTTACACTGTAAACCCTCACCTTCTCAGTGACCATCAACCAAATACCTGGAGGTTATTTGCATTATTGATTGAGGTACAGACACACACACACACACACACACACACACTCAGCAGACAGCAGACTCTCAATAGCAGCAGAGTGTTATGTTTCCACAGCGTACTCCTGTTAAATGAGCTCCTGCTCCAGGGCCACGCTCCAGACACACAGTTTAAAAGCTTCTAAGTGTATGAGAGAAACACTCACCTAAGACCTAATATCCTCTGCCCTCCTCTTTCTCTTCTTCTCTCATCTTCTCCAGTGTCTCCCTCTTTCTTATCTCTTTTTTTGTTTAATGCTTTCAATGCACACAATGCCATTTTTAGTTTGTTAGAAGAATATACCAACAAGATGTGAAACCATGGGTGGAAAGATGGTACAGTGGTTAGTGCGCGCACTAAGAGGGTTCCGGGTTCTAATCCCAGTCTGGCGTTAGGTGTTTGCATATCCTCCTTGTGTTATTTGAGTCATTTTAAATATGATGATAATTGTCTGATCAGTCCAGTTTGACAGCTTTTGGGGGGGGGGGTTGATTTGCATTTATTTATACTGGTTTTATTTGTTTTCTGTTTTGAGTAATTTTTACTACCTTATCTCTTATAATGTATTTATTGTTGCTAAGCACTTTGTAAAATTGTTATGAAAAGGGCTATATAGTTTCTTCTTCTTCTTCTTCTTCTTCTTTGTCTTCTTCATCTTCTTCTTCTTCTTCTTCTTCTTCTTCTTCTTCTTATTATTATATCGTGTTGGGGGCTAATGAGATACAAAACATATATCATACACTAAAATATGGTCTAAGTTCTATAAAAGTGTGTTTCCTTTTCTCTCTGTGTGACAGTGTCTGTCCGAGCCTCCTAAGCTCCCGTCTGGAGGAGGAGGAGGTGGAAGGAATGCCCTGTTGGCCGACATCCAGAAAGGAGCCAGGCTGAAGAAAGTCACACAGGTCAATGACCGCAGTGCCCCTGTTGTCGATAGTAAGAGAAGCAACCCTAACCCTAACCCCACACACACACACACAGTCTGTGCTCAGACGTTTAATGGTGCTCACATGCTGCGAGTATCACTGACTCATCCGTTCTCATAGTGGAAGCAGAGTTTACTAGTGTTTGTGTGGTGAGAAAATAATGTGGTGTGTTGGAGAGAAAGCAGATGTAGTGGAAATAGGGAGGAATAAGAAGTGAGAGACACACACAGAGACACACACACACACACACACACACACACACACACACACAACACACATTCAGTGCACACTTCAGGATGGAATGCCCTATAACAGATAAGGAATGCAGACAGAGGAAGCGACTGTGCAAAGAGGTGAACACAACAGGCCTGACATACATTGTATTCCCATTATATAAAAAGGTTAATATAAAAACTCATGTTGGTTTATAAGGCAAATCAATATACTTAAAATTAAAGACAATGGAACTATAATGGATGTGTCCTTTCAGTTAGAGGATGAATCAGCTTAATTAAAAGATTTGGAAGGTGGATCAATGGAACCTGTCTGCTTGTGAAAGTCAGTTAACAGTAACAGTGACAGTTGGATGTACTAAGCCCGGCCGGTGGAAACAGAAATATGGTGTAGTTGGCCCTCAGGGACATTACGTGATTTGGGTGGTGCAAACTTGTTCCTGCTCATGTTCCTGCACGAACCACTGCTTTCATCCTTTTAATGTTGTTTTCCCTTCTGAATTACCAGCAGAATTCTCACAAGCATGAAACCACTGAACACAATCTCTCACAAGACTGTTTCCTGGATGAATGAATCAATCCGTGATTGACTGTGTAATTTAATACGTTTGTTAAAACCCTCTAGGATCAGAGTTTTGTGATTTTGACATGATAAATATCTGCGTGTGTCTCCTTGTCGTTGATGACTCTAAAGCATCTGTGTGTTTTCACCAGATAATAAAACCAGCACTGGAGATGCATCCAGCAGTGTTGGTGCCTCACAGGGTTCATCAGGAGGGATGACACCCATGGGACCCTCTTTGGGTGGGCTATTTGCTGGAGGGTTCCCCTCCCTCAGGCCTATAGGACAAAGAGACTTGACAGTCAAGACCTCAGGTTGGTGGTTCTTAGTAGATACATATTCAGTAGAGCCTGACCGATATATTGGTTGGCCGATTCCATTATGTTTGATGATATGAAAACCTTTATTTGACTGAATATATATATAATCGGCCAATATATTGGTATTGACATCGGCCCCCAAAGCTCTAAATTTTCAGAAACCTTCTCTGGTTATGTTGACCATCCCACTGACTCTCTTTCATTCGTGTGTGTCAAAGTGTCTCGATCGAGCTCGTCAGCGTCTCTGAAGCCGCTGTGGAACGCACCCACGTCCACAGACCCTGAGCCCCACATGACGGCTGAGCCCCGCATGTCCACCCACCGCGCACCCGCTCCCTCATCCTCCGCTCCTCCCTCTCCCTCTCACGGCAGCAAGCACCCACCTCTCTTCCCTGCTTCCTCCCCCCCTCTGATTCCCCCGGCCCCTCCCTCTGCTCCTCCCCCACCGCCGCCACCTCAAGCCTTCCAGGACCGTCCAGCCAGCAGGCCTCCACCGCTCCCCTCCTGTCCTCCCCCTCCACCGCCATCCCAGGTCACCAAGCCCACCTGGCTTCCCATCCAGCACTCCCACAACGCTTCCATCTCCCAGCCCTCTACTCCTCCTCCTCCTCCTCCTCCTCCTCCTTTCCATCCTCCCTCCGCTGCCCCTGGGGACCGCTCCTCGGGATACTTCTACCCTCTGCTTCCCTCTCCAGTCCACTCCGAACCGTCGAGGTTCCCCATCCTGCGGGACAGCCCTCTGGGACCTCCTCCCCCACCTCCTCCTCCACCTCTCCCATCTTCCTTTACCCCCACCTGCCCAACCAACCTCCCTCCACCGCCGCCAAAGATGGCCCCAGTGCCCTCCCCAGCCATGCGCTCACTGCCACCGTCATACCCCTGCAACGCTCCCACCCGACGGCCACCTGCTGTGCCCAGAAGTGCAGGTAGGTGGACGCCTCTCCTTTTCTTTCATGTGACTCTGCAGAATGACCACAGACCGTAAATAAAGGTTGACGTCAAGTCTCCACCTCCTATCACTATCTAGTAATGAAGCCAAAATATCCTGGATACAAATGCCTCCTTGTACCACTAGAAATCACACTAGTTCTTTTGTTACTGTTTTTCTGCGTTTAAAACTGTCCCATAATATTATAATAACAGGTGTTGCAGGTATGTGAGCATGTGTTGTGTAACTGCAGTTTTTTTTAACAACATGTAAAAAACAGTTTCACAAAGAAAATCAACGTGTTCGAATCCGTCACATCAGATTTGGTGTTATACTTGTTAAGATGTCAGTTCCATTGCTGACGTCAGACTCCTCTCTCCCGCGACAGGTGCCGGTCGGCTGGCTCCTCCTCCAGCTCCTCCGGCACGTTCCCCGAACACGGAGCTGTCCACCCGCATTCCTCCCCCTCCGCCACCGCCTCTCCTGCCCCCATCCAGTCTCAGGAACGGACACCTGCACAGCCTGGGTGAGACTCAACATTTCACGCTTGTGATCTGCGACCTTCAGAGAATTAGACACCACAACGAGACGTGTGTCAGATACGTGAACTAGTTATCTCACTGTACCTGTATGTCCATGCAGCTCTGGCAGAGGATTTTGAATCCAAGTTCCACTTCCACCCGGTAGAAGATTTACCTCCTCCAGACGAGTTCAGGCCCTTCCCTCGGATCTACCCCAGCAAAGAGAACAGAGGTGGCAGCAGCAGCCCGGCGCTTGTTATTTCTCAGCTTTAATTAACCATGACCTCATCTTTATTTAATGTCTTCTTCTTCTTTCTTCTTCTCTTTCAGTGAACCCCAAACCACCAATGATTAGGACACAAGTCAGATGAGTTCAAGCCCGTTCTTCATCCCCCACACAGCACAAAAAAAAAAAAGACTCAGTTCCTCCTCCTCATGACAATAACACAATTGCCATGGACTTGTTTGGATGCGAGCCCTGTGTGTGTTTTGTTTGCGTTCAGTATGTTAGCATGTGTGGATGTGGTGAGTGTCAAACAGGCTCCAGCCTTATACTGACTATGTGACCTTCGACCTTTTCCAGTGTGGAATGTTTTGAATCCGTGTGAGGAGGAGGGCACTCCCTACTTATAAACTACACACACACACACACACACACACACACACACACACACACGGTATACTCCAAGGACAGTGGCTCCCACTTGCTATATTTAACATGACTCTCGACAGTGTAAAAGCTCAAGCATTTCAGTATCTACAAGCATAGAATATTTTTCATCATACCTCTTGTGATACAGTATATATCAAAGAGAGACGTTTTGTTATGATGTATAAAGTGGCACTTTTAAAGTCTGAATTCAACCAAAAAACAGATAATGACAGAAACATACAAACTGTGGTCCAGCAACGGCTTCTGTACAAGGGGGTGCAAAGTCACAGCACACGACAAAAAGTACCTTTCTCAAAGATGGTTTCTGTCATTTGAAGTAGTTCTTATCAAACTGTTCAAGTGCTAATCTTTCCAGTAACTGATGGGTCGAACGAGCAGCTGCATCCTCTGATTGTTACTGCTACTCTGGCTCCAAATGTGTAAGACTCTGGTGTTGGTATGTGGGATATTTTAGCTTAATTTGTGGAAAGCGAGAGGTAGCAGACGTGTCGTCCCTCGGAACAGTCCATGTTTTTAAGTTGGATCCCTTTTCCTCCGTTATGGGATTTCTATGCAGCCAATGAGTCAGTCTTATTTCAGTGTTAACCTCAATGAGGAGAAAAAACGTTCTCGGCTGAACACACTTCACAATTATACATAACTGAACTTTCAGTGCAGCGGTGCTCTCCTGTGTTTATGTGATTATTTTTCTAAACTCCAAAATAAAGTATTAAATTGTTCAAAAACAAAAGGTGATGTGAAAATTACTGACACTGCAAACAGCATGGGGATGCATCCGTTTGAAGCTACACTCAGGTGTCGTCTTTTATGAATAGATAATGAGTGAGGTATACAGTTTCCCATCTCCCCCTGCAGCAACCATTGCCAACACCTGTGAAAACAGTGCCACCTGCTGGTTCAGTGTGTGAACATCAAGTACAGCAGAGCATTTTGGTCAAAACCCAGTCACTTTATTAATCACATTTATTAATGGTTAGACACTAATATACAACATTTCACAAATCAGAGCACCTATTTGCTTATTGAGGTTATTCCTGATGTGTTTACATTAAAAAAAAGTCAACCTCAATGAAACAGGGCAGCACTGTGGTTCTACGAGTCCTGTTTGTAATATCTAAAAAAACAGCCTCCAGACTAGTGTAAAAAAAGTAACAGATATCCATTTCTCAATGTTTTTATTTAAAAATATCGAATAAAAACCTATTCTGAACAATATGTCCTTTTAGCAGCGTGCGCATGGCAGATGTACTTTTCTCACGGATATTTTGACAGACTAATTTCATTGCAGATATCGTCTTACATTACCTGCCCCCATGGATTCACACCTTTTCTGTTCCCTCAGATATTCTGTGACACTGAAACAGATACAGATCTAAATACGTGGACTTATATGGAAGATGGAGATGACAATTACCTGTTATCTTTTGGTAAAGGAAGTTTTCATGGGTTTAAAAAAAGAAAAGTTAAACTTTAGTGGTCTTAAAGGGAGCAAAATTGGTTGACACACAAATAGGCTAAGATTTGCAGGTGAAATATAACTAAAAGTAGCACATAAACACACTCACTGACTCAAAACCCACCACACACTGCTTTAAACACGATAGGTTTAAGTGTCCCACACCATACAAACACAGCACTTCTATAAAACCACTTCAGGTGACCTGAGAGAATCTTTGCTATAACCTCTGCAACCGAAGTGCATCCACCATGAACCATGACTGAGCGAGTCGTGGGAGCGGGAGAGACTTTTACAGTTCATCGTGTTTGTAAGTGAACTCTCTGGAGGATATAAAGCCGTCTTTGTTCTCGTCCTCCTTTGCGAAGATGTCCTCCATCATGTTCTCATGCAGAGTGTCGTTGGGAGGGTAGCCATGACGCTCAAACTCCTTCCTCAGGTATATTTTCACCTGGCAGATCAAGTAAGGGAAGGGCAATGAGTGACACATAGTGAGGGAAAAAAGAAACACAGAAATAGACTTAAATATAATGCAGATTGAGACAAAAAGATTTGTCTACACACATTTGTACTGTGTGTAGACAAATCCAGTTACATCCCCTGCAATTGAGGATTAAGAAATACTTTTACTGGATGGGCAATACTACAATTTTTAACTGAAGACTCATCTTGTAGCTTGTTTTAAACTTTGAAAGATCATCTCCAAAATCCCATCTCCATGGACAAATGAAATTATCCAGAGTTTTGAGCATAAGTTTCAAATGACTATGAACTTTGAGCTTTCAGATGTGCACAGACGTGAATGTGTTGTGAATCCTCGTACCAGGAGCTTTCCGTTTTTACAAATTTGCAACATCTCATCTGTATGGGGCCACTATTGTAGCAAAACTATTGACAAATGTGGGTCTCAATCCGTCTGTGCGTTATCAGATTTGTGAACCTGTAAAAGCATCTTCAAATATGTATTCAGATTCGAAAGTGTATTTACATTTATTTATTTATGTTAGTGCCTGTTTATTTAGTTAAATGTTAGTTTTGATAGCATGTATCTGTCACCTTGCTAAGAAAAGAGCATCATTACTCAGTATCGTACTTTATATACAAGTGTATGGTATAGTACTGAGGAGACTGATGGTCACGTGACCTGCTGCCATATTACTGTATCATGTGCATGTACTGCCCCCTTGTGGTCAATTCGTAGCATAACGTGTAATTCCCTATGTGAAGAAATTATTCTTATTATGTGTTGCAGAGCCCTACATTGGGGAGACCGTGGCTAATTCATCTTCTTCATGTCAGAGTGTTTACTGAACAGAGACCAATGCAACTCTTGTCCTTACCTCATGTTTGGAGAGTCTCCAGTCATCGTTGAGGTCCATCTCCTGGAAGGACTCGTGCGATCTCGGCCCATTTCTGATTTCAAGGACCTCAATGATAAAGGTCAGTGTGCTTTCAGGTGGGATCTTACCTGAAAGAGGATACGACCACAGGACGAGAGGTCAACTACAACTGAGACTGGATACAGCCTGGGGTTTCTGTACTGAGAACCAGCTTGTTTGGTCATATGTTCTCATATGAATATATATATTGTGAAGACGTATGTGGGTATTAATGACAGACAGTTAGTCGTGTTTGGTGTCGTAGCAAAGGTCACATATGTGGAGGAGAAATGAGATGTTATTGGTTAGAGTGGCGTGTGCTTACCAGGACAGTTCACATGCTCCATGTTGAGAGAAAGTGGACTAATACAACTGAATGAGGCCCTCATTCAGTGTGACAGTCCTAGAAATCCAACAAGACTGTTTTACATACAAACATGCATCAACATACTTAAATCACATATTGTGTAAAACCACAAGCTTTTCTTAGAAGAGAGTTTAATCTACCTGTATAACAACATGCAGGGAAGCTAGCATGCACATGAACACAGCTACCGTACCTTTCCCTTCCTTCCCATAGGCCAGGCCTGGAGGTATGACCAGCTTCCTCTTCTCTCCAGCGCACATGTCCTGCAGGCCTTTGTCCCAGCCTTTTATCACCTCTCTGATGCCCAGCGTGAACCACACCGGCTGCTTGTCGCCTTCGTTCCGACTTGTGGGCAGACACAGAGGCAGGTGGGTCGTTACAGGCTCAGATGAAGTCAGACTTCCATCTTAAAATGACTTATTTCAAAGAATATTAAACCATGTACATGAAATAAAATGGACGAGTCCCTTTCACACCTTCATGGCTGTGGAGGAGGAAAGAACTCTCACCTGTTGTGGCATCGCCCTCCAGTGAGGAGCTTTATTCTAAAGAGTAACGTTATTCTATGACTGTCTTCTGTTTGTGAAAATAACCCCATGCCCATATATAAAGATAGAGAAAATACAGTCCAATGCTCACTCACCACTTCACTGCATTAGCTTCTGTCAGTAAAAGATATTACTATGATGTACTGAAGTACTGATGATTGACCAAATGACTTAGCCTTAGCCCTGTTTGAGACAACCATGGAGACGATGGGCCCTGTATCTTTACAAGATCGTATTTGGAAAATGGTTTATGACACCATGAAATTGAACTTTTATTGATTTGATCAGATTCTAAAGTGTTGATCACCGGTTGAGAAGCAGCATTGAGACCTTAAGTAAAGGTCAAGACTTCTAACTGAGACTTTTCTCCCACTCTTGCTGCTAATCTAAGTATTTAAAAAGGTAATTTACACACTCATTAGGTTTTAGTTAGTTAGTTCTGTCGAGTTCGTTTTCATTAGGACGTTGACTCTTTGCTTGGTTGTGTCCACGTGACCACACGCACAGATGTGTAACCATGGAGATACAAGTGGGAGGAGTGATGCTGCAAGAAATAAGGTTTTCTTTTATATTTCACCTCTGGTCACACCTTCAAGAAGCCTCGTGTCCAACATACCTGGAGTGAAACACGGTTCCGTTCTCGAACAATCCGTCGTGATGCACGAGCAGGATGTCTCCGTACTTGGACTTCCGGTGACAGAGGAAGGGTCTGAACATCACCTCCATCTGCACCTCGGCCTCAGGCAGCTTCCCCCCGCTGACAGCCGGCAGCAGCAGGGAGGAGCAGAGCCAGCTGAGCACGACCTGCAGCACCATGTCCCCGGAGTCCGTGTCCAGGAGGAGACAGACCGCAGCAGCACAGAGGAAGTTGAGCAGCAGGCAGCAGATGATCCTCGGTACGTGGCAGGGACGAGTTGTGGCAGGACCTTTCTCCTCTGATTGGTTTCTTCTCCTCTGAAACCCCTGCCCACAGACTCTCCCTCTTACACGCGGTTGCCAGATCCTCTGTTGTCCTACGGTGGCCGAGAGAGCTCAACACGCGTAAATAGAATAAACACGTGCAAAGTCAGAAAACAACAACCAACAATTTGACAACTAATGTGCAAATACATTACACATATACATTTGGCAAGTGAAGGAGTTGGACTTTTAAAGCAGTGTATATTGACAACTGAGGGTGACTCGCTATTGGTCAAGCGTTCACATCAGTATTTTGGCTTCATTTCTGAGAATTGGGGAGAAGGGCAGATGTGTTGTCCATCTTAATATACAGTCTATAAGTAACTAACAAAAATGTTGAGAACCACTAATCTACACCAAAGTGTTGGCAGTGCTTTGTAGATATAACAATACATTTGGCAATGACAGCAGTGCTGCTGGGCATTAAAAGCACTTTAAATGGTTTGGCATAGGCATATTCAGATTTCTAGTTTTAGGTTGCTTTTCCCAAACAGACCTGCCAACCCGCATTGCATCAATTGAATGGGGACTCTTTTAAGTGTGGGCCTAATCTTTATTAGTGTACAGTGTTTTATGAATTATACATTCATGTCATGCAGTTAATCACATTTCAGGGAATTCATATTGGAGTCATCTTGGTGTCACAGAGCAGTGTAATTAAGCTGTTGATAAATTCAAATCATTCCGCATTCATTTTCCTTCCGTCACATTATTTTCTAGAGGGCCACACTTTGGCGAGTACATTTACAGTACAGGTTAAAGCAGTCTGCTGTGCACCGAAACACAATTACATGCAATATGACAGCACTGTACTTCATAAATATATGTTTTCTAATTCAATGTACAGAAATATTCACACATATGTGCATACTACAATACATATAGTATCCATAATATCATTGGCTCTTTTGGAAAAGGCTCTTTTTGCTCTGTCACTACAAAAGAAGTTGAAGAGCACAGCTTATTTCTGCATTAACAGTCAGCAAGTCATACATATTGTAACTATTTCATACGTCATATGTTTTGTTAAATGTTTCCCACAATCAAAAGTGTCCATAACAGTGCTGCAGCCAATGGTGTGACAGTGACTGTTCTCCGAGGCCCAACGAAAGAGTTAAACCTCCAGCGAAGGAGACAGCCGATTCGAAAGCTGACTCCCATAACTGTCCATGGCTCAGAGCAGGCACCAGAGCTGTCCCTTTAATTCCCTGTCAGTCTGTCAGGTTTTTTTAAGGGGTGAAACTTCCATAGAAATCTGATGTTTACTCCCTGCAATCAGACAGAGGAATTGCAAAGTCGCAATTTGGTTGTTAACGTTTCAGATCAGGTGAAGTACTTGCAACCGGTGGAATCAATAAGGCAGGAGTCGGTGCATCGGAGCTGCCCAAAGGATCTGCAGGGGACAGGGAGAAAGATTTTTTAACAAGATTGCAGTAAATGTACAGTAACATTCTGAACCTACACTAATGACCAATGATGTAATAGCTCAGGGTATTTGCTTCCTTGCCAAGAGTTACATAAGGGGATTTGGTGCGGCCTCTCATATCTGTACAATAAATATGGATTCGACATCTACAGCAGATTAGAACACTGAAAATAGGGACACATTATAATAATTCTAACTTTATTTAAGCGACAAATTGCTTTACAAGGGCAGCAAAATAAAACAGACAGGTCATAAAATCATGAGTCAATCAGGAATCGCAAATATATAAAAGACACTGATTTAAAAGAATTCTTTTAAATTCATTTTAAAAAAGCTGGGTGTAATGTTTCAAATCCTTGTGCTGAGCTAAGCTAATCATCTCAAGCTCTAACTTCATATTTAGTGTGTCAACATGAGATTGGAAAGCATCTGTGGGAAAAAGGAAAACTGCATTGTCCAATCCTGGCACAGAAGATCTCTGTGAAATGCTGACCTACGGTGCACCCAAGTGCTCTGGCACCTTCGCGGTGTATGTTAGTGTGTTCATTTGGAGAAGCTGTGACTGAGCATACCCAGGAAGATAGGACTTGCAGGTCTGATAACCAAAGTCCTTTCCGTCGCACTCCTCCATGCCTTCATGTCGGTAGCCGTCTCCACAGTAGGCCCACTTGCAGTCTGAGGTGATGAAGGGAAGGAGATGAGGAGGAGGAGGAGGAGGAGGGTGTCGTGGAGAGAAGGGAGGGAAGGGAAGACATTACTAATTACTTTGGCACACCTCCTTGTTTCACAGATGCTAATACAGCGTTTTTTCCTGCTAATTTAATTGAACAGCCGAGCCCAGAGTAGCGGGAGGATGGCAGGAAAAAAGAGAGGGTGAGATTAATGAAAGATCAGGGAAAGGTTTCACAGTGCGCACTGCTTTTATCCTGTGCCATGTGGGTTCAGACTCTGTGGTGCACTGTAGTTAGGCTCTGCGGGGCGTCTCATCTGCAACTGGGTATATGGCAGCATGATGTTTATGCAGCAAAAAGCTTAACCTACTTTGTATTTAGAGAGCAGTGGGGGTTTTTTTCTCGCAGATCTGTAGGTCGTTATTCAAGCATCTTTTTTCATCTTTATCTTTACATTGCTGAGCATGTTTTTATAGACGAGCAAGAGAAGCAGGTAACTCACTGAGGCAGGCGTCAGTGACAATCTGGTTTCCATCATCACACTCCTCTCCATGCTGGGCCTGCACCTTCCCAGTCCCCGCACACACCCACTCTGTCCGGGACTTTCTCTGTAGACTGGAACGCCTGGAAGGGCTGGACGAAGCGTGAAGAGGAAAACAAGCATTGACTTCAAATTTCAGGTGACCAGATGTGATGGGATCTTGGGTAAACACCAGGCTTAACCTGGTATATCTGGTTGAAGTAGTAGTAGGGTTAGAGCATATGTTAAGGTTAGGTTTTTCCAGAGCTCTCAACTCATGGTTTTCCTCAGCAGATAGACTTGGCTCTGTTGTCATCTTTTTTTTTACAACTGATCCATCTCCATAATAAACTACAATGGCACTCAGTAGAGCTCATACCTCAACAGGACCTTTAATTTATTCAAGCTGCACCAAATTTCAAACACTCAAAAATATCAGTTCCCTAAATGTGCCAGAATTTTTTTCCTATCAAAATCCAAGAAAGAACTGTTTTGTCGCAATGTTGAAAGACAGTGTGTCAAAATGTAATGTGTTCATCTCTGCATCCTTCCTCACAGTTTTGTGGTAACCTCTCCAGTAGTTTTTGCGTAATCCTGCTAACTAACAAACAAACTAACAAACAAACAAGCAACTGCAGTAGAGAACAAACTACCGCCAAGGCCCATCAGGCCCCTTCAATCCAATCAAGCTGCACCAAACTTTTACACACTCAGCCCTTTTTTCAGACATGATCTGCGGGTTAAGGGAATTGGAAACAGAGTTTACCCGCAGTTTGTCTTTCACACATGCACAACGCAGCAGGAGGTTCTCTGCACAGACGCGTTTACAGCAGCAACAAATCCGCCCCATTATTCTGGCGAGAGGTGGAGCAGCCAGGGTGCAGCAGACAGAGGCAGGAAGCGACATATTAACTCCACTGCAGAGATCACGTGATTTTCTTGACACCACACCAAAAACTCTCTTGACATCTTCAGTCTGTGTCTTGTATGTTTGGGACAGCGTTTTTTTCACCGGAAGATCGTTGTTTTCTTTTAGTTTTTTTCATTTTTCTGTTTGTCGTGTTAGAAGCAAACCAACAACTCTCTCTGCTGGGAAAAGCTAGAAGATTAACTGTAAAGTTTAAATTAAGCACAGTTTTAGCCTTGATGTATAAAGTTATTGTGAGCTGTAAATCATGTCATGTGCTCACTGGCTCACTGACTGTTAAATGTACTACAGCTTTCAGCACGGGTTACCTGTATGGGCTTCCATCCATCTTTATCTTTAAAGTACAGCATCCTCTGATCCTTCCTAAATGCCAGTGCATTGTCCAGATGAAGACGGCCCATCTCCTCTTTATTGGTGACCACAAATATCTTCAAGTAAACAACGAGAGGACATTAAAGACACAATGATACACGTTCCATTTGGATGATAGAGGGTGGTGTTGTGAAGGACCAGAGTCTTACTGCAGGGACTTTATTGGAGCCCCCCCGTTGTGTGTAGCTTCCGAAAGGAGCATTATTAGCTCCCGGCGTGGTGTCACAGTCACAGCGACCTGGTGCACCGGGGAGTCCCTTCTCTCCTTTTTCACCCTCTAAATAGAGACCTGCAGAAAGAAACATACTGTATGATACGGTGGTAACAAACACATGCCTACACCATACTGATTGTGTTTGTGTGCGTGTGTGTGTGCGTGTGAGTTACCTGAGGCGGGTGGACCAGGTGGCCCAGGAAGGCCGTTTGGACCTGCGGGACCTGAAGGGCCCATGACTCCTGAGGCTCCAGTCTGGCCCTTCATGCCCTGTGCAAACCAGAAAACATCACAATATTAGAAAACTCACACACACACACACACACACACACACACACACACACACACACACACACACACTCAATGACTTTATCACAGCTATGCACAAGTATAAGTGACATTTAGGCCACTTGTGTGTTTGTTTGTGTGTTTGTTTGTTTGTGTGTGTGTATGTATGTGTGTGTGTGTAGAGTCAGGGAGTCAAGCACTTGTGTATTATCCTTCCTGTCTTCCTCTCACCTGTTTGCCTCTCTTCCCAGGCCGCCCAGTTGGTCCTCTCTTCCCTGAGACTCCTGGCTCTCCCTTCGGTCCCTGCTCACCCTGGGAGAGGAGTAAAAGTGAGGAACAGCCTTATGATGTTAAATCAAATATTCAAGCATCCCC
This sequence comes from Verasper variegatus, assembly GCA_026259375.1. Taxonomy (NCBI): domain Eukaryota; kingdom Metazoa; phylum Chordata; class Actinopteri; order Pleuronectiformes; family Pleuronectidae; genus Verasper; species Verasper variegatus. The sequence continues at coordinate 11,775,901 of CM048038.1, forward strand.
ATTGATTAATCGTGCTTACCTTCTGGCCAAGCATCCCGGACAAACCAATGGAACCCTTTAAATGGACCAAATGAGAGCTTTAATGTGAGATGACATGTAATTCCCACCACAGATTAGTTACTCGAGTGTTTAAAGTTGATTTAATCCAGCTCTGACACAGACAATTTGAATGGTAAGGACCTGACAGATTACATCTCATGAACCACTTTGGATACTAGCAGAAGCTGCCTGATCAAATGACTAGGACCATTATAACACATAGAACACTTTTCCAGGGCCTGGAATAAAGGAAACTCAAACCTTATCGCCTTTTGGTCCTGCTGACCCCAGGTCACCACGAGACCCCTTTCAAAGAAGAAAAAGGGTAAAGGGAGGTGAAACATAGGATATAATAGTTTAGTAATTACAAGCAGTTACTGTGGTGCATGTGACTGAACTTACCTTATCTCCTTTGTAGCCAGGTAAACCCTGAAAAGGCAGATGAGTGAATGATTAGACAGAAGGGCATCCAACATGTGTGTGATGATGTATAGATGTGACAAACCTTTGTCCCTGGTGGGCCCCTCAGTCCTGGTAATCCCATGAGTCCTGAATCCCCTTTCTCACCCTAATAAAAAAACAAAACAATAGCAGGTATTATGGTCTGTGCCATACAGTTGATTTGGTATGTATGAAGAACATTAGGGTGTCAAATGTGCCATACCACACCAGTAATGAGCCATTTTCCACAAAAATGTGTTAGTCCATGGAAAACCATGAGATTTACCTTGAGTCCCTCTGGACCAGGCCATCCAGGTAGCCCTTGTTTCCCGGGGAGACCTGGCGCTCCTGTACGACCCTGCAGGAACACAAACACATTTGTCTCTGCTCGTTTAATATGGAACCTGCTGATTGTGTGGTGTTAAGCTGTAACAGTTTGTTGTGGATCAGTTTGCTGACTGACGTTTTTGTGGTAACTCGGCACCTTCTCCGTGTTTGTCGATGAGGCTCAACTCCATGCTTGTTTAATGACTGTGCTGGCCTGATTTTGATGGGGACTAACAAATAAGCTGACTACCTGCGATGCCCTGATAACAACAGAACAAAGGCCACAGCCTGCAAACCTTAACAATGCCACGGACCTTAACGAGTGGACTGGAATAAAGCTTTAATCGAGCAGGAGGGCCAGCTATATTACACAACACCCTCACGTCCCGGTGACACCTGGACGAGTATCCCAGAGGTGCTGCAATGCTTGCGGCGTGCTCTCGTTTAGCTGCCTGTCATTAAATCAGAGGCCTGCAAAGACACTGTGAACCTGCTGCTGCTGTGTGGAGTGATTTATCATGGAGAGCAAAAGCACTCAGGGAGATTAAAGTGCAGAAGTGGAATGCTGGAGAGGCTGGATCAGCAGGACTGGAGTCCAGTATGGTGGGTTAATGGAGCCAGGCCAAGGAAAGGAAGGAGGGAGAAGGGGAGGGGGGGGGGTGGTAGGAGGAGAGAAGAGAGGGGGATGATGAAGAGGAGGACGGACAGGCCACATCCAGGGATAGAATCAGGTTTTGGTACGTGGCCGCAGTGGCTACAGGGTCTAATGGAGCATGACCCATTTGGCAGCTGCCGAGGATATTTTGAGCGCATCAATAGACAAATCGCATCACAAAGATTGAGGACGTATCAGCTGGACAAAGGAGACAGAGAAGGAGGAGAAATCCAGATTGCATTATTCCAAGGACACGCGAGAGACGGACCAAAGAGGGATGAGCGAGAGAGTGAGATATAGGGGAGAGAAGAGAGAGACTCACCTTTGACCCCGGGCGTCCAATTTCTCCCTGGAGGAGGACAAATGAGGGGAGAAGAGGCAGAGCGCTCATTAGAGCTGAGTGGAACACAAGGACACACGCACACATACTTTCATGGCAAAATACATTAGAGGCATATTTGAGAAATAAAAAAACATAAACCTTCTCTCCTTTTGGTCCTCTTATGCCAGGCAATCCACTTTGACCCTGGAAAATTAAAACAAATCTATACAGCTCACACATCACCTATTGAGCACAGACAAATCAATGCTAAAAAAGGTCATTTGGTTTAATTTCCACACCATTTTTAACAATATTTGCATCTACAGTATGATTTCACTACGTGATGCACTGTGATGTAATCCGATTGAAAAGCTACTAATGGAGGTTTACAACATTGTGTGGTATTTTTTTATTTTGAAACACAGCCTTACGTCTGGGCCCCGGGGTCCAGGAGGTCCGGGAGGTCCAGGCGAACATCCCCTCAGGTTTTACTGTTTTTTCTCTTTGCTGCTCCTCTCCTCCAATAACACTTGGCTCCAACATGCTAATTTCATCCTTCAGACACACACAAACAGATCCAAAAGGACAGGTTTGAAAGGAAATGAGGGCGCATCAGGCAGACAGGTTGAGTGAGAGTGCGTTTGTGAAGACCTACGGGGATGCCTCGCTTCCACAGCTGAGGCGGCGGAGGGAAGAACAGCGGCGGAGGCTGGTGACATGAGACAACAGGGGTCGAACCTCATCGGCTCATCCAGCAACCTGAGGGCTGAGAGGCAGGAGGGGGGAGGGGGGGACAGAGAGAAGCAGCCGTGACAGATGCAGGCAACATGTCTGTCAGTCAGGACACTCACACACACAGATGGATGTCTTCTTACCTGACTGGGCAGAGAGGATGCTGTCCATGAAAGGGTGATGGGATGAGGCCCACGCAGGACTCAGGAGAAGGTGGAAGGACACTGCAATTTTGACCAGGTCCATTCTACTGCTTTACTTGTTTACTCTTGTTTCCCTGAAACACACAAACACAAGCTGTCTCACACACACACACACACACACACACACACACACACACACACACACACACACACAGTCATGTCCCAATGACTTCTGAGGACATTCCATTGACTTACATTGATTTCCTGGAGACATACTACTACTTCCATTAACCTTACCTGTACACTAATCCTAACCCAACCCTAAACCTTAACCTAACTTAACTGAAACCTAAACCTTACCTAATCTTAACCTAACCTAACCATAAAACGTGAAATGTCTTCCCCTTAAAATGTAATGACTTATGTTATGGGAGCTTGCCTTTTGTCCCTGTACCACAAATCAGCTTCCCACAACACACACACAACACACACACACACACACACACACACACACACACACACACACACACACACACACACACACACACACACACTATTTATGCTGTCTGAGGTTAATGCAGTTACTGGCAACTGTCACCTCCCCCTCTGTACTCTTGAGGATGCTTCATCACTCCCTCACTTTTGTCCTCTATAGTCGGTCTCTCTCTCTCTCTCTCTCTCTCTCTCGCTCTCTCTCTCTCTCTCTCTTCACAGCATAATAAACTTGTTGCACCTCAACACTGCAGCAGATGCAGTCAACGCTGTGATTCCAGCCGTGCCCCCCCCCCAACTCCAAGCAGCCCAGCATGTGGTGTGCCATGATGAGACCATGCACTCACTGACAAGTCATAACAGTCATAACAATCATGCAGCTGTCACAGGTTCACCCACCCACCCAAACACGCGCACCCCCCCCCCCCCACACACACACACACACGCCTACTTGCCATGCCTACATGCCATTACCTCTTCCCAAATCCACGACTAAACGAATATGTGCGATTGAAAATGATAATCCCGCGTTGAGCCACGTGCGTTTTGCAGAAAAGATGCTGCACAGGACGCTGTTCACTCCATCCTCACTCTTGAGGCTCACACCCCTTCTATTAGTCTCTACAGCCTGCAGCTCGTCCTAATGCCCCCAGGATGCATGGGCAACAGTGTCGTCAGCAGCGTGCACGGCTTTTAACGCACGCCCCTTACCTTCCACTTGAAATTGTGCCGCACTTGCAGACACGCTGTCTGTCTCCTCTCACCTAGACGCAGCGCACGGTGCGCAGTCCCACGCTCTATGGCTCCTCTGGCATCTGGCGTGCTGTAGCGGATCTGCAACGCCAATAAATCTGATCCACTTATCGACCGGCGTCTTCCCACCCCGCTGGTCGATCACCACACAGCTGTGTATGGGGGGGGCTGTAGCAGAGGCCAGTGAGTGGAGCCAACACAGAGGTGCCAGCTGTGGATCAGAGCCCCAGTCACGGCTGTAACATCTGGATGGAGCTCAGTGCAGCAGGTTGAATGTGTGAGCTCACTGTCCGCATGCTGCCACTCGTTGGGCACGTCTCATCTCCACAGTGATGCTGACGGTGTCTTCGTCAGCGAAATGGCCCCATCTCCTGGACATTTGGCTCCACGACAGACTTTTTCTTTTATATATTAGGAAGGTTTTATAATGTGATCCATGTAATTACAAAATACCTCCAAATTACCTCCAAGACCAAGGAGATGGTGGGGGACCTTCGTTGATCCAAACTCCCTCGACCAGTGGATCAAGGAGGACATTGAAGTGCTGCAGTCTTACATATACAGTATTTAGGTTTGAACCTGTATAACAAGCTGATTCTCAAACACTGAGACGGCTGTTTTTTCTCTGGAGGCTCAAGTCGTTTAATGTCTGCAGTGAAATGCTGCTCATGTTGTGTCAGTCGGTGGTTGTGAGTGTATCGTTGTTGCTGCAGTCTGCTGGTGAGACAGCTTGAGAGACACCTATTTATTTGAATGCAATTTCATCCATTATGTGCAATAATACTCATGTCTGTTTACACTTTGTTTGCCTATTTATTCAATATTTGTCATTTCATTCAATCGTGTGCCACATCCTATTGTCTGTTTTATTTTAGATCTTTTATACCTTTAATGAAACCCATACGATTTTAAGTTACTTTTGTGAGCTGGGTGCAGATTGATTTCATTTTCCTGTGCATTTCACTAGTGAATGGTCTCAATGACATAAAGTGAATCTTGAATCTTGTATCTTTACCTTGCAAACCTCAGAAGTTCTAGTTAGTGGACGACCCGCCCTCGGTCCTGTTTGATTCATTATGAAACAACAGAGATATGTAGAACAGAAAACAGGTCATTTTTTTGCATTCACTATAAATCTTTATTTAAATTCAGTGTAACCAAAAACTATCAAAAACACACATTAACATCACAGTTGTACGTTCATTGAAGTTATGAATAAAAAATGTCTGCAGGACACTGACGTCTGCTGTGGAATCTACAGTCTTAAACATGCACACTAAAGACTTTCAACACGTGTGTAAAATAGTACACATCTATTACAGGAGCCACAGTTTGGGCCTTGGTGAATTTTCAGCAGTTTCCTACATTTTTAACGTCACATTGGACTCTGAAGGTGGTGACAGTACCAGAGTTGACCCGTTACCTAATTTTAGTTTGATATATTTAAAATTCTGTTTTAATTGTTCTCTTAGTGTTGACGTGGGTTTTAGCCGGGTAGCTTCAGGCAACGATGCAGCACTTTGGGCTTTCCTGTGGCAAATGTGGCCCAAATATCGCCAAACAAAGGTGGGACATTTATTGCTACCATGCTGTGCTCTTGGCAAGGTGTCATGATATGAACCTTAAGTGGCTCATGTGGTGGATATGACCTAAATAGCACAAACAAATTTGAGTCACCTTTGGCACCTTTGGTTGATATGCGGTATTGCTATGGCTTACTTGTGGCCCAGATCTGGCAAACAGGAGTGGACCGCCCCCAAGTGCCATAGTTCCATGCGGTATGTGGGCCGGATGACAGAATCTGGACCAAACGTGGGGCGACATAATAGATTGACTCGATGATAATCTGACCTGTGTTTCACTGGTGACTAGTGTGTACCCCGCCTCTCACCCAAAGTCAGCTGGGGTCAGCTACAGCTTGTGACCACAACAGTAAAACCTTTTCAAAATTTACCCAAGTAGAAAACCACTTATAAACAGAAAGACACCCAACAAGCAATACACTTAAAAGATAACCCTATAATAATAACCATTACATAATGGTAAGAAGTAGGATTTAAAGTGGCTAAAATGCGAAGTGTGTGAAACCATATAGTTTCTGTGCAAGTAGCAGTAAGTTCTTTTAGTAAACGACAGCTTTTAGAAAAGGAAGGCTGCCTCTTTAAGAAGCCCCGACTGAGAAGTGACTGGAGGTTATGATAATTAAAAACAGTCTCCATGTGAACAAATACAGTGTGGAAACAAAGTTGTAATGCAACATAAGTAAGTAGTCCCAGAAATAAAAAACTGTAAAGGTACAGTGTATTGCCACTGTCTGCAGCTGTATAGTTTTAGGAGGTGGAGTCTTTTAAATAAGCTATAATATCATTTCTGTCCTTTTTCTTCCTGAGCCCAGAGAAGATCATCTTGGTGCCGGGGATGTACTTCTTCGGGTTTTCGAGGTAGATATTCAGAGTTTCCTCGCCCCATATGACACCTAAAACAGCAAACATACACATCAACTGCATGTAAAGGTTTGTAATATGTTATAATCTCATGTGTCACGTATATGAAAAGCATGAACTGTAACACATGTTGTCACTTGGTTGAGGTTTTCCTGCCTCCACAAATAGGGGCAGATGTCTCCTTCACATGCTGTCCCACCTGTTCAGACCTGCTCCTCTAACTGCCGGGTTTGTAAAACAATAATAAATCTAGCGGAGTAGCTTCTTTACTAAAACAAATACCTTTAAAGACTTTAACCTTACCTATGAGACTTTTGAACGAAACACAAATTGATCTCTTGATGTCGCTTTTGTTTCTGATTTTAACGTTTTTTTGCTTCAGCTGCACCTTGATCGTAAATTTACAAATTCGACCAATCAGTCGCCAGGAATTGCAGCAGTGATCCCTACCTTTCTCAATGTTGGCCTTTGTGTAGGAGAAGCCGGGTGCCTGACCCGTCTTCCTCCCGAACAGACCCCACAGGTTGGGTCCCACTTTGTGGCGTCCCCCCTCTTCCACTGTGTGACACTGGGAACATTTCTGGACAAACGCCTTCTTCCCTTTCTGGATGTCCCCCATGACCAGCAGCTGCAGGGAGGAAAGAACACAGTGGCAAATCGACTTAGAGGAAAGTGAGACACAACCCAGGACACAGAGGAAGTCCAACATTACCCTGACACTTCCGGATTGCTGCTAAACAAGTCTTAAAGTGTCGGTTATTATGTTCAGAGAGAAAAAATGCAGCCCTGTTGAGTTGGGAAGCGAATGAAGAAACCAAGTCACAGCTTTCTTTACTTGGCTGAAAATAGAGCATCTAATACAGACGTCCCATTATACTGAAAACACCAAGGAGGAAAACACAGCAGTGAACAGTTTATAAGAGAGAGGGTACACAAGGACAACAACACGAGGAAGAGAGAGAAAACACCGCACACAGGGGTAAAACAACCGAACACAAACTTCCACTGTGTACCTGACAGGATAGTGAGGGTCCAGGTGGAAGTTTCCTCCCTTTTTGCCTGAGTCAAACTTCTTAGATCTCTGTGTTGTGGCGTTTTGCTCGGGGATGAAGCCGCATGTAAAAAGAAAACTCGAAGCCACACGGATCAAATTTCTGGAGGGAGGGAGGGAGGGTTGAGTCGGGTTGGAATAGGTTGTGCAGAAACATATTGCGCAACCTAGTCAACGGCGTGTGGGTCACACCCTGCTACGCAACCAGGTGAGGTATGTTAAATATGTTGTGGGGGAGAAAAAATACTTCTGCTGCAGTTGAAGCTTTGAAATAAGTGTGTGTGATTTCAGATTTACTTTTTAGGGCATTGGAGAGAACACTGAGTTGAGGTGCTAATGCACGAGGGAGTGAAAGTATTGTGGTTTGAAGCAGAAGGGAAAGTTCTTATTTGTTGTCAGTGAGATCTGGCCCATATCCCTCCTGTCCCCAGTTCCCCTCACCTCGCTCTGTCGACGGTACGTGTTTTAAACAGCTACGCTCTTTATGCAAATGATTACATGGAGGGTTGAACATGCAGAACGAACATGCACCACATCCATCATATTTGAAGCAGACGACAACAGGCACCGTAAATAAAATTCAGGAAATGCGCAAAATTGATGGAGTCGACCTTGGAACCGACTGACACACCTAAATGTGCTGCGGCCGTTACTCATGTTGTGAATCACACCTGCACTTCTCCTGCTGTGACATGTCAGAGCGTGAGGTGTGAAAAAAGGGCCCATAGGATCAGGTTCACTCCTGTTGTCTTGTCATTGTGTCATATTCAGACACTTGATGAGCAGCACACACACACACACACACACACACACACACACACACACACACACACACACACACACACACACACACACACACACTGTCTGCACACATCAGGATTTATTTCTTTCAAATCTGTTCTCAGTCATCATGTGGAACCCTCTGACGTGTTCTCACCTCTGGCCGTTGAGATATATTCTTAATCCAGCAGATTGTCTATTTTACTTGGGGGGGTTTTCTCTCCCTCTAGTGGTGGATCACTGTAATGAACAAACCCTGCTCATGACTCCATATTTCTTTTAAGGCAGGTTTGTGTTTTGTGTGTGATGCACTGCTACTTACTTTTTATGACTCTTTATGAAAGTTAAAGCTGTGATACACCTAAGTCCCTTTGTGAAAACACACACATGAATCAGCATAGAGTTGCATGTGATTATAATTCCCAACACTGAAAGGGAGAAATCAACAAACTTGTTAAAAAATGCTCACAATGTTCAAGAAAGTGGGAAAGAAAATCCTGGATCCACCTCCTGACCCGGATCTGCACTACAAATGTATGGTGCAGACCGTAATCCTCCAATAAGTTTCATGGCATTTCGTCCTCTGGGTTTTTATGTAATCCTGTTGACTAACAGAAAAACAGATGCAGACAAAAACCTCATTTGAAACTTTTATTTCTGTCATCACTGATGTTTTCCATTATAACATACAATATAACTGCAGTTAAAGGGACTACAGAATTTGAAATGTCAAATTCACTTTTTTAAACTTTGACTTTAAACATGGAATTGTTTTCCATTTCCACCTCTGAGCTAGATGTGTCTTCGGCCCTATGGGAAAAGAACACACAGTTAGTGCTTTTCACAACAAAACTCACAAATGTCTAGTATGTACGGATGTTCAACTGAAACAGTAACAATTTGAAATACAAGGACATCACCCTCGTGACAGACTAGTGACCTGTCTAGGTCTTTTGCCGAATGCCTTGTGGGACAGATTCTGAGCAAGAAAAAGTGAGTATGAGACTGTACTGATAGAAGATGAAAATACCAGTTGCCTACCAGTGCAATCCAGTTTTAAGTAGCTGTTCAGTGTCCAGAGTCTTAAGGAGGCTCCAGTAAAGACTCCTTCTCCCAAATCTCTGAGGCAGCCCTGGGTTTGCCCCCAAGCGGACAGGAGGACACTTGGTGCACATTCGCAGCTGGGAGCGTCCAAACCTCTGGGGCATGTTGGGGGAGTTTGGTGCCTTGTCGTCATCGGGGTCGATCTGTCTCCCAAAGCGCATGGGCATGTTGGCGTGCATGTGGACAGGCTTGGCAGTGGGAGGGTAGAGCTTGATGATGGTCGGGAGGCTGATTTTGCTGGTGGTCGGGGTCACGCGGATGTGGAAGCTCTCCAGATCCAAACTCTTTCGGATTTCACTTTTTGTCTGGAACGGAAAACACGTTGTTTAATCTTTGACAGTTGTGTTACAGAACACAAGGAAAGTCGATAAACAAGGTCATGACTGATTCACTGTTGAGTCTTAACAAATGTTTTTTATGATGAATTATTAAGGAAAAGCCCCATAATGGTTCTAAAAGCAATAAAACCAATACTACTAATACTAATACCAATAATTCTAATAATAATAAGCTTTTTCTATTGCAGTTATCTAAACAAAACTATCAATTGGTTTACAAAATACCTGTGGATTATTAAATAACACAGAACAAAAAATGAAAAATACAAAGAAGAAGAGACATCCATTAAAATCTGTTAGAATTCAGGCATTAAAAGACTTTCATATTAGAAAAAGTTGCAATATATGTCGATAAAACATAAATATATAAATAAGCAACTGATGCTTAAGCTTAAAATAAATAATAATTAATAATAATAATCTCCTTTATTTATACAGCATCTTTCATACAAGAAATGTAGCTCAAAGTGCTTCACATACAATGTGAGGAAAATCAAATATAGTATGGAGGACCAATTATTTATTTCAAATAAATAAATAAATACAAAAGATGACTCAATAATTAAAAAGGAATTCATACATAAATAAATAATGGAATCTTCAGGTAACTAAACAAACAATGTCAAGATACATAAATAGCCTATTTCACCACCAACAAATATTTTTTTATTTATGTGCTTAAGTGTTCTTTTTTGTCATTTAGCTACTTGTTCAATCTAGTCGAGTTGTTTATTTGTTCATTAATCAATTAATCAATTAGTTAATGTATACATTTATTGACTGATTTATTTACATATTATCAAGTTGTTGATTTATTCATTTTTTTATTTTGGCAGTTTTGGTCCTCCATAAAAAGATAAATTCAGCTAGCTACACAGAATATTCTGACATATTAGATGATTCTTACTTGTTGGTGCGGCTGTCTCCTCACTGTGTGTCTTCCGTCTTCACCACCCAACAAAGTTTTATCGCTGTGCATTGATTTCCTGTAGAGGTCAGACGCCGCTGCCCCTCCAAGACATCCCAGCATCAGGAGCACTGACAGAAACACTGTGGTCAACATGTTAACAACAGGAAACATCCTTTATTTCCCACTGACCAGTGTCCTCGGTTATATATATAAAACCATCTGACCACATACGTCACCTGCACTGTGTTATGAAGACACCGACACACACTTGTACAGACAACACAAACGCACATACATCGGCCCATAGCTTCATTTACACAGAGCAAATTCCTGACTGAGTAATCACCCAGCTCTGAAGAATATATTTGAAACCAGTATTTAAGTCCTAATTGGGCTCCTGAATGAACGCTCATCAGTCTGGGTTTTTATTTTTTATCAAAGAAGAAACAAGTGAGAAGATCATAGAGAAACTAAGTGTTCAATGGGGGAAAAGCATGCAGTAGAAACAGTGAATGGTTCCACCATTCAACTAATTACAGTTATGTGAGTTAGGCAAGTTCTTTTTCCACACTAATGAGCAGGGGTTGTAAAAGGATTAAAGGGATAGTTCACTCAAAAATGAAAATGTACTCACCGTCTACTCATCCCTATGCTGATGGAAGGGTGGGTGAAGTGTTAGAGTCCACAAAACACTTCTGATGTTTCAGGGGTAAACAGTGTTGCAGCCAAATCCAATGTAATTGAAGTAAATGGGGACCACATCTTGAAACGTGAAAAACAACAGAAAAAAACATAAAGTGCCTGCATACTGCTCCTGTGGTGTCATCAAAGTGTCCGTAATCCCCGACATATAAAAATTGGACTCGAAACGGTGTCATTTACACCATGTTTTGAACCTAAATGTGTGAGTTCTAACTGATCTCGTCAGCATTTACAGGAGCAGTTAGGAAAAGGGGGATAACAGAGGACATTTATGCTAAAAACGTGGTGTAAATGATGCATTTTTGAGTCGAATTTGAGTGTCGGGGCTTACGGACACTTGGATGACCCCACAGGAGCAGTATGGAGGCATTTTCTGCTGTTTTTCTGCTGTTTTTTTACGTTGGAAGAGGTTGTTTTGTGCACTCAAACACTTCACCCAGCCCTCCATCGGCATAGTGGTGAAAAGATAGAGTGAGTTTTCATTTTTGGGGGGAACTATCCCTTTAAGAGGGCTATGGCCTGATGTAAGAAACCAACAGCAGCAGCACTGAGAGCGTCGACAGCTGTGTTTTGTTTTGTCTTTCAGCTCCTCACATCTATTTTTCCTTTTTAACCATTGAAACCAACAGTCGAGTCGAACCTGCAACAACTGAACTGTGCTTATCAGTCACGTTTCATCAGCTCCAGTTGTAATTGCTTTGAGTTACAAAGACAATCAGTTCTTCCATGAAGAAAATAAATTGAAGCTCAAGAACATTGTATTGTTGAATTGAATGTTTCATCCTACAGGGCACTACAGTTAATATCACCTATTCTAGATTATGTTTATATCTCTCATCAGACCACATTAAAATCTAGTCTTCGACCTCTCAAACCTAACTTGAAATAGACTCTAGGTTTGTTTTAAGATGCCCTTTTACAATTTAACATTGTTATATAACTACATTTGTTAAGGCCTAAATCTAGAAGACAGTTTCTGTAGCAGCAATTTATTTCTAAATGCGTTTTTGGTTCTTATTCAAAACAATTATTGATTCCACATGAACATACTGAGCAGCCTTTCTTTTTCTTTCCCAGGATTTCTAAAGCAATTGGCCGGCGTGCCTTTAAATTCAAAGCTCAGACTGGAGTGACCCGCCCACTTCTTCTCTCCAATCTATAACTTCTTTTCATTTCTTTTGGTTATTTCTTTCTTTTGTCCTCAAGCAGCCTGCTCCTGTTTGTAATTAATAACCTGCATTCGTCTAATCTGCTTCTTAAGATAAAGGAACATATTTAATGGGCAGGTGCATGTTCATGTTGATTCATCTCAATACTAATACATTGTCAACAGAAAGTAACACAGGTTATTTCTTTGAAAAGTTACAGCAGCAAGACGACATATTTTTGAAGGTAATTGTGAATCAGAAAAACAAAGACAAATGTTTAAGGTAATATTTTGGAGATTGACTGAGGATATCTTGTCTTTCTAGTCTCATTGTCTGAGACTATGTCTTTGGATGGGTCTGCTCTAACTCCATGTCAGGAATGGATGTAGAAAATCCAACATCCGACAGCAGGATCCGGATGGTCAGCAGGGGCCAGTCTGATGTTTATTTATTTAATTGTTTTGCAAAAGATAAAAGACCAAAATTAATGCATTAGCCAAACTCTCAATATTCCAATCACATTCACGCCTACGCCAACATAAATCTTTAGAAATGGAAAACAAACATATAATTTCAAAGATCACATCTGTTGAGGACTATTTTTAGCCGTGGGTGTGTCTCTTCAGTCAGGAGTAAATCGTTCATTGCACTACTTACAAATGACAGACAGTTTAATGCAGCCAAGGCCAATTATTCTGACATTTATGAACGGTTAATCTCCAAAAACACCGGGTCCTGTATTCACGATGATGCCGGTCCATGACATCTTCTCATTAGAGCCTGTCTGACGAGTAAACACCCTCATCTTTCAGCTATTAACTGCCTTATTTTCACCCGTTGAGCCCAGTCTGAGAGAACTGACAATATCAGACCTGACCCAACTCCTCCAGAGGCACAGACGACATTGTACAACAGGTTGTGTGGAAAGAAAACTAAGGTGGTGCATTTGTGAGGTAAGTGGAGGAACCTGCATGTCTAGCTTGGGTAGCTCTTGTTTTGCAGTGGAGCATCAGCAACTGCTCTTTGTCTCATGGATTTGCAGGATCTACTGTGTCAAAGGGTCACAATCATCGACCTGACTATATCTTCTTCACAAAAAGCCTCTATTCGTTCATATTCTGTCTTTCAGGTGTGTGTTTTATGTGTAAACCTCCTTAAAAAAGCACAGATGACACGCAATCATCTGCTCCTTGTTTGGATTTACCTTGAATTCACTCTGTAAAGCTCCTGCGTCTAGCAACCATTGGACAATTCAACTCTGCAACACAGGCACGGGGCTGTCGTCAGCCGCCATTCCTGTTTTGAAGGTGTCGATGGTGCATGTAGATTCACACATGACTCACTGAAGCTGCATTTGCATCCCCAATCAGACAGAATGTGAGGAATGCTTGGTGCGAGACACAGGGTGATAATGACAACCCTCAGGGAACTTTAATTTGATCCGTGCGTCACGACCCTGACATTTTTGCCATTTGCCATGTTGCCATGTCCTGTGAGCGCAGCGAGCATGTAGCACAGAATGCATCTGGTTTCAGTGACTCAGTATTAACCTTAAGATGTTTTTTTATGGTTATGGTTTCAGTCTATCTTTCTGTACGATCACCTCCCACCTCTGCGCAGCCCCTCTCTTTGTGCTCTCCCTCTCTGACCCTGGCCCCCAGCTCGCCGACTATGGGGTCTGGGATTTACGAGCCTGTCTCTGACACTTATCCAGAGTCTTATCCGCAGAGGGCTTCCCTATACTTCAAGCTCTCCCTTTGTTCTCTCACAGAGCGCTCTGAGCACTCCCGCAAAGACCTTGTTCTCTGCCAGTGTAATTCTCTCATGCTTAATGTTTTTAATGTGTATCCCTCTCCACCCCGGCGGCCTTTTCATCTTTCCACTTTCCTGCTTTTGGCCTCCTCGCTCTCCCCTCCTCTGTTCCTCCCCATGTAGCTCACTTTCCTGAACACAGACGGAGTCTTCTTGACTGAAATATAGCCCTGCATGTTTGATTTAATACACAGCAGCCTTCCATAAATAATAATGTGTTTTGGAATAGTGGTGCATCCATGTTTCATACACTTGTATAGCCTATTTTGTATATCAGACATGCAGGCTTTCCTGAAATGCTCATTTGTCTGCAACATTCATCCACTTTTTGGACTCCAGGAAACTAATCAAGAAAAGGAGAGGCAAAAATAAGCACATGCAGACCCAAAGGAGGGAGGAAAGGGGACATAGACAGGAAGCAGAGCCAGAGAGTCGACAGTGACACCGTTGATCCTCTCCCGTCTCTTTGTGTCTGGGATCTGGCGGCGTGCCCAGAATTCCTCGCCACGACTGCACGGGACACCCTCAGATTCCCGGGATGATTTGTGTGAATGTGCTGTTATCCCCCTGTTGAGCAGATTTATGTCCAGTTTTATCTTCCCCCTCACTTAGACATCAGCCGGGTCATCATCACAACACTTTACATGCCCGTACACTCAGAGAGGAGACACATTCATCAAGGCCTCGTGACGGGTTATAGTTTTATCAATGATCAAATCCATTTCTACGAGATCACTGCATTATGATGTATGGGAAGACGCTCTGACGCCGGGTAGACAGACACACAGGCTCGTGCTACAGTGCTGGATGTGTGGTCGGTGCAATTGTGAGTTGTGTTGTTGTGATTGTGGCCAATGATGATGATGATGGCTCCAGGGATCTCACATGACCACATCCAATAAAAAAAAGTCTCAGAATTACAAAAAAAACTTTGAGCCTATAGAGGGTCCAGGAGACAGAAGTTGGACTAGACAGGACATGACTGTACTTTTCTGTCTTTCCATGGAAAGACAGAAATAGTTTTATGTTTTAAGTTCTTAACCTGACCCATGTGCAGAGGTCTGGGCCTTTTGGGGCTGAAAGCACAATCTGACAGCTTCCACACTGAAACCTGCTCAGGAAAAGGCAATAAACTATCTGGGTTGGTTTCCCGACATGTGCTAAAAGTGTAGAAAAACAGGATGAGACATGATATTACTTGAAGGACCAAGCTGGAAATATTCTATAAGTTTTTGCTTTTGCCAAAAATATGGGACCAAGAAAATACGACAACCAACAATGTGTTCGTTTCTGTTTTCAATTTACCCCCATGTCGGTTGCTCTAAATCCCAAACCTATATTTTCTATTGAAGATATCAATCTTTGAACAAGGGATGAATGTGTCCAAAATTATATAGTTTATAATTACATAGAGTATAATTACATTTTTAAACATGGCTTAGTATTTGTCAGAGATCATTTTCAACCTCATGAATGAATTTTTTTTAGATGTTTCTGAACAGTTTTCATTATTAAAAAATATGTTTTTATCTGATCACATCAGTTTCTTATTTGCTGGTTTGAATGCATGCACATATTCCTTGACTCTAACTTACTATTATTATTAATTTTATCAGTGATGAGTTTCATTTATTAGATTAAGAACATGAACATGGTTTTAGTCTGGATTTGTTAGATATGAAGAGCCAATAAACATATGACATATGGATTAGACTAAAAATATATTCATACTATAATAAAACAGAGCATTTCAAAAATCTTACTGATGATAATATTTTACATTTTTTAAATCTTAATTCATTTTAATTTACCTAAATTATAATTTTTAGCAGTGAAATTCAACAGTAAACATTTATACATTTAAGAATTCCTTAGTTTGTTGTGGTAGTTTTTTATTTTTCTTGTCTATATTTAAAATGTTGTGTTAGGTAGTTTAGTGATGCAACCACTAGATGGCGATCTAGGTTTGACTGATCCAATGATCAGAGTTTACAGATTTGTTTGTGGGAGCTGTTTGTCTGTTTCTATGTATTAAACTGGATCATAATTCTTTGTTTAGCAATCATTTCATTTTAGTATCTGTGGATGAGATGATTCATTTTGCGTTGTATTTAATGCAGAACAGTGGGAGTCGTCAAGCAGCGTTGAACACAATGTGAGAGGTGCAGTCCACTAGGTGGCGCTCTAACCCACCTGTTCTCTGTTTGCAGAGCAGGAGGAGGATCCCTTGAGAAAGAGGTGGGGTCAAAGGAGGAGGTCCATCCAAGAGGAGGAGTGTTCCCCCCCAGAAAAGAGGGAGGGGTTTTCACCACTGTTAACAAGGGGAGGCGCTGAGAGCACTGACCAATCAGCTTCTAGCAGAAATGCACCAATCAGAGAGGGAGAGGTGCAGGGAGGCAGTCAGGAAACAGAGCAAATGACCCTTGATGAGGCAGAGAGGGGGGAGGATGATGGGGAGGTTGAAGAGAGGAAGAGGGGCCCTGGGAGAGGAGTGTGTGTGTGTGTGTGTGTGTGTGTGTAAGAAAGTGTTCGGTTGGAATAAAATGCCAATGCAGCGTATGATTTATTTATCATTTTTTATTTATCGAAAGATATATTCCTTTTACCAATTGGTGCTAAATATCTGTTCAAGTGTAGAGATAAACAGAATTAGTTTGACTGAGAAAATAAATGATTTACTTTTCGTTTTTTCATTTCATTCCAAATACACAAACCCACAAAACAAGAATTCTTAAAAATAAACACACAGCTGAGGATCAGAAGTTATGCTGCAAGAAAGCTTAAATGAGTAAATTACACAGAAAACATATAACAGAGTTTGCCTTAGAATTATACCTCAAATTAAGGTGGAACAATATTATGAAAATCCTGCTGTTTCGGTTGAAAAAAAAAAAAATCCCTGACATTTTGCTGTTTTTCTTTCTCCAACTTGATTTGAATGTTTACGTGGTCATTTATCTGTTGAGTGACTTTCATGATCCTTGGGCCCTGGAAACCGCTAAAAGTCCTGGTGCATAAATCCCAAGCACACTGGCGTCAATAAAAAAATAAGCATCTTTTACTTCGCTCTTGTTGTTAGATAATAATACTTAATGGTTTTGTAAATAGCATCAGTGCAGTTTACTGTGATGGGAGGCTGACACTATGGAGGCTGGTTCCCTCGGCGTGTCTCCTGACCTTCGGGGGCGTCTCTCTGATGACCAGTTTGGCTGCTGCTCAGAGGGTTGGGGAGGGTCAAAGGTCGCCTGAGACACCCACACGGAGAGCTGCGCTGTGACCTCCAACCCCCCTCGCCGCCATGCAGCTGAACCCTGCACAGCACCTAAAGCAAAGCAGACACACACACAAACATGGAAATATCTAAACTTGTTTTACCTCATAAAAACATATTTTTGAGTTGTTTTCAATTTGCTACGTGGAAGAAGAACCAAGTGAATCAGTTTATTTTTCAGGAACCATAATGATTATCACTAATTGAATTCATGAGATTTTGGAACAGCGATGGGACACGATGTACTGCCCTAATTTATTTACAGATTTTTATTGATTAGACACGCAGCAGGAGGCCGGGAAGAAACAGTAAAAAGAGGAAATACCAGAGAACAGCTTCAGTCGAAAGTCTTCATTTTCATTATTTCTCTTTATATTTATCTGATATATGTGAGGGCATAGTCTGACCTCACACTTTGTGATATTTTTCATATCCACATTTCAATCCACATTGAACCCTTGTAAGAACATCGACCTGCATGTCTGAATTAAAAAGAACACAGCAGTGACTTCTCTCTTATGCACCTCTTGCAGCTAAAACACTTATTTTGGCAGTCTGGTAGAAGAAGACAGTTCCTACCATAATCAACATCCTTCATTTTGAGAAAATGAAGTTTTCTTTAAAGAATAAACCGTTCAAAAAGATCTGTCAGCCTCTTGTCTGTTATCTAAAAATAAAGCACAGCGGACATCCATGGTGTGATTGACTGTTCACTCTCCCTTGACACCTTTTACCAGTGTTATTTTAATTCATTTATTTTCCATTTCATCTTTCCCTGTCATATAGGTCACTTTGTACAGAGCAGAAAGGCAGGCAGGGAGGGAGGGGGTTGTTGCTACATGTTTTTTTTTGCTGTATTTACGTGTTTATTTGGATAAAAATATCTGCTGTAATTTGTTTTTTTTTCTTTCACCTTGTTTTCTCTCTGGAAACACTGACTGAGTTGATGTGTTCTGTCTTTGATGAAAACCAACTTGACAAAACAAAGTCTTATATACTGCAAAATAACAGTCATGGCCTGATAACATAGTTTGAATAAAATATTTATTTTTATTATAAGAATATATAAAAAAAAGTTTTGTAGTTTATGCACAAATAAGGCTAAATACAACTATTGCAATGTTAAGTAATGCTACTTGTGGCTTGGGTTGCACCAGAGTATATGTTAATGTATGTAGTGTAATACCTATTGGGATGGAAGGACCAAACAAAGACAATAATTACATCAAAGCAGATATAATATAACAGCCCTCTAGAAATCCTCCATTCAAATATTGAAGTGCAGGCACTTAACAGCGTCTGTTTACAGTTACAGCAGCAACACTCATGTTTCACTTCCAGGAAGCTTTCAACCTCGGATGCGTTAACTTCCATAAATAAAGAGCACAAAGCAGTCATTCTATATTAAATGTGCTGTGGTGTTGTTACTTGTGTGTAAATACATGTAATCTCATTCTCCTGGTGCCATTTTAGAAAAAAAATTATGAAAATTAATAAAAAGTGATGTCATTAAAAAAAAAAAGAATAATAACAATAAGGGCTGAATGTGTGTAGTGTGGAGATATATAAAGATTTCTTCATGCTATTTTGTTAGCCTACATATTATTTTCCTTTAAAATATTCTTTTATGAAACAATTAAATATTTGTTCTTTAATAAGTGTTCATCATATTCTAAAAGTTAATGACAACAACAGGTCAGTACATTTTTGGAATTAAGGGCATTTAAAGATGTATATATATATATAAGACATGATCTAAGAGGGTTTTTCCAACATTTATAGGTGACCAGGGCATTTTTAATCGACACAGTATTCCAGAAGAACATGCATCAGATCAGTAATGTCAGTTCTAGTGGAAGATAATATCTCTTTTTGTATCATTCAAAACAGAAACCCAATTGAAAAAAAGTGGTGATTGGTTCACAGAGCTTTAAGGGTAAATCTGAAATATGTAAAAATAACTGGCTAACAAGGTTGCACGGTGCTGCAGGTTGTCCATAATCATTGTTTTGCAATATTATCATCACTATGAAATAGACGGAAGAGTTTAACCTGTTAACAAGCTGGAGTGATTTCTAATTTAGGAAACATTTACATTAGAAACAATGCCTTAGTAGAAATATTTTCATTTACATTCATTTAAGTGGAGGTGCAGCTGTTTCTAAACTGGCATAATTCAGTCCAAGTTACCAGGAATGACCATGCTTCATTCATTAGTTTATTAAACAGACAAACTGCGTCCACGGAAACTCGAGGATTAAATCTATTTCCCCTCTATTTTTGATCAATTCAATCCTCACAATTATTTTTTAAAGTAATTTAATTTCAATTGTAATTTATCACCATGTTTTTTATCACCATGACCAAAGACAGTCATTGAGCTTCCTCCTTTTTTTTTTAAAAGGGGAAACCAGTAAATTGCTTTGAAACAGAAGAGCTAAGGTATTAAGTTTGACAAAACAGGATGAGAGAGGCACGCAGGCTTCCAAACAGCACTCAAGTACGACACTGTGCATATTGAATTACCCTCTATCGCCGCACACGCTCGTGCCCGGAGAACAGATATGTGTGAATAAAACCATGTTATCCTCTGATGGTTTGTGATGGTTCTGCTGTAAAAGCATCCCAACTTCTCCCATGTCTCCACTCCCTTTCCCACTCGCTTCTCATGCCATTCCCGGCAGCTACAATTGGGGTTTACAGTGAGTGTGTCTGGTGTGAGACAGGGAGTGTGTGTGTGTGTGTGTGTGTGTGTGTGTGTGTGTGTGTGTGTGTGTGTGTGTGTGTGTGTGTGTGTGTCTCATGCACACAGAGGGAACCTGAGCCGGCCCAGCGCTTTCAGCACGGCTTGTAGGATCCCTGGAGTTTTGAAAGAAGAGAGGGAGACAGGGAGAGAGTCCAATCAGTAGAGATTTTCACATGCACACGCACGTGCACACACACTGCATAGTGAAGCACTGAGTAGTAGGGACAGCTGTGGGATAGTGACATCATTTTGAGTTGCCGACTGGTGCATTTGATCTGATCTGAGGGGGAGATTGAAGCTGAAACACCAGACTGCTCTCTGGACCCACATCCCCTTCCAGACAAACCCTGTGGGTGTCTGTGTGTCTGTGTGTGTCTGTGTGTGTCTGTGTGTGTGCATGTTTATGAGCACCAATAAAACCACAACACTGAACAATTTTTTCTCTCCCCTCTGTCTCTGTTTGCCTCTCGTTGTCTCTCTCCCACCCTGCCCCTGCCTGCTGATGGATGCGTTGTATATATTCCTTGCAGTAATCAGATCCCGCTCTTCCAGGGATTGCTGTAAATACAGTCTGCAGAAGTGCCACGCTGCCTGGCAGACAGGCTGACTGTCTCTGGCAGGGGTTTAACCAACACTCTGAGGCCTGGCATTGTGCTGCGGGGGCCCCTGAGGGCACGAAGGAACACATGATGCCTCCCTGTGACAAGATTAGTGCTGGCTAATGGTGGTGCGTGTGTGTGTGCGACAGACTGAGGGGTCATCCTGGGTCTGTGTTAGCACAGACGTGTAGATTCATTAGACATTCGACTTGATATGAGCTGTAAATTAGCTGCTACGTGAAAATTAGTGGCGCAGCGGAGTGGTGCACTGATGTGACTTTTTGCAGCTCGGTGAAGATGACACAAACCACAGACACACCCTAACATACCCACACATGAATCCACACCCTCACACACCCACAAACACACACAAACGCGCACACACAAACACACACTTATGTCATAAAATTTGAATGGAACCCTTCTCTCTCAACTGATAGATACCTTGAGAGCCAGATCACCACGATGATCTCCCAATGCCATCAGCACCCATTGCTCACACACTGACACACACAAGCACGGATACAGAGCCATTTGTGTGTGTGTGTGTGTGTGTGTGTGTGTGTGTGTGTGTGTGTGTAGTTTTTGACATTAAGCCAGGGCATGGGAAAAGTACCTCCTTAAAAAGCAAAGCAAACAATCACTCCCACTAATACCGAATTCCACGATCACGCCGTAAACAAAACAACATGTTTAGACAGCTGTGCTTGAACACACACAATCACACGCAGAGGAAAGATACTTACAGCATTTAATAACGTTCATTAAATAACAGGGCCTAACACTATGTACATTTTTTGCCAGAGTAGTTTTCACATCCAGATAGAACAATAACGAACTGAACAAAGCAGTTGAGCCAAAAACATCCTAATTAGTAATTAAGCTCTTTACCTAATAACTGAATAGCTTTTTGTTTCCCTGCTTTTAATGACTGTGTCTGCATGACTATGAACTGTATTACCACTGTAACCACTTGTACTGCTTTTCTTGAGCTTTGAGTGGGACCTTTTTAGTCTGAGCTGAAAAAAATCATTGCTGTGGATGAAATCATAACAGCTGCTGAGCTTACATGTCAACAGATGTATCGCCATGACAACTGAGCAAACTCCATCCACTGACGGAGACCATGTGATATGGTGTAAAGCTCCCGAAATAAGAAATGATGGATGAGATGAGACTTTTCAAACTTTTAAAGACAATAAAAGTTAGATATTATAAATATGCACCAAAGAATTTCACTATAACAACATTAAATCAAATATTGTTTGATAGATATCCACGTTGCTTATTGATTAATTAAGGTGAACACATTTATCCACATATATATTGTATATATTGCTTGTGGTTTTGATTTGGGGGTGTTTTTCATGGTTTGGGTTCGACTCCTTGGCTCCAATGAGGAGAAATTCCACTTCAAAGACCATTTTCTTGTTTCAACATGACAACGTCCCCCATGTACTGAGTTGACTCTGACGTGCAACTCAGGTAAATATAGATGTTATCATTTCCACTTCTTAATTTGAGTGTCCACATGCTTTTAGCTGTATGACTTCCTCAAAAAGTTGTGGTAAACCATTTTTTTGTCTTGGCAGTGTTTCTTCACCACCGTGCCAATAAAGCTAATTTGTATTCAGCCGAATTGACATGTTGAGAAACAAGAGAGTTAGAGACAAAGAGATGCAGAGAGAGAGGCTAATGGAAGCGAGCAGAGGGCTACCACCCACTGGAGCAGACAGCGCACACGGTCTCACTCTGCAGAAAGTCAGCCTACACACAAAAGGTACAAAAGCCATCTGGGCTATGCGGCTACTCTACATCCAGAGACAATGGGGGCTCATTCACGCAGTCCAGCCCAGCCAGGGCCATCTGCTCTTGGTGAGAGTGAGTGGGAGAGGGGACCCCCTGTACCTACCAGGAGCCCCCGACTTCCAAAATGCAGAAGTGTGGATATCAAACAGAATAATATTAGAATCAGGGGTATGAAAATATGAATGAAGATGAGCCAACACAATGGAGGTGGTGACTGAATCAGGCGTGTACGGCAGAAGTCTGCAGAAAGCCTCCCACCTTGGGAACGAGAACACGTGTTGGGATTTTCTAAGCAGCAATAATGAAAAGAGAGCAACTGTTACAACAGCGGGGGGCAAAGATGGCAGAAAGGGAGTGTGGATGCATGCAAACATCTATACGTAGAGCACGCAAGCACAGAGGCACACAAACTGCAACATAGCAGCGGCCATTCATCATGCAGCGCAAAAAGAAACAAAGAGAGGTGTGAGAGAAAAAGAGGCCACATTTATACTTCTACGTTTTAGTTTGAAACCCAGCGTTTACAAAGTGTTTTAGCTCTGTGTCAGTTCTAATCCCGAACAGTCCTAACATGCCTTAAAATGCATATAACATGACCACTCATGTACACTGGGCATGCACGTGCTGGTGTACGCAGAATTTGGTTGTTAGTTGCAGAAAGGGCTAGGCTACAAATGAGAGGCAGTAATGGCAAATAATAGCTCATCTCTTATGCATGTAAGCAGTTGTTTCATTGTAAAATACAGAATTTAACCGCACAGGAAAGACAACAGGGTCAGCAACACTTGTAATTGATTATTCATGTACATCTACACTGAAGGGTCTTGGTTAATGCCAGTTGATTTCTTCTAGAAGGGGGTCATATGATAGGAGCCCGATGGATCAGCGAAGGCTACGTCGTGACCAAGAAGACCCGATAATCAAACATTGTGACATTGTGTCCATGTCGAACGGGGCCAGCAGCGTTTCCAAACTTCTCCGTTTTAGTGGAGTAGTGTGGGGGCCAAGAGTATCTGCAGTACAGATGATGCGTCTTCAAATTAGAAAATATAGTAGCATGGATGTAGCCTTGGAGTATCTTGTATGTACCTCTTCAGCCTGCAGCTTTCTGTGTGGATTTGCACTCCATTTGGTCTGTAGGTGTGAATGCGAGTGTAAATGTTTTTTTTCTTCTCTATATGATAAACTGGCGACCTGTCCAGGGTGTACCCCCACCTCTTTATCAGCTGTGATTGGCTGCAGCTCCGGCCATGACCTTTAAAGGATAAGCAATATAGATAATGGATGGATCCAGGTCTGGGATGTGCAACTAGAGCTTTGAAACCACATGAAAGCAAGCACACACTGATGCACACATGCCCACATGTAATAATGCTATTCATGAACACATATCTATCCTTTAGCATCAAACCATGTGATTTCCCATTCAAATATTGTTGTAGCCTATATGTATTACCCATAGAACCCATATAAAAGAAAACTACTGTTAGAGTTTTACGCTTGTAGAGATAGATGCTCAGTTTTAATCCTGACTGGACATTGTGGTCACACAAAAATCCTCATGACTTCATATACTGAATGAGCTGAACTGAAATGAGTACAAAAGTTGGTGCGTGGCTTGTTTCCTCTGTGTTTCTCAAATCCTCCTCCAGTTGTTCACTCTTATTGAATCATCTGGTTTCATTTCAGTAACAGCGCCAACGGTTTCCCTTATAGCTGTTTTAATCAAAACTTTTATTCAACAGTGGATGGAATCATTGTGTATTGTGTGGGAGAAGTCGCTCATCGTGACAAACCCTCAGAGTTTAATGGCGCCCCGACTTTACTGTCGTGGTTCATTCTCACTGATCAGCATCATTTCTCAGCCACAGCAGGCGTCTGGTTTTTAGCAGAAAGCTCTGTGAAAACAACTGTGAGCTCAAATGACAGGCAGACAAAGTTGGTAGCTAGCAGCTAGCCACACATCAAAGTCGGGGCACACAACAATATTAACAGGATTAACTCGTAGACCAACACTTGCCTGTCATCGGCTGCTGTGTCAGACATGTCAGCGTTTGCTCTCTACGGTTTCTATGTGTCAACGGTGTCCGCTCAAAGCTTTTGTGCATCAACTACTTTCTGTCACCGACTGTTTACATTCACTGATTGTGCAGTGAGAGGAGCATATTTCCTATGGCGGAGTATAAAGAGACTTGATGACGACTGTACACATGTAGGTGTGAGACTCAGTGGGTGCAAATACATAAGGTAAATGATGGATAGACTGTATTGATGTAGTGCTTGTCCAGTCTTATTGACAACTCAAAGCACTTAACAAGTCGCATTCTTTCACTTTCGCTGTATACAGTATGCAGCACATTTTTTCTATCACACACCATTCATTCCATGTCGGGAATAGCCCTCAGGGCCCTGGGGATCAAACAACCGACCTTCTGGTTTGTGGACGACCTGTTCTACCTCCTGATTTACAGCGTATCCGTCTGCTGTCATGACGTTTATGAGAGTACAGTTCAAACGCGGACATGGAAACATCTGAGTTAACTCGGGGGCACTGCGTCAAGCAAGCCACTGATGAGATGCCGCATGAGGATTTATGCCCTGTGCTAATGAATGGTTTTGTCCTCAGACACAAGCAGTGCCTGAAAGTATGGAAATCCCCCTCAGCTGCTGACAGACACTTGTCAGAGGCCTCAGATTAATGAAGGAGTCTCACAGTCAGCTGATTCCCCGAAGACCAACGCGGATCCTCCCCCCGGGGCTTAGGTGACCTTTAACTGGTCAGAGATTGTATGTTAACACAGGAGCTGTGAACCAACACATGTATCAGCATAATATATATATATATATATATATATATATATATATATATATATGTTCTATTTATAAAACCAAAATCCAGCACTAAAGAACTGGAATTCACAGTCACGGCAGATCCACTAATCTTTATGTTTACGGTGTTTATGATGTAATAAATTATTCTGCAAGAAAGACATTTGTTGATATACAGTTTATTGCATCCAGGACTGATTGTATTTGTGGTATTATTATGTATCTGCTCCATATCTGATGAAGCATCTGCATCACATCACTATGTGAGAAGGACGACAGATGATGTGATGACAATTTTCAATGAAAAACATGAGGACAGCAGACAACCAACTCGAAACAATTCACATCACTCGTTTTAGTTTGTATTTGTGGTTGATCTGTTAGTTAGGAAAGTACCCATTACATTTGTTTTACATTCTGAGGGCGTTTTTTTCAACATTTTCCTTGTTTTCTCAGAGAATAAGGATCTTGATGGAAAAATATATGTGTAGGGGAGTGAGTGTGTTGTTGGAATGTGGTTTCAAAAGGGGACTTTGGGGCCTTGGTGGAGCTATGTGCTCTACTTAGTGACATTCTAGTTTTGGCAGTATGATTACTGAGGTAGGCTGACACACAAAGCACAAATCACCAATCCTAGAAGTATAAACCAGCCTTTGTGGGTACTCAGCGTGAAGGAGGTCATTAGAGATGGATCCAAGATGCAACTTTGATTGGCCGTTGTGGTGACAGTTGTGGGTACATGTTTAATAATGTGAAAAGCTGCTCTGTGGACAGTCTGAATATTGTTGTTTCATAAATCCTGATTTGATTAGACAATTTGCCAGTTTATCTATTGTACATGCACATTCAGTATCCATCTACCTCCATCTCTTTCTCTCTTGTGTATGCACGTGTGTGTGTGTGTGCGTGTGTGTGTGTGTGTGTGTGTGTGTGTGTGTGTGTGTGTGTGTGTGTGTGTGCGTGTGTGTGTGTGTGTGTGTGTGTGCATACCCGCAGGGGCAGAAAGAGGCTTGTGACAGGCTTTGACAGGTACGGCATGGTGGCAGACCTCTCAGCTGTCAAACACACAGACGAACTAAAGAAACCAGAGATAAAGAAACCAAAGATAAAGAGCGCCGACGCAAGGAGAGTGACGGACTGACAGCTGAGAACACAGAAATGAATGAGAGACAAAACATTAGAGTCCTCTGTCACTCCTCATATTCCTCTTCCCTCCATCCCACCTCTCCGCTGTATGATTCCTCGCTTAGCTTTGTCGCCTGTCGACACCTGGCCTTCACCTGGACAAATGCTGACATTGCGCCACCCGGCTGCTTCGCACAGGCAAATCCAAATACACTGTAGTCTGAGTGCTGTAAACCTGCCTGAGCATGAGGGTAGTGGAGCTGCGATCGCTTAGAGTCGCCACCATGTATGAACATGCTGTCTGAAGATATGCAGACACAAGATCCAGAGTCACCGAATGAGCATTCAGGAAAACGTAACGGGGAGGGAGTGTGCAATGGGAGATCTGTTTGTGTTTGTGTGTGAGTGTGGGTACTCGTTTGGGTTACCTCTTCAGGAGCTTTTCCAGTAGACCTAATGGGGACCAAAGCTCAGTCCCAATCAGGCAAAACGTAATGTCTGAGCTCCTAGATAAAGTAGGGTTTTGATGAGGCTGTCCAAAATAAATGGAAGAGAATGCAAAGTCCAAATAAGGATAGCTGTGCAAACCTGTATGTGTGCATCCTGTTTCCTTGATGAAAGGCTGTTGACGGTTTAGTTGGAGTGTGCTGTCAGGGCCTATCACCTTGACAACCAGGCCTCACTCACGAAAGAGAGAGGCAGTGAGAGGCCCCATGGTTTCTAACCCCCTGTAAAATCAATGTATACATACACACACACACACACACACAAATGCATTCTCCCCATTCATGAAGCTTGAGATAAATTTTACCCGAAACTCAACCTGTTTACTGAAATCCTCCACTGCGTGTGTGAGGCTGCAGCAGCTCACCTGGCTGGTAAGGTTGAAAACAGGTACACAAGGTCGTGGGAAACAAGCGTGCCCCTTTGTGTGTTTGTGCATTGCGAGGCACACAGGTGTGTTTGGCCTCGCACCAAAGCACGTGAACGCATTGTCAGCTGAGCTATTTTCCTACGTTGAGTCTGTCACCGTAACTCAACGGAGGAGTCGAGATCACGGCGGCAGCCACAATAGCGTCGCCGTGCACAAAAGGCAGGATGGACAGATAAGGGATGCACGGAAAAGCAGAGGAGTGTGCAGCTTGAAAGACGGATGGTCTAATAGACAGATGATTTAAGTGACAAGAGAAATGACAGATGCCGCCAGATGAATGGACAGATTGACAGACGGAGGGAAGGGCGGACAAATGAATAAAGACGCAAAGTGACAAAAAAAGCGAAGAAAGACAAATGGAGGCAACAGATAGATGATCTCTCGGGCAACAGCAGAAAGAAGCTGGTGTGTTTAAACCGGTGAGTGATGAAAACAATAACCGCTAAATCTGACTGACTGCGTTGAAAGTGATTTATTTTCACACGTTTTACACCTCGACCTGAGGCCCCGAAGTGTTGACATGCTTCCGAAGTAGACGAGAACCAGCGTCTAAACTGGTCCTGGCTCTCCTGTCTCGGAGTGGACTTCCGATTTGTTCTGCTTGACTGGACGGCCAAAAAAACGCAGGATGGGAAGGTGGGCGGTGGGGGGAGGGAAGGAGAGCTAGCGTTCCCCTGCTTCCCCTCAATAGAGCCATCTGACTCTGAAGAGGGTGGATTCCCTCTCTCCCTGCTTCGACCTGTCACATCTATCAATGCTGCGGCTGACGGGAGAGAGAGCAAAGGCAGCGCTCTCAGTGGCGCACACTCCCCATCAAGCACACGAGGGAGGGAGGAGTGTGTGTGGAAGTTTGACTAATACCTCATAATTACGTTGCGTGGCTCCAACCCTCAAAGGGCTTTTGTCAGTGTCTTGCTGTGAGTGTTGATATCTTGTTATTTATGTCCCTGGTGTTGCCCCGCTTGTTTTTGTTGCCTGTCTCGGTTTACTGTCTTCTGTCACTTGAGACAAACTGTCTTGTCGCGGCTGTAATAGTAATCAGCTGCAGCATACATTCATCGTGGATCCAGCACGCCACAGTCGCATCACATAAAGACAGACAAGCCCCACTTCATTTCTGGCTTGTAACTGTCAACACTTACGATGGTTTAAATCGCAGATCCACTTCAGAGTGACTACAAATTGTCTTTTATTTTCATCACTTTCCTCCAGTGAAAGTTCTTCTTCATCTTAATTGCTTTTCAAAGTGAAGATTTTTCTGTGGACCCACAACACGAGTTGTTATAGGTCGTTTTCACACCTGAAAGTCCGAACCACTGTTCTTTGTTACTTTGTATAAATTAGATTCAGTTAGCTTTGGTATCACATTGTGATTTAGGGAGCACAATAAAGATTATGTGTGACATACGTACTTCCTGTCGTCATCACCTACGAGCGCTCCCATATTGCACTACCATGTTTCTAAGGAATGGACAAACACTAGAAAGGCACTTTTGACTTTTTAGAAGATTTCCAGGCAAGGGAAGAGCAATCTCATCCATTCATCCTCTTCTCCCAATCTCATCCCTTCTTAATTAGTTTGTTGCATGTTTCATTCTAGCTACTGCTACTCCGTCCATTTTTTCCCCGAAACAGCCAATATCCACTCAGACATTTAAATTAAATGTTGTTATTTGGTTCTTCCCTTGTGAAGAGGCCATAAAATCCCACACACTGCGGATTTACACCTGAGGCAACTTTGCAAAATGTTATTGCCAGCGTCTCATTCACGGAATTGAAGTACTTTTATTAACCAAATTAGTGTTTCAGCTGCTGTTACCCTGCAAACGTTTAAGGTAACAGTTTGAAAATTAAAATTAAAAAGTCACTGCAGTTCACCCATTATGCCACTTTAATGAGGATGCATGAGAAGTTCGGGAAAGTGGTTGTTAATTGGGGTGCATGCATGTAAAAACTGTCACAGTGAATCCCTCCTGTGGTGAATGTGCAGCAGAAGAGCAGCTACATTAGAAGGAAAGCAACAGCAAGACTTGTAGTTCAAAGGTTAGAGGTCATGAAAATGTCTTAAGTGGTAGGATCAGATAATCGCCACGGCCTCATTTGTTACTGCTCCATATAAAGTTGTACATACTCCACCCGTGTACCAACAACATATTTGTGGTACAGAGATAAAGTTTTATAGTTAATGCTCCTTGGCTTTGCGGAGCAGTTTAGCTCCCTTCAAGGGTTATTCAGCGTTATTCTGATTTACAGTTTGTTTACAGCACCATCTGCCAGCGATACTGAGCTCAGTTTTAGCTGTAATTTTCTTTTGATGCATGGACTGATTCATTCCCTGCTAGGTGTAAATCATTGTTGTAGCTATCATTTTTAATCTGTGCATGGGGAAACATATTTTTTTTCTCTTTGCACATTGATGGACACGGAGCAGCACTTGTCAGTCAGTGAGTTTGATGCCGAGATTGTTACAAATGCACATGTGCAAGTAATCATCTTCTCACTTTTCTTTTTTTTTTCTTTCTTTTCACAGACATGAGAGACAAACACACACACACACACACACACACACACACATCACACCCAGAAGTAAAGCAGACATTTTGAACGTTTCTCTCATGTCACTCTGTACCTCACAGCTGTGGAACAAGAGGTGGTGAAAACTTAAAAGAGACAGTATAGCCTGGCACACACACACACACACACACACACACAAGCTATCAAGCTCAAGTTTGTACACTCGGTGACACATTCCCACTGACCCTTCAGTCTTGTCCACACATGCACATGCACGCGCGCACACACACTTGCGAGTTCAAGTCTCTTATTCATTAATCTTCATTTCAACACACACTCTGGCTGCCGTCAGCACATATGCTCCCAACAATCACTTGGCACTGGGCACTCTCTCCCTCTCTCTCCCACACAGACACACACACACGGACAAACACAAAAACAAGCTCTCAGAGGGTGAGATCTGATTGCTGACACTGATACCAGGTCACCTCCTGCTGTTGGGCTGTCCATCTGGCTGCCTGATCAGAAGACAGAGTGGGGTCCTCACAGCGGGGGCCCCTGTCACTGTGCATTAGGACAGGGCTGACGGCAGAGCCGAGCTGACATTGAGGATAATATTGGAATCAACAGAATCCTTTGGTGCCGGTGTCACATCGGGATTACAGTGCAACATGATGACATGTGAGGTTGAGTCGTTTCGAGGGCACAATGTTCCCCCGATGATCCCGTGAAGATCTTTTGCAGGAGTTTTGCCAAGTCCAAGCAACAAATCCACGTGATGTGTGTGTGTGAACCACAAGTGGCTCAACTTTGAGACCCTCGATGGCCTACTTTCAGCCACAATGTCAGAAATTACCCTTGACAAGAGATGCTAGTTTATTATTTCCCATCTTATTTCTGTGGTTTGCAGGGAGTTTTATAAATCAGAGCTGGACCTCTTGAAAGATCTCACGTTGGTTAAAAAAAAAAAAAAGAATCATGTAGTCCACAGAGATGTGATGCCAATCCACTCAGTTTTTACAATGTTGTTTGGAGAGATTTCCAAATAGTGGGAACTCTGTGTTTGTTTGAATTGTGTTTTGACCAGGGGTGACTAAATCTAGCCCTCTTCCCCGTCTCTGATTCACTACAACAGAGACAAATAAACTCCAACCCTGTGTTTGGCCAAGCAAATCAGTGCTGTTGAATGATTCAATCCCAGCAGTTTATTATGGTTTTTACGCCATGCATTCCAAATGAGGGCCTGAGCACGAACAGGCACGTAGGAAAAAAAACAGGCACTTATGCTTTGTATATTTCTCTATCTTTCACTTTTCTGTCTGTGGGCTCCCTCAATGAGCCTCTTGTTCTGAAAGATGAATTTAACTTTTTTGTCGTAGCACTGTAATAAATGCAAACAATGAGGAAAAATTAGAAAAACTGCACCCTTTGTTTTTTATGTCACTGGCTGTTCCTTCACAAACTGCACTGAGACGAGAGGGCTGTGTGAGCTGTTGCATTTTACGCCGGTGTCCCCGGCTGTGTCTCGGCTGTCAGTGACACATTTGGGGTGCGGGATGGGGGGGGGGGGGGGGGGGGGGGGGGGGGGGCGGTGGGGTGACAGGAAGGTTTAGGTGTTGTAATCAAACTCCCTTTATTCCCCGAAGGCTCGTTACAACGCTCAAATTCTGCACTAATTGGCCAGCGAGTCACATGGCAGCCAGGGACCCTGTCTGCCCGCTAACCCCCAGAGAGTGAGAGCGACGAGAGGAGGGAGAGAGTTTTATGATTTTCAATTTGTAACAATAAATAACTTTTAAGTTGATTGTCCGGGCTTGTACAACAGTGTACATCGTGTGAAATGTGGCTGTGGAAGCAGCAACAAAACTCTTGTGGTTCTAGTGTGAAAAACCACATTGATTTGAGAACGTAGTCCCAAGAAACACTGCAAAACTACACTGTAAAAAAACATTACTGACTCAGGGGTTAAACATTTGCTTCACTGTCATGTTCACACTAATGAAGAATGTGTGTTTTCATGTGAGATTTCTGTTTGCAGATGGATTTTGAAGGTAAATGGATTCGGACGTGCCCTGGTACTAAAGATAATGAAGTGTAACACATAAAGCTGGATGATGCAGCCGTGGTTTTTCAATAATTGGACCGGGAAGATAAACAATCTCCCTTTATCTGCTCCACTATCTCTGTGAGCGTCTCCTCCACCTCCTCTGCCCCATTTTCCTCGTTCCCCGAGAGCCTCCCTTCCCGAGGTTTATGGCTCGCAGTTCTTTGACTGCTGAACCATTACCCCAAAGAGCAACAAACTGATCTGTGGTCACACTTTATAAGCTGTCAGCAGAACCGTGCTCCTCTGCCGACAGGTGAGGAATGTTTTCGTTCACCTCTCTGCCTCTCTGTGGGTGTCTCACACACACACACACACACATATATACACACGTCTTTTTCTCTGCACCTGGGCTCAGCACTTTAAAGATGAAAGGAGAGGGACAGCAGTAGGCTGAAGATGAGAGGTGGAAGAGGGAGGGAAATGTGATCCATCATCACACAGGTCTTCTTTTTTAAGCTCCTGAGCCGCATCCCACCCGCCCCTCCTCAATCCTGTGGGGTGTCCCTGGATCGAAGCAGACTTTTCCACTTTTACGGCCCTTTACACAACTCAACCCACATTAAATGACAAAAGAAGTTGTTTGTCCACATTCTCCCGACATCTCAGCGTTTACTCATATTGCTGCAGTTTCAACAGGTCAACATTTGTTTGTCACTTAACTGTTGAAAAAGCAAATCCGCTATAAGACTACAGTAAGGTTTTGAGAAAGTTAAAATGATTGCTTCGTCAAAGGTTAGGTGTTTCTGAAACACTTTCACACGGAAAAGTCGGCTTCCGAGCGGTTGCTAAGCAGTGCGCTTGTTTTTTGGGGGCGTAGCTTTGACAAGAGGACCAATGGGATGGGGCGGGATGTATCAGTTGCAAATTTTTTATAGTGTAGCCTACGCTTGCTGGCTTTGCCAGGATTACCAACCCTAGCTTTACGATAAGGGGGCATTTTTGGAAGGATGGTTTCCTTTTTTAAAGTAATTTTTCAGGCATTTAGTATGATAGTATGGAGGAAGAATGGGGGAAGCTGAAGCAAAGAGCTATGTTGGAATCAAACCCACGGCTGCTGCAGGAGGTCCATAAGGTCCCCCGTATGTGGGACACCCACACTCCAAGTTTCCTTTAACCGTTCAATAGCACTGGTTATACTTTCAAAAATAATAACACAAGAAATAAACACACAAAAAGGACAAAACTGGGCAAAAAAATAAATGGCCGTCCATAATTTTGGTTGCCGGACCACTTTTTGGGCCTCAGCTCTTTGTGTTGATTCAAATTAACTGTGAATTTGTTTGTGTCCATGTGGCTGATTAGTGCATGTTTGACCCAGGCTAAGGTTTCACTTGTCTGACTTGTTGCCCACCCAGCAGCCATCATGGGTAGCTGCCTACGGAAGAGAAGGATTGGGGGAAAACACGAGGCCCTGGGGTTGGCGTGTCACCATTGCTCAGCGTCCTTTGGCCTTATTGCAAGTCTGCATACACACAGACACATGCACGAAAATGTTCCAGCCATCAGTTTGTATGTGACATCAGACTTCTTGACAAAGACAAGCTGGCCCAGCAGTCTCGATTTTAACAAGCTCCAGCTGAGGGTGGTCAAACGCCAGTGTGTGTGTGTGTTGGTACCCACAGTGACACAAGGCAGCCTGTATATGTGTCTACTCCTTCATTTCCTGCTCCTGTGAGACAGACTTTCCTCTTACAGAACATGGCAGCTCACCGTTGGGGGGCAAATTTTCCTGTTGTGAGTGAATGTGTGTGTTACCAGTGAGAATGAAAACGCGCGCTCACAAAGAGGAATCAATCGTACTTGTTGCTGATTGAACAGCGACTCCACCCCCTTGCTCTCGTCTACCCCTGCCTCTTCTCCCTCCTCCGTTGCGAGCTCTCCTCAGCTGTGAGTGATTAACTTGATCCAGTGGGGCGGGTGATGGTGGTGGTGGCGGGTGGGGGGTTGAAGGGTGAGAGGAGGGGACAGGGTACTCACTCACTGGCTGAGTAATGGCTTCCAGAGACCCCCGACTCCCCGGCTCTGTGCAGCACGAGGGCTAATCAGGAGTGACGGCTCGGCCCGTTTGGACAGTGTAAAGGCAGCCCTGCTCCTGTCAGGCACAGACATGGACAGCCCCCCCCCCACTCACACCCTCTCCCTTCACCACAGGA
The DNA here is from genome assembly GCA_026259375.1 of Verasper variegatus. Taxonomy (NCBI): domain Eukaryota; kingdom Metazoa; phylum Chordata; class Actinopteri; order Pleuronectiformes; family Pleuronectidae; genus Verasper; species Verasper variegatus. The sequence continues at coordinate 11,810,181 of CM048038.1, forward strand.
CCCCCACTGCTAGGCTGCTAGTCCCTACCACAACCACGTGATGGGGAAATGCTGAAGTGGGGGGGGGGGGGCAGCCGGGGAAAATAGGGAAGGCAAGAATAAGAGAATAATTCAAGCAGATTTGAGATTGAGAAAGAGAAAAGGCAGCCAAAGAATGGCGCACAGGGAGATACATGGAAGGCCTCTGTGCTGGATTCATGTCTGTGCGTGCTTGTGTGTCAGACTGACTGTGTGTGTTTAATGGAACCTCTGAGCAGCTGGGGGAAGCCCATCATGTTCATTTAACAGTACAGATCTCAGGCAAAAAGCAATACTGAGGTTACCGCGCCTGTGTGGGTGTGTGTGTGCGCGCGTGTACTGTATGTGTTTGTTCACTAGGGTTATGATGCGGTCTGCTGATTCGTGCTGTTTCCACGGTGATTGGTTTCCATCACGCGTCCGAGGGACAAACCATCGACAGCGCTCCCTCCTCCTCCGCGACCCGACTTCTTTTCATTTTTCAATTTCACTCTCATCAACTACTGCCGCCTGTTTTTTCCATTTTTCTATTTGCGGCCGATGACAGAAAGTGTGTGAAGTGTGAAATTAGAAAGAGCGTGTGTAAATAATGGCGTGTAACACGGAGAACACACACGTGAACAAACGCGCGCGAAAACACGTATACACTATTGCATAAGCCGGGAGACAAAAGTCATTACCTTCAAACTGAGCGATGGGAAAAAGTGAACTGAATAAATAGACTTGCCTCCAAATGACATAATTACAAACAGAGGATGATAGTGTGCATTCTTCTCTTGTGCACAACATGCAAAAATAGGCCTGTGTTACTTTAAGGCATTGACCGAGACATTATGAGCAGAGTTTAAGTGTGTTATTTCGTCCTTTTGAGGTCTCTCTGTGAAGGAGCCCCTGTTCTATGTCGCTCTTTGGCACACACACCCACACACGCACACAAATACACGTCTTGTCTCCCCCACCCGGGTTTAACTGTCTGACAGAGTGAGATGTTGGCGTGTTGGAGAGCTGGAGAAGGAGGTCAGGGGCGCAAGGGCAGTCAGGTCCCTCAGACGTCCATCAAAATGACAGGTACCCCTGCCTTATAACTCCCTGACCCACCCCAAAACCTAGTTTCCCTCCTTTGCAGACACACACACACACACACACACACACACACACACACACACACACACACATGTGGAAACACACATACTGAAATACCAGGCCTAAAAAGTAGCCCCGCAGCGAAGGAGACCAGCTCTCCGCAATTAGGACATTCTGCGGCCATGAAATCATTCTGAAAATTAGCTCCAGGAAGCGAGAGGAGGGAGACAGAGTCCTAAAGACAGACAAAAAGAGAGGCAAAAAGAGAGGGGAAAAAAATGAGAGTGAAAGAAAAGGGGTGAAGTTAGGGGAGGAAGAAAGTGTTCTGGATCTCCTCAGCAGTCAAACGAACTGGCCACATGTGCTGGCAAGACGAGAATGAAAGAATTTAAAATTATCCCAGATAATGACGGCTGTTAAGATTAACAATTAATCCTCTGGCCTCCTGACATGTTAGATTTGGATCTGGGGAAACGGCTGTAAAAGGTGTGAAGGGCTCCAACAAGGACTCAACTAAAACACTCTGTGTGTGTGTATCAGTGTGTGTCTGTTTGTGTGTGAGTGCGTGAGTGCCTCCGGTGGCTGACAGTGTCCAGGCCCCGGGTCCTGACAGGAGAAGGAACTAGGGTTCGGATCTCAGCTCACGACTGAAGAGACCTGCTCTATGTTCAGCATTCGTCCTCCACTTGGCCACAACGTCTGTTCTATTTTCTGCGGGTCTGCGGCGCTCCTGTCACCCCCGGTTTACCCCGCTCTGACCTTCTGCCATTACACAAACAGCATCTGCCAGCGATCAGCCCCTGACAAGCCCTAAGTAACACAGGGACAACATTACCCAGTGCCACCCACCCTCAGGCCAGCCTGTCTCCTATAAGCTAAGCATTTAGGAGATAGACTTGGGGATCGCTTGCTGCTGGACAATTCTACTAACTTTAGAATAAATGGATGTGTGTCTCAGTGTGTGTGTCTCAGTGTGTGTGTGTGTGTGTGTGTGAGCAGCCAGCTGTGGGCTGTTAGTAGCGAACTCAGCTCAGTAGGGAAGGGGCACCAGATGGTTGGCGGGATGGAACGATTGAAAGTTGAAAGGAAAAGGTGTAAATTGCAATTAGAGCAGACCAAGAAAACCCTTCAGAAAGGGGGAAATTGCCAAGCGCAGCAGAGGCTTGATCCACCACTGAACCTGAACATTTCCACCGCCTTAATCCAGCGGTATCCTGCCGAGATACACAAACAGTCACATCAAAATAGACACGCAGTTGCTATGCAATCAATACACATCAGCTTCACCGTCTATATGCCCACGTGTGCGCGAGGGGATGTTTGCACGCACGTATGCATCGCACGTCAATGAAAACACATCCTGCAGAGATTTCTATACCCTGACATGTTCTACAATGTCCTGACTTTTCCCATGCACCCCTGCTCATCTGCGGAGGGAAGTTTCGATGGACAATACCGCCGCAAGTTTCTTTTTTTATAATTCGGATCTTGTATCGTTACAACAACACATGTTTTTCTCAACATGTGGAAACTGACAGCGGTGCGAGGATCACGCGATCATGCGAGCTGCTAATCAAGCGATGGGAGAGGTTGGGAATTCCTCTGGAGGCAGACAATGGAGGCAGTGGTGTGTTTTTGTGGTATCCGGAGCAGCAGGCGTTGGGAAATCAACTTCAGCTGAACACACAACACAACCACTCAAACACACACACACACTATTATTTGACGAACATTTGGCAAGAAAAGAACTGATCCTGATTAAAGGCTGCACACTTGTGTGATGTATGTTTCTGCTGATGACATGTTTCTTTCCCGGTGTTGTCAGCGTGTTAGGACATGTTAACTTTTCTTCTGTGTGAACTCTCTTGTGTGTTCATTACTGTGTGCGTCTCCTTTTTGATTAGCTGCTGTTGCTTTCAGGTGTCCCTCATTCCTCTTGCTCTTTAATCAGAGCTCGGGCCCCTGTCGTCACAGGAAGGAAACCCTGGTCTAGGAAGTGCCTGTCTGATGCTGTGCAGCTGGCCTCACTGCGGCTCCAGTGCCAATCGGACATCTATTCATCTGAGGAAAAGGAAAACTGCCATTCCCATCCTCAGTTGTTCCCAAATCCAGTTACTGTAGAATCCTGTCGTGAATGGGAGGCGCGGCCTTCAGCGTCTTTGTTTTGAGCTCAGTGATCGACGTCTTGTTGATGGATGTGACAGAAATACACACAAGTTTCAGTCCATGACTCAACACCCCTGCATAAAATTTTCTGAGGAATGTTCCTTTAAAAAAAAACAAAAAAAAACTGGAGTTGCGTCTGAAGTGCAACATGGGTCATCAAGCCCTCACTCAGGCGCTGAGTGATGATGTCATTCTTAGGAAACCACCACTGGGACAGCAGAAGGAAAATAAGAGCTGTAGCATGAAAAGAGGGGGAAAGACAGAGATTGGAGGCGACGGGTGTGATGTGAAAGAGTGTTTCTGGGCGCCGTGGCGGAGATCTCGCAGTGCGGTTGCTGGCCAGCTGAGGGTTTTTAATAAACAGCCTGTTGAAACATGACAGGAATATTGGGCAAAATCGTGGTTGCTTTACTGTGATGACTGCAGTGACTCCTTGGACCTGACCCTCGGAGACCAAGCTGATCGGGGCAGGGAAAGAGCACGAACGTCGGTTTACATGATCTTCAGCGGTGACACATTTGGTTCCAGTACATTTCCACACACTGGTGGGTTCATTTGTGATCATCAAAACTCTTCCATTTCTTATACTTACAGGATTAGTGTACTCAAGGCACGTTCTGGTCAGATTGTGAGACAGAATCTAAAACCCTCCACCAAACTTTTAACAGTCCGGACTTTGTCAGTATTTGCACTTTGAATCCCTCTTTACAGACAAGTGCAACACAGATAATACCTTAGAAAACACACAGTCTAAAACCAATCACTGCATCTTACTCCTCTGTGCGACAGCATCTTGGCCATCGAGTGGGAAAAGGTATCCTTACCTGTAGTGATCTTTAGAAACCAGTAATCATGTTAGGATTAGTGAAGTCATTGAGTCATATTAGAAAAAAACGGCTAAACACAAAAGTTGGAGAGGGAGAAGACATTTTTGAAACAGAGGCTTATTCTAGTAAACAAAGTGAACATTTTAGGAAAAGGTGCAGCATCAGCATCTGGACTGCCAAATTAAGAAGATGAAGAAATGAACGTGTTCACCCAGGTGTAATGTTTCTATCATTGCCAATTGCAGCAGGAGCCAATAAAAAACCTGTGTCTACTGCAGAGTCATTTGACCAAGGAGTGTATGTGGATCGTATATCCATTCCCAGTGCAGACAAAAGCCAGATGTTAGTGGGTTTTTTAGAAAACTGGAAAAGGTGCTGGATGAAACGCCAGATGAAATTAAAATGTAAATAAAAAAGACAAAGTATGAATTTGTTGAGTGGCTGAAGTGTGATAAAATTGATCAAGAAAGTATTGCCTAACTTTCTTTGCATAAAACTGGCTGCTTGGATTTACTCGTTTCAAAATCCTGAATGTACACATGTTGTGTTTAACTAGCAACATATGTACAGATTGTGCACGTGGAATAAGAGAAGTCACTCACATTAAATTCTGATAACTCCCTCATGGCTGCTCTCATTCTTTTCTTTTGATTCTATACCACCATGTGCTAAAATCCTAAAGCCTTGGAATAAATGTAGATTTTTATTGCTCAAGTTGAAACATTGTCCACTCATGTTTTTCCATTGACAATCGGCCACCACGGCACCTGTAACACTGGAGTTCTGTTCCCCCCTGACCACCCCGTCTGGTTCTCAGTGGGGTTACACAACAAATTTCCACAATTCGTACACTTAGTGTTGGTGTGTCAGCCAAGCGAAAGGCTGAAACCATGGGAAACAGAGCAAAATAGGGTCTGAGCCCCCGCCCTCCAGATCTCGCTCAGGATTTTCAAAGGCAATTTGGAGGACAGAGAGGATGCTGATGCGAGCAGAAAGCCACCTTGCCTACCCCCGATCCCTCAACAGACGTATTATGCTGCTGTGAAGGTGAAGGGTGAGAGGTTAGAGGTGAGGGGGAGGGTGTGGCGCTGCAGGGGGAGGAGACTTGCCTCTGGATGCCGGCTCTCTCCCTCATCCGCATGCCAGCTGCCTCTGACGCAGACCCGCACACATATATGCTGACATTCATGCATAAGCACACTCTACACATTAACCCACTCAACCTCTGTCCCCTCAAGCTCCAATCACTTCTCCCTGTTTTCAACAAAGACTTTTCTCACTGTTTGATGCCAACATTATTCACCCGCCTTTTCATGCAGGTGCTTCATGTCTTTCCCAGATCTGTCCTGCGGTCACGCTTTGACATTTACTCAGTCCGCTGCTCTCCCTACGACTGCTGATGTATTGCATTAAACAAGCACACTGGTCCATGTTGGATGGTGATGCCACGCAGAGCCAAAATGGCACTTGCAGCCGCGGTTGATATCGGTGTGACTGCGGGGCATCACGGAGCTGGAACGTCAAGGGTGCTGAAAGGCTGTGAGAGGTACAGGCCTGAGGGGCAGATGTTAAACACACTGTGACTGAGGGGAGACAGAGCGAGAGACAGGGCTACTGTCAGAGCCTCACCGCAGCACAAAGACACACACAGTACCTGCCATGGAGGGATAGAAAGGATGAAGGAAGGAGAAATTATTTTGTTGCTTTAATGAGAATGAGTTCGTCTTTCAAGACCAGGCCCTCTGAGTGTTGAAACATCTGCACACTGAATCAAGTCTAATCAAGCTGTGATCAAAGATCTCGCATCTCTGGGAAAGGAATTCTTGGAAGCCTCGGGTAAAGGGGGCCATATTCCTGAAACCTTTCCCGGCGGTGCGATGGAGGTCTGACTCGTCAAGCTGATGGAAATGAGCACAGGCGCTGATCCGTGGGCCTGATCGACACGTGTGCTGGCCCGTGAGCGCTCCGAAGATCTCCCCTTCTCCTCCTCCTTCTCTGTCATCTCTCCGTCTCTCCCATGGTTTCCTCCCATGGTTTATTATTACGGTATAATCGTTTCCATCTGCCTGTCAAGCCACCGGGTAGACCGAGATCGGGAACAAAAAGACAGGGAGAGCGAGAAAGAAAAAAAAAACTGAGTGCAGGAGGGATTTTTCTCTCCAACACAAACACATCTCCTCCCCTCCCCTCTCCTCCTCTCAGAGTCTCTCGTCAGACCAAATCAAAATGCTGCAGAGTCACTTTTCTCTTTCTGTCTGCGATATTATAATTCAGCACGACTTCTGGACAGTTTCATGCACAATTAGGAATTCAGCGAACTCTGGGCAAGAAAATGTGATTCAAATTAGTGCTGTATTACATTACTGTTTACTCATCATCTCTCCTGGCACCTCACACCCTCTCAGTTTTTCTTTGGAGGCCGCCTCGTCTTCGGATGCATGAATGCACCTCCACACATGATGTTCACATGTACCCAGCAGGGATTTATTCCACTTGGAATCCCTATCAACGGACGACATTGTGAAGGAAGTTGTGGCTAAACGTTACCAAAAAAAAGTATCACACGGCAATGACTGGTAGCAATCAGCTGTGTTACAAATGCGTACGTTTTATTGTGTACATCTCGGGTCAGCAGACAGGGCGAGGGAATACTCACTCAAACAAACCACACAGGACCCTCAGTCCTCTGATCTCCAATCAGATTAGCCCATCACCCCAATTACAGCCAATCAGAGGCAATTAAATCCAATTATGACCAATTATGGATAATTAGAATGCCCCGGAGATTGATAGCTCAGAGAGATGGGGCAGCAGGCTGTCACTTTCAAGAAACCGTGATACTCATCGTTTTTTTTTTTTCTCCCCCCCTTTCGATCTCTTGCTCCATCTCTGTCCAAAACATAGCGCTGCATCTTTTCAAAGGATGCCTGCTGACTTCAAACAGACTTCACGATAACGAGGCAACCGAGAAATATAAATAACGCAGGATGAAGTCTGCCTTTTCGCTGGCCCAATGAGCTCTCCTCTCCATTACTCCCAAATTATGGCGGTTCCCACTAAACACTGAAATACCGCGGCACTGAAATGAGCAGCCACCGATCTGCAGTGTGCCGTTACCGCTGCCAGTCCAAGGTGGTTTTCCTCTGCTGCTTTTCTAAGCCGTATGACCACTTTGATTGTCAGCCATTTACCACAAAACAATCCGCTCTTTCGACAGTTGGGTATTTTGGTAATGTGGTTTGCAAGCCTCAAGTAAAAGGAGGAAAAGACTTGCTTTTATTTCCCAACTCCAGATCGTTTCAAGAGTAATGCTCTTAAAAATATCATATGCCCTTGCCTCGCATTTTCTCGGGTTTCCCCTATATGGTGAATGTTTTCGCAGTAGTTCAAGCCCTCTCGCTGGGTGCCATGGAATGTCTATGTCCAGTGTTATCGTATGGATTTGAGTTTCGGACTGCCAGGGTGTTTGGATGTTTGAATTGGGTCGATGCTTGGTGAATGGACATTTAATTCCATTTTTAGAGACCGCGCAGACATGGAGAAACGTGGAAAAGCCGTTCTTCAGTGATTCTTGGATCTACGCAGGTCCATTGTCCATCAAAACGGCGGGGCAGCTGTCAGTCAAAAGGTCAACCTCTGACCACGGCCCCGTCCCGCCTCATGTTATCACGTCAGTCCACTTAAAGAAGTTATAGCGTGGCCTTTCATTTCAACAATTCTGTTTTCCATTCCACAGAGCAACTGATGTTATCGTTTTGATTAAAATCGCCGCACAGATATTCAACTCTAATGGCTGACAGAGAGGAATGAGGCCAGAAAAAAGTCCAGCCAAGATAAAGTGAACACAATGCGGAGCGTATAGTCTTTTGCTGGTTTGAACATTTTGAAGATTTAAATAATTGCTACAAAATACTCGCATAAAAGCTTCCTTCTGTTCCCTCTGTCAGATTTCCAAGATAGTACCTGCTGTACTGAAATACCCTCAGCCACAAAAAGCTGCACGGTGACTTAACTTTGGATGAACCTCATCACTCGTCATCGGATGAAGGTTTGGGGTGTTTTTACGTCAATAAATCATCTTTTCTGTGCATGTCCCTTGTTCTCTGTCCCACATACACTTAACCCTCGTCTGTGTTTCCGTCTTTCTTTTGGGTTATATAACTTCATATATATCTGTGTGTGTGTGTGTGTGTGTGTGTGTGTGTGTGTGTTTGGGGTGGGGGGTGGGGGGGTTCAAAGGAAACATGGAGGGTAAACAAACAGACTTGCAGAACCGTAGAAGGCCCTGCACTGATTGCTTGGCTTAGATTGACTCAGCCCTGGTTTATTTGTCTATGTCACTGAGATAAACATCAGAGTAACCCTTTGACAAGAAAAATGAACCCGCCAGAGGAAGAACGCTCACACTGGTGAGGAAGAAACCACTCACACATGTATACGCGTATGTGCTCCAATGTAAAAATGCTCCCACAAACACATAGGCTCCCTCTATTTTACACACACAAACACACACACACACATTCCTTCCTGCCTTCCCCGGCCCCTGCGATGAAGAGACCTCTTTAAGAGCTGTCAGTCAATGCCGGTCACCATGGAAGTGACTCGAGCTCAGAACAAAGACCCTTAAGAGTTTCTCACAAGGCGAAAGGGAAGGCACACAGAGGAAAACAACAAAGAGGAAGACAGGAACAGACAGCGAGAGACTCACCAGGAGACACATCAGTGCTCATGCAGGCCCGGAGATTGACTGGCCGGGCGAGTGAAGTGCCACGTAGATGAAGATGGACTGAAAGGATGTGATGGACAAATGAGACAGAAACATGTTGCGATAAAGAGGTGGGGAGGCAGACTGGAAGAATTGGCAAAGAGGAGAGAGCTGGAGAGAGAGAGAACAGCAGATTTTCTTCTAGCGCCTGACATCCGAAGAATACATATGTACCCAAAACACCATGTCATCACTCAAATACGTTCAGTGCATGTGTGCAAAACAAGCTTTTTCTGTGCATTTCAGGGGTCGAAGGCTTGTGCGGGTGTCAGTGGTGGTTGGCTAAGGTGGCAAAAAAGGCAGAGGGAGCGTGGGACAGTGGGTCAAGAGGTGAGGGGGTCACAGGGTGCAAAGGGGGCCAGGGCAATGGGGCTGTGGCTACGGGGGTCACATGGATGTGTGGGCCTTGGGCATAGTGCCAGGCTGAAAGGCACTTTGGGTGGGCTTACCGTGCGTTTGCTGGGAGCGAGGAGCACGGAGGAAGATGGAGGTCCGGAGGGTAAGGGTGGAGATACACACTGGAGGGTTTTCCCTAAAGCCAACTGAGCATTAAAGTAACCCACCCGTGTAATGTTTTCAAAAATGTGATGCTCCAATAAAATCTCACCCGACAACCTCAGCCAAGAAAAGGTGTGTGGAGCGGCTTTTTTACGTTGAGCGAAAAAGTAGTTTTCGGAGTGCGGAGAAGTGCAGGTGGAGAGAAGAGAAAAAGAGAAGAGAAGGATTTATACCCAGTATAAACAGTTGGACATGAGGAATACCACCCCTGTAGCTAAACCTTCTCTCTCTTCTTCTCTGGCACACACAAACTGCAGGTCTCTCTGTCTCATACGCTCTGACTGAGAGGCAGTCAAGCTGCTCTTTAAGACCCGGTGACACGGTGATAGAAAACAGCACAGAGCGGTGACGGACAGAGTGAAAGGGGGAAAGAGAGGGGAGGAGGAGAGACAGTGATAAAAAACACAGAGGCTTTCAGTGGAGGCGAAAAATACCCACGGAGAGAGACAGAAAAAGAGAGGGAGACTTGTCTGAAAAGAGGGAGAGGAGGCGAGAGGGAGCCAAAGAGAGGCAAAGGGAAAGGCGGCCAAGAGGACGGAGTGAGAGAGAGTGAAGAGTAGCGCGGGGGAAAGAGAAAGAGAGTGAGTTAAAGAGATTACTTTCAGGTTCAGAGACGCTCTTTCTGGCTGCTGACTGGCTGTCACTCAGTGCCTGGCTCCTAGGGGGAGGGATGGCTGGCTCTCATTGGTGTCATTCACCTGTCAATTGGCCTGACAGGCGGACTACAGGGCCCCATGTTGTGGTACGGAAACTGTCTGTCAGCCACGCAGCAGCTGCATATGACATCATCCAAGATCAGGTTTGGAACACGCATATGCAGTGTGTGTGTCTGTGTGTGTGTGTGTGTGTGACAAAGAACATACACGCACACATGCTACATTTGGTCTATGGTAATAACATTCCATCAAAAGCTTTCTTCTGGCCGTCAACACACGTGTACATTCGGACACACGGCTCGACTCCCTGTGGATGGCACCTCATGGCCTTGCCAGTCCCCTGGCTGTCCTCCCCTCCACTTTGCTCCCCAAAAGCCCTTGTTACTGGGAGGACAACAACTCTGGGACATCTGCACGCCAGAACACAAATATACACACACACATGCACGTATACTCACACACATGGATATCTGCACATACGACAGCTGGACAGTTAGACAGCCAAAGAGGAAAGGCAGAGTTGTGCATACATCTTAGCTGCAATTAGCCACACACACAAACATAGAAGGCGATCAGTGCATGAATAAACCCTGTCTCGCTTACCTACACACACACACACACATACAGGACACACACGTAGCTCACACAGAGACGTCTTGGCAGTGAGACAGCACCCATCTGTTTTGGGCTAATTTAACATGGTCACTAAAACAAAAGAGACAAAGTCCCATCTTGTGAATAATGATGAAGTGAGTGTCCAGTGAAAAAACACCTCTGGCGCTTGTGTGTACGATTTACTCTGTCCCTCTCTATTGGTTCACAATGCAACGCTTTGACTGGAACACTGGCACAAATAAACCAGAGAGATGTGAACTCACTGGTTCATATGTGTGTGTGTGTGTCTGTTGTGTAGTTGTTGTGCAGTAGGCTCACTGGGAAATGAACAAAAACTGAAGTTGTGTGCCGCTCTGCATTCTACAGATTCAGAGCCACTTCACAGTAGGTGTGATATATGAAAAGTTGTTTCAGTCATGGCCGTGCACAAACAATGTTTCTGTCCTGGTGTATGGGCCCCATAGTTTCACCGAATATATTTTTACATGTCACAGCAGGAAAGCCACACAAATTAATGTTGACTAAATTCCATTACTCACAGTTACACTGTCATGGCTTCCTGAGACACAACAGTCATTCTTAATGTCACCCTGTGCTTTTTTCAGGGTGACAAGTCAAGTCTGCTGCGAATGACATGAATCAAACAGTGGTGGAAGTACTATTCAGATCATTTACTTGATAACAGTGTATAAATATTCCATTACAAGTCCTGCATGATAAGTTCTTTTAAAGTAGCCGCAAAATGCAGGGAAACTAGATACAGCTGAGGGTTTGTGAAATTATTAATAGGAGCGGAAAGAATAAAAAGTTTAGATACACACATCTGTTTTCAGTGTTCGACTTTTTCTCTAATCTTTGATTATTTTCGGGGAGAAATGGGATCATTTGAACAATTACTGAAATAAAACCATGAAAGAAGTTTAGAGGGAAGACGCACTCTGTGGTTGAGTTGTTGACAAGTCACTGACATCTGCAATGTGACTCAGACTACATATAAACACAAATGTTGAACCACCAGTTTACTTTTAGACAATGTGCTGCACAGTGAGTGAAAGAGTGAAATATTCATCTTAAAAGTAACTTGTCAATACAGATGTCAATCAAAGGAGTGGAAAGAACAATATTTGAAATGTGGTGGAATAGAAGTAAGTCAACCCCAAGTGTCTCAAAATTTGACTTAGTTTTCACCAAGTATAGTAACTAAGTATGTTTACTCAAGAGCATGTTCTACACAGGATATTTAATGTGTTTCATTTACGCATTTCATTTTTGTTCTAGATGGGATCATATTTTACACTATTGTTAAAGGTGTAACTTAACAAAAGCAAAAAAAGTTGTTTTAATCCGATTCAGCTACATACAACACACATGTGGATGCATCAGTTGTAATGGTCCAATAAAATAACACTGACAGGGGTAATTCTCCATAATAAGTACTTTCACTCTTAATTACGTTCAGTTTGCGTTACTTTTGTACTTTTACTTCAATAAGATTTTAAATGCTGGACTGTTTATCTTATTTGGAGTGATAGATATGCAGTTATTATGTTAAAATCATTTAATAGATAATAATATATCATTAATATTTTAATAGGTAGTACTTCTACACTGCAAATACTCAGCTTCTTTTACAAAAGTATTCACGTACTTCTCACCACAGGTACTATTATTACTGTCTATAACATGACGCCAGGCTTATGTACACACACATACAGGCACGTGTGTGTTCATGTAGCCTCACTTCACACACACACAAACAGACACACACAGCAGATGGGGAAATGGGAACTGTTGAACCATATCATTGTGACAGCGATTATGACGGATGACTGTATCATCTTAGAGAGGAAATCCCTCTCTCTCGCTCCTCACTTGTATCTTCTGAGGTCTGATTGCTCTCTCTCTCTCCCTTTCTCTCTCTCTCTTTCTCTCTGTCTCACTGGTTTGTGGTTGAGTTTTTGTATTGGGGTCAAAAGGTGACATTTCAAAGGTTGTGGAAGAAAATAAAGGGACTCACACTCACATTTGGCAACACAGATTAAAGTCTAAACGATGAAAAGGCCTCTGTGATGTTGCAGGGATAACAGTCTAGCATTGTTTTTATTACAAGTATTGGACTGACATCTTTGCTGTGGCTAAAATGAATTAAGGTTAAATATATTTTTCTGTATTTTTACAGGGGGGGAAATAGGAGTTTTTTTTTTAAAGTTTACCCACTGGCTTTTCACAGCTAATATTAGAGGGGAAATGTTTATTGTCTCTTTATGACCCCATTGATCTTCAGTTTGCACCAATCAAACACAGGCATGCAGACATTCTTTGCAGAGAACAGGCTGCTCTGCTGAATGTCCTCGCCTCCGTCTGTGATGTGTTGCCTGCTGACAGTTTTGTCCATCGGCGAAAAGCAGCCAGGAGCTGTTCACACACCATGACAGTCCACAGATTCTTTGAGTGCCTTGCATGGATGCTCAGAGGGCTCGGAATGGTTGCCCGGACACTGTTGCTCACAGTTACGTCTCACTCGGATCACATAAAATTGCCGCTCACAAAAGGACACCCAGCTATTCATATACAGCTTTATGTAACTTTTTGAATGTTACGCCTTGATGTACGAGCTGAACGCGATCAGGCTGATGACTGTAAATTTGTGCTATTACGGCAGTAACCTTTGAGGCAATAAAAATGATACACGGCACGTACAAAACCGGCAATTTCTTGTAAGAACTGCTGAGTAAGAATGTTCCACCGCAGACACACAGAGATATCATGAGCTTTTTGTGCAGATTTCACTGTTCCTTTCTTTTTTCTCCTTTCTTTCCCTCATCTGCTTTTCCTCCTTGGTTCTGCAGCTTAAAGCGATGCTGTTATTCCAGATGGCTCGGTGCTACATGAATAACAGACAAGAGAAATACTTCACTGAGAATATGTCAGCATGCGGACATCATTATGGCAGCCTAGATCATTTAAGCACCCCTAAGATTACCTCCAGGCCTCCCGGAGAAAAATAATAAATGTGTGTGTGCATGCATGACGGCTCACATGTATGCCTCTGCATTTGTACAGAACTCAGATGTGCAGATTTCAAACACATGTCTGCCCATTTCTCAGAAAGCTTAACAGCAAATCATATCTAGCACAAGCAATTAGCTTTACATCTGGTTTAGAAGCTGAAATCCTGTGACAACATAGAGATGAATGAAAAAAACACAAGTCAACAGTCTCCACGGAATAAGTGACCTGCAAGGGCGAGATATATGTTTTACATTCCTCTTCTGCTCCCAGTTTTATATCACTCAGATTGGTGGAGGGGAGCTGGTCTCCATGTGGGGCTCGGTCTCTCCCTAAATCTGTCTCCGGTGGGTCCTGAAAATGCCCCTGTGCCAAATGAGCAGTATAAAGCATGCCCTGAGGCATGGCCCAAAACGACACCCAAACAGCATAGCTGTCAGCCCATGAGCCAATGCACTAAAACATGAGTGCAGCCGAACTGTTGGGTTTTATAGCCTACAACTCCTAGTCACAAGCCCTCTAATGCCTTGTTTAACAAGCTGAAAATCCTCCATTTATTCCCACTCCATCTCCCTTTAGGAGCTTCACCATTACCATTCACAAACAAAGACAGGCTGAAATACACTCCGTGTAGCACATAGATCCTTGCATACATGGTGTTAATGAGTGGGTTAGGTGTTGTAGTAGATGCTGCTCTGTGTGTGCGCACGAACATGTTTGAAACCATGCATGTCGTGCATGCATGCAACAGCGTTTTCCCAATGATTTCATCTTTGGCTACAAAGAAAAACCTCCTTAAAAGAAGTTAGATCATCAAAGCTCACTAAAAGTGCAGTATATTATATGGTGATGACACTGATTGAGCAACTATTTTAGGTTGGGTAGGTTTGTGGACAGTGATTCTACAGTCAGACACGCTGTTGGGTTAAAGCAGGAGAAGAGGGAACTGAGGGAGGAGGAGAAGAAGAAGAAGGAAGAGAAGAGATGTGCGCTGTGGGGTCGAGGGGTCCAAAGAGGATAGGGGTCACTCTCTCTGCTCTCCTATCATGGACACAACAGATTGGATGAAGTCTTCATCAGCGTTACACTCCACCGGTCACAGTCCCGTGAAACCAACGCTGTGTCCCCTGCACACACACGCTCACATCCCTCCTCCCCCCTGCAACAATGTTGTCACTCACGGAGGCTGAAGGGACCCAGGGAGTGCTCCATCATGGGTATTAGCTATGGGGATCAGTTGCTTTAAAACAAGAGAGGAGGGGTGTGCGTTTGCAGCCGATCATGTAACAACTGCAGATGAACACCTTTGAAGTTTTGTCTCTATTTATTTGATGTGTTCCCCATTCAAATTGCCTTGTAAGGACAATAACGTAGCAGCTCAAATACTCTAAATTCCCTGTGCCTGTAAAACATCATTTTCAATTTGTATGCATTTAAATCACCTCCGAATGTGTTCTGCACTTTCGTTTTGTTTTCATCATAGGTTAAAGCGCTCTTTCCACTTCATTTCACTTTACTAGAAATTATGTGGGGTCCCGTTTTTTACCATCTCTAGGAGACGAAATTAAATCAATTTCCAATGCACGACACGCGGAAACAATGGAAGCCCTGTGTTAAAGCTGATCTGGCTGGCTGAGTGGTTATATTTTCCAATGAGGTTTTGTTTGCTTGTTTGTTTTTCGCTGTTTTTCCACCCTGAAATACGAGCGTTGCAAACTACATTGCGAACCGAATACTGTCTCAGTGGCCTAACGAACCAGCGGTCTTGGAGCGGGGAACATGCTTTCTGAGCCAAATTGTTTTTCCCTCATAACACCATCTGTTTTCTCCTAGTCGAGCATGGCAAATCAGGGGTCATCATCATTAATATGCGCGTTTGCTAAGTCCCCGCTCCGCAATCTCCACGTGAGCCCAGGTCCGTTTAAGGTAATGTGATTTCACCAACTCTTAAATTTAACTCACTGTGTACCAAACTTTGCCTTTGAATTTCCAAACAGTGTCTCGTAGGAAAAGGTGTCATCAGACGTGAAGTTATGGGGTGAAAAAAAACGTCCCAACGACCCAAATGGGAGTTGTTAAAATTTAAATTTGCATGTGAGTGTGGCAAGTTTGAATTCCCCCATAATCTTTTAAGGATGACGGGCTTGCCACAGCACAGATCAGATTAGCCACTCCAATCTTCACCGATACACCTTCGAACTATTTTCTTTGAGCCTGTGTTTATAGCTCCGGGAAGACATGTTTATGTTCAATGCCGTGACAGGACAAGAACCCTCGCGAGTGCTATGATGTGGACAGGAAACTCTGAATCTCTCTGCCTCACAAACCTCGTACACATTTTCCCTCTCCTCACTGCAGTTCTCTAAAATAACAGCTTTGACACGATCCGTGCCGGGCTGCCGGTAACTCGAGAGCAGCCCGCGAGAACACGGAGCGTTCTGAGGAATCCCACAGCTGTGAAAGAGAGCCAGTCAGGGAACCGGTCCACGCTGAGCCGGGTGGAAATCGATGGGATGGATGGCAAAAAGGGAGGCCCACACAGGACCCACTTGGCTCGGGCCCCTGGCAAGATAGACCTGAGCCATCTGGACAGGGGACCGAGGAGGCTGACAGGGGAGCCCAGTGTTTGGGGGTTTTTTTGTGCCACAGCAAAGAGGGGCATTCACCACATGTCCCTCACAGCAGAGATGGAGAGCACTGGGGTTTCTTTTTTAGTGGTAGTGGTGGTCATGAAGTGTAGCACAAGCGCACACATAAAATCCTACTACCTTCTTATGGTCACTCAAGTGCAGTAAGGCTTCTGTAAACATCTGTCAGCCATTGCCTGCACTCGTCCACCCCTCCTCCCCGGACCCCATCAATTCACCGTGCTCTTTGACCTCCAGCCGAAGAAAGAGCAACTGTGACTTTCTGCCAAAAAACTAGCAAAGACTTCAACTCTGTGACAACAAGAGTGGAGGCGTATTTAGCCACCTGTCTGTATATGGATAAATCAGTGTTATCATAAGAGTAAATACGTGTTTGGCTCATGGATCACAGTCCAGGAAAGAGTAAGTAATTAGTGCTGAATGTTAGTGGAAACCCCTCAGGTTACTAAGTCTTTTCAAGGGTTTAGATAATTGGGGATAAACGAAAAAAACGAACAGAATAGTTTATTTTCTACTGTATTCTTTTCTTTGACTTTTACTTGCAAGGGAATCTAAGCTGTTATATACGACCGAGAGAATGTTATTTTTGATTGGAGGATTTTCTTCCTCCTTCCTGATTAGTTAACTGGCCTCTTCACTTCAACTAATAAGATTTGTCTGCTGTTAAGACAATCAAATCTGTGACATACTCAGCCATACTCATCTCAGCCATTCTACCTCCCCTGGGACCCAAACCAGCGCCAGGGACGCAGACCAGAGCCCTCATCAGCTCTCCTCATGCCTCTCTCTCTCTGGGGCCTCAGGTTTCTCCTCCAACCCTCTCTGTGCCTCCTCCCCCCAGTTGGGCCTCCCACCCTCCCCACATCAATTACAGCCTATCCCCTGTAGCGCCGGCCCCTCTCTCTGTGACCCGGGGGGGGGGGGGGGGTTACCGAGTCAGGGAGGTCGGAGGTCGTTCTCCCCACTGCTACCCCAGGCATCTCTCAGAAGTTTCCGGCCCTGTTTCTGAAGCCCTTCTGCCCTGCGGGGCGACACCCACACGACCCTCGGGCAGCCGAGGGGGCACAGCGATCCCTCTCCCGCTTTCAGCCAACAATGGGCTGTTCCTGTCACTCTTCTCTGGCAGGCTAATTGTTTCTTATTTTCATAGGCAACTCTGCATTCTGTAATTATGTCTCCTCAATCAATCAATGGCTCCACTCACAACATGCTCTGTAATGTGATTGCTCGAAGGTTACACCACAATTTGCTCAGTAATCTCCCAAATCCTGTATCTTGCACTTTTTCTTCGGGATTTAAACGTTTAAAGTTTTGTACCATGTTGAAAATATGTGTTCACTCTTGAATGTGTCACTCAAAAATACATCTGACAGCATTGATGGACAGAACATATGTCACCATGGCAATATCTGTTCAGCTTTATCTATGTATATATTGCACCACAGTGACCAAGTGGTTTGTTTCAAGCAATCAATCATTATATAAATATTGAAAAAGTGACTGTGTGACCATGAAGATCAATGGCTAATCAGATAAAATGCTTCATGTGCATTAGTTTCCTGGAAAAATACAAAAATATCTTGGATACCTCGCTGAGAAAAAGTATCAATACAGTCAAATGGCCTGACATTAGTTTTCATGGGGGATATTATAAGCCATCCTCAATACTGAAATGCCTTTCCTGGCATTTTCTATACACCTTAAATCACTTTAAATGTTTCATTAGTTTCACTAAAGATATTGAAGAATATGAGGAACTGCTTTTGAAATCCATTCCAAAGCGAACAATGAGGGGACAGGACGAGCGCTGAACCTGGTTAAACAGCGAGTCGATGACTCGGGTCGCTTTGTTGACCACACAGTTCTGACGTGAGACTCGGCCTCTGCGAGCAGAACTGTATTTCTGTCATAGCAGCCAGACCTCGCAGTGTCAATACCAGACACATTATCTCTAATGGGAGAGAGTCGGAGGGTGAAGGGAAGAGGAGACAGGGAGGGAGGGAGAGAGAGAGAGAGAGAGAGACGCACACAGAGAGATTAGAAGGACGGTATCTCTATTGATTAACTGGGAGAGGACCTCCACTCCACCCTCTCCTGTCCAGACATATGGGGTAATAAGGACCACTCTTCTGTGCTGCCACCTCCCCCCAACCTCCTCTCCTCTCCCCTCTCCTCTCCTCTTCCCTCACCCCGGCTAGAAAGCCTTTTAATCAGCCCCCGGGGGAATACATAGATATGATATGGGAGAAAAAGGAGGGGAAGAAAGAGGGAGAAAGAAGGGAGACAGGGTGAGAGGAGTCCATTAGTGGAGTAGACACAATAGCTACAGGAACAGAGTGGACATGGGAAGGTTTCCTCTGTGCCCAGAAAAAGATAGACCTGAAAACCCACACATCCTGTATGCAAGCACATATGATACATGCATAAAGATTAAAATAGCCCTCCTTGTCACTCAAAGGGATTATTTTAACATCTCTGTACTGCAAATGAAGGTGTGCACGTAGAAACCGTGTGCGCAGTTCACGTCTGAGCGGATACCGTTCCAAAGTTACCAGGTCACATCACGCAGGGCTGTTTTTCTGCTTGGCCGGGGCCATTTTCCCTCTGTTTGTGTAGGCCCTTTCTGTTTTCTTTTCCAACGAGAAGCCTGCCAATCAAAGCGAGCCAGACCAACTTTATCAAGGCGGCCATCTCAAGACTCTGACATCAAATCCTCGACTGCTTCTCATGCTGTAAAAAAAAAGGGAGAAAAATCTGTCAGCGCCTCTCCCCACCACCGGGCCCTGGAGTCTCTGGACTCAAAGGAGATGGTGAAAGAGAGAGAGAGAGAGAGAGAGAGAGAGAGAGAGAGAGAGAGAGAGAGAGAGAGAGAGAGAGGAAAGAAAAGAAGGGAGGAGAAAGTGGAGAGGAGACGTAAAATCCAATGGTGGTTAAAGCAGCTTTTATACATATTTAAAATCTAGGTGGAATTATATTAATCATAATGATGTCTCCCTTCACACAGAGCATGACGAGCAACAGTTCAATTAGTAAACACAGGCTGCAACTCCTGTGTGGTCACTGAGGTCAGGCCATATGATTGACAAAACTTTGACATTTGCGCCCCCTTGTGGCCAAAGCGGCTCCAGCACTTTTAGGGCAAAAGAAATAAAAATAACAGCTTTGCTATAATATTACAGACATCACGGACTGGAAATGGGAATAAAAGGGAATAAAAGTTGCGGGTTTAAAGCTATTTTACTTGCCGTGATAATAAAAGCAGCAGTCCAATAAAACTGTCAATAAGAGCTGTAATACTGCTGGTGGACGAAAAGCAGAGACACAGCTACTGGACAAACACCAGTGGAACACATCATACACACACGTCTGTTCCCTCCGTATTGAAAGAGAAATAAAAAAGGAAATAAAGCACAGTAAAGAGCGGTGCATTTTTCATTATTACAGCTCAATTTGCAGAGAACGACCGTGATGTAAAATTAATTCCATATGGCTCCGCTGCGGGGCGCCACAGAGTCTGTCATCGTTCTTCTTCTATTGATGGGGATCCGAGCCTTGTGATTGGCTAGGGTGGGTGGCTCAGAAAAGAAAAGGAGCCGTGAACCAATGAGAGGGCAGGATTTGAGTTCCTTTGTTTGATTGGGTACGCGCGGGTGTCAATCAAGCGCGGACGGGGTCTGGAGGCTGAGAGCGGCCAGTCTGTTGTTTTGTTCTCCAGAGGACGGAGCTCCTGCACACACACACACACACACACACACACACACACACACACACACACACACACACACACACACACTCTCTCACACACTTTTACTATTACTATTGAGCAAAGATAGAACTCCTCAAATTAAGTTTAATATTTAAAATAAATAGTAAAGGTTGTGTATACATTTAATGTGTAATAAATGTATAGCCTTTAAAATGAATGTAATATATTTTAGGGTATATGTAATTGTGTTACAGCGTTACTTCTAGTATGTTGTATCTTCTATTCATCACAAGCCTAATTACTGTGTAAGAATGAAACACAAATATGTGTTTATTTATTTGTGTATTTCAAATAATGCTACTAGTACTACTAATAATAATTACAATACTAATAATGATAATAACAATAATAATATAATTATAAAGATGAAGATATACAGTTTTAGTGGTTACTAAATCTATTTGAGTATGAATTTGTATATTTGCCATTAATAACATGTGTCATAATGATGGTATTTTTATTTTCATTTCACGTTAATTAAGGGAAGAAATGTCAATTCTAAAAAAATAATTAAAACTCAATTTGGTCTAACTATTGACACATTATTAGATGGATATTTTTATTGATATAATATTCAGGATAAGCTTATTCTTAAATATTTTTTTATTCATTCAAATAAGTATTGTCAATAACTGTAAATGTCAGAAATAATTTCTAAAATACAAAACCTACTGAATCAAAGATTAAATGCATCTTCTTGGCTCAATCAAATGTAGCAGAACCTGTTTTTGATGCAACCAGTATTTTCTATCACTGTAAAGTATTTTATATGGTAACAATAATTAGGTCAGTGATCATATGTAATATTTTACATCCGATTTCTATTAAGAGTTAAAGTGATGTCTGCCTCAAATAATTTAGAAATGACTTTAATAAGAAGAGTTAACAAATATATAATAATAATATAATAAAATAAAGTGATAGTTGTTTTTTTATTTGCTTTTACTCATCAAAGCCTCAGTGTTTATCCGGTGTGTGAGAATGGCTTCAAACGCGAATTTAAATGTGTAATTCCTTCTGTAAAAAGACAGAAAACAACAACAAAACAGTCCCGTGGAAGCCCCCTCGAGCTCCCTGAAGCTTCCCATGAGCCTTTGCGCGGACCTCCTTTTTTGGCGCATGCGCGCCAGGCACCCTGCGCATGTCGCACAATCCCATCCAATCAGCTCGCTCCTCGGAGGAGCGCGTGGGGCTGATTTAAGAGCCCCCCCCCCCCCCCCAATAAATCTGTCACAACTTCACAAAGTTGATTTAAACGTGTTTCACATCGTTATGAAAATACTTGTGGATTAATCAAGTGACTGCGCGCTGGCGTCACGTCAATTGGAGCAGATTAGTCGTCACAGCTTCGTTAAAGCGACGCCATTTGTACACAGTTTTATTTTTTGACCCTTCCTTTGGGGGCCACCAAGTGGAACCTGGACCCGGCGGATTCTTGATGTGTCAGTGGGCTTTGTTTTTGTGTGTGTGGTATACGTGTAACCCGTGTACACAGGAGCGCAGCAAGTGTTGCAGGGGGATTAGTGATGCGGCCACTGTGTGCGTGTCACGCCGGTGCAGTTGTTGTGTGTTTGTGTTGCAGCTGCTGCCTGCAGCCAGTTGTCAGCCCTGCACTGGTGCCACTGTCTCACCAGCAGCTCACAGACAGTCGAGCGGACTGACACCATGTGAGTTGAACTTGTTGTGTCGCTCCAGACTGAATATGGACCGTCACCCGTTTTGTTCCTATACTTTAACACGAGTTTACTACTCTGTGGCACAATGGCTCATTTCAGTCTGTGACGGTGCTTTTGTGAAGGTTTTACTGTGGAGCTGCATTGCACTGAAGTGCACAGTGAGTATGACAAGAGAGCGTGGAGACCGAGAGGACGTGCTTCCACTTCAACAGCTATTCTCACTTGTTGTTTGTAATCACAGCGTCAAGTAATGCATTTGTCTTCATATATTTCTTTTATACAACTGGTATGTATGATTGGTGGTTATATTAATGCCACTTCAACTAAAGAAGTACGAAAACAATATTTCCCGAGTATTTCTTATTTCTTCAAATGCAACCTATGCAGAAACAATAAAGAATATAATGTATCTTTGTTTTATCAACTTATCAAACTTAAATTGAACTTAAATGCAACAAATTAAATAATGTATGATGATGTATAAAACGATACTTAACGGTTTTCTCGTTTGAATGGGTTTAAAAGTCTGCAATATTGTATTTTTCATCATATTTCTTTTTATACAACTGGTTTATACAATTGGTAGCTATATTACTGCCACAACAACTAAAGAAATACAAAAACAATATCACCTGAGTATTTCTTATTTCTTAAAATACATGTTGATTGTTTTATCAACTTATCAAACTTAACTTTCACATAATTTAACTTATATGCAACAAAATAAATAATGTATATAGATTTTCTGGTTTAAAGGTCTGTAAGATTGTTTTATTAATTATTGTTATTTCTTTATTTCTTTCAAAATATGAGTCACGTCGGTGCAAATGTTTGTATATGTTGGTGGAAACACAAAAAAAATGGTTATCCCTTGTTGTTACCACTTTTTGACAGCAGGGGTCGCAGTTGAGCTAGATATCTCACCTCAGTCGATCATCCACCCGGACGGATCATTGGCTGTGTGGCACTGAGTTGTAACATGACCAGCACTGTTAACTCAGTTTATATCCATGTAAAACATGGACACGTCATATGTATTTCGGTTGATCAAAGCCCAACCTCTGTATTTCATGTGTATGCACAGTAGTGGGAAGGTACTTGAACTTGGAGGTAATATTTCATCCTTATGCTTTAATACATTTATCCCAATTTCTGATAATTATCTGACATTGGAAATATTGACAGTTCAACAGGATTTGGGTTCTTATAGGTTAAACTACCCACTATGACAATCACCCCACTTTGACCAAGCTTCAACATTTGAATTTCATATAAATACATAACCAACAACAAAATAAAAACCATAATAAACATATAGTAGAACTGCATTACCGCTGTACCTTTACTTCAATCTTTAATTATATGACTTGACATGTATAAAATAAGGAATGCTTCGACTACTTGACATACAATATGCTAGATACTGTACACATTTTAACATTTCCAATAAAGGATATTCTAAAGGTGAAACCAGTGTGTGTGTAATTGAATCTGCTGTCTTGTTTTCTAGGTCTGTTCTTTTGATTTGGCTCAAGGCTGTATACACCAGAGACATAAGCCTACATAGGCCTTGGATAAATCAGCAAACAGGCGATAGCCAGACAAAGACCCTGGATGTCTCTGTGTATCAGACATGAGTGTTGTGAAATCAATGTCTCTGATATTGCTTGGATTCGGTCCTCTGCTGGGATGACTGACTGATCTGCTCCAATGTAATCATGTTATTAGGTGTATAAAGAAAAACAGAGAAACATACCACATAGCATTTTCCACTTCTTATTTCATCTTGTTCAGGTTTTGTCTCTGTTGCAGTAAGAAAGTCTACAGGACACACAGCGGTTTTGTTCAGCTGGAGGGGACAACCTCAAAATGTTACTTCATCACATTTCACCAGTTTAGGTGTGAGAAAAAACACACACGTACATGAGGACTGAATACAAAAAGCATTATAATTCAAGAGGCCACTAACTGTGAATAAACATTATGCTCCAGATTAGATGAACAACATCCTGCACTTAAAAAAAAGGTCCTGACATATCCCAGTAGTTGCCTCAAGGAAAAAGACAAGATGACCTTATTATTATAGTACCAACAACATCATAAGTCTGAATGCAACGTCTCTATCTGAGGGTGACTAGCATTTCAATTCTTTTAAATAAACGTGTTTATTGTGATCATGTTTTGTTCAGTCTAATAGTGTTCCCTATACTGTAGACCCACGAAAGTGAGATTACACAAATTACTTAAAAGAATGACCTTTTGACAATTAAAATTCCCTCTTCTCACCTTACCATCCTGACCAGTGCTGGATTTATTACCTCTGCCAATGAGGTTCTGGTGGAAGGATGTGGTATGAGCCAGTTCCACTTTGGGTGTGGATCTAAATCAAGGGGTGGATCCAGGAGGGGTTTTTTTTACCTTCTTTGACATTGTGAGATTTTTTTTAACGTTTTTGTTGATTCCTCAGAGAATAATTGATTTATCTTGACGAAAGAAAACCGGCATGTTTATGGGACTGATATTTGTGAGTGGGTGCAATTTGGTGCAGATGCAAATAAATGTGGATTCATCACAGCGCTTCGAATTCTGTATACTGACACATTTTAATGGAAGACTTAGTGGACGTGGACTTCACAATTTTCACCAGAGCTTTTAGATAAACTATAAATTCAATTATTTAGGATATCCAGTGGTTATAGAGTTATGTAGATGCCAGAAAGTTGTTGCATGTTTTCTTAATGAAGCTTACATAGGCAAGTTAGTTGCACGAGTTCAAACTGTAATTCACTGAACCACCGACAGGGGGACAGTCTCATGGAATAAAAGCAGGTCAGTAGCACAGTCAGGGAACAGCAGCTGTGAACGGTTTCAGGGAACAGCTGTATCCAAGGATACACTGTATACATGTAATCTAATACATTTAATGTGATTTTCTGGAGACACATCACGTTAATTTGTGGTGTTTTTCATTAAAATAATGTTTTTAGTTAGAAATGGGGTGGGGCTGCGATTGTTGCTAATGGTACCCTGCTCTCATTGGTCAAAACGATGAGTGACAATCTTCTTGTCCAATCACATTCCTGATGCGGTGAGCGCTCTGGTCCAATCTGCATGAGTTACGCAAATGTGAAACGAAGTTTCCCCAGTAGCAGCAACTAGGGTGTTAGCATTTAGCTCCTCACAGCCACTTTAAATGTCAATTTGAATAGAAACGAGTCAGTGGGCTGTTGATAGTGAGGTTCCACCGACGAATCGCCGCCACTGTGTCCGCCATGTTTGCGCCGAGAGGCTCCCCGTTAACAGGTAATTGAAGCTGATAGCTAAGTGCTAACAGCTAGCATAGCCATCTGAGCATTTCACCGGTACAGGCGGACCTCTTTGTCTGACAGGGGAAGGCGTGCTCTTTTGTTAGGCTTCTCCCTTTGTCCACTGGGTAAAAGGGGAACTGTCGGGTCAGGCTTTCGCACTTATCTGCAGTTCTGAAAGTATTTGGAAAATGCAAAAAGCGAAAAAATATTTCACAGAAGGCCTGATTCAGTTGACGATCTTACTCAGTTTGATTGGAGTTCGCGTGGACATCGACAGCTACTTAAGCGGCTACTACACGCCTCTGATAGAGATTAACTTGGGTCCCAGCTCAGCCTACACCCAGACCCCCTTCCACAGCCTGAGAGACACTCTTGACGGATACAGCGTGCACCCGAAATGTCCCGAGTTGGACTATTTCTTCGCGAGCCGCCGGCTGCTGGACGAGGTGAAAACCCTGGGCTCGCCGCGGTTCCCTACACAGTTGAACACATGGCTCGTCCACCAAGTGTCTACCACTGACCAGGCTGACTGTGGGCCTTCGAGCAACGACAGCACCGATTCGGGGTTGCAAAGTCCCGGGGACGGGGCCGGGGAGGACCGTGAGCACCTGCCTGGTGATGGCCCAGAGGTGCGACAAACAAGCCCCGAACTCGGGCCTTGTAGCAATGGAGCCTGTGGCTTTCCCAAAGAGGCAAGTGTGTTTGTCTTTGTGTTTGTGTGTGTGAAGTGCAACACAAAGTTACCCGGACTCATCCACCTAAGTTAAATGACCCATATATTGCAGTATTGACTAAAGGAGGAGATGACCTGGAGTTAAAACTTCCTGAAAGACAGCGTGAGCAGCTAGCTAACTAGCATCACTAACCCATGTTACACAATGATGGCCAACAAGTCACTTATTATTCTGTCACATTTCCTGGTGCACCACCAGCAGTGTGATAAGCTGTTGGTAAAACCTGAGGTGTCCATTCACTTTCCCATTTGTATGACTGATTGTATTGTACAGCCGTCTGCTGCACCTGTCACACTTCCACATGGATCTCTGTCTCTTTAAACCCACAATAGATGTTGACTTCATGAAGCAAAGACTAATAAGACCAGTGTTTTGGATTGGACCAAAGCATTTTAGTTTACTCGCATATCGTCACAAACATTTTGTTGAACTATCATATTTGGTGTAACTTCTGTACAATGTCTCTCTGCCATTATGAGTTTTCACAAGACTGTAATCACACCCAGACCTTTCTATTCAACTCTTTCACTCATCCAGTTTTTCTAGCTCGGGGGCTCAAACAGCTGCTTGGTGGCAGTTGTTATGGTTAATTGTGTAACTGTATCCCAGACCCAATCGCCAGCTGTGAGCCTGAAGAGGAGGAGTAGTGAAGCTTACATCCACACCCTGTTTGCTTACACAAAAGTGGTGGTCCTTACTTGAACACTGCCTCCCATGGATCTTGTTCCCATCGATACTGTCATGTAGACACCTTTTTTTTTCTCTTTGCCCTCTCATTGCAAAATAAGTAACAGCTTAAGTAGTCGTAGGGTGAGATTTTGTGGTTTGTGGAAACACAATGTTTCAAAGAAGAGGACCACAGCTGTGATATTTGACAGTAAAAAAAAAAAAAAAAAAAAAATCCATAGCTATCTCCATTCACTGCATCAGTTGATGCAGGAAAAGCTGCTCCAGTGACAGTCGACAGGCTCAGACAGGGCTCAGGCAGAACTGCGCTGGTGTGATGTACTTTTGCCTCCAGCAGTAACATAAAAAAAACCTGATTCAGCTGTTAGTCTCCCTTTTGAAAGTTAAGAAATGAGTTTTCTCCCTGTAAGTGGAGACATGAAGGATATTGTGTCTGTGGCAGACAGCTGGTGACCCACATTAAATGCTGTTCTTCATGTACCAGAAGGGTCTTACAACATCTCTCATGGTTAGGTCATCTCTGAGGATTATTAGCCTGTGCTAAAATAATACACACTTTCATATACAAATACACCAACTTGCACATTGTTTGTGTCCCAAAAGGCAGCGGAGGTTAGTTGACCTTATTTAATTTAGTTGGTTTCAGTTTCTGCTGCAGTGAAAGCAACTGTTTATTGTGACAAACGGGATCTTTGTTACAGCACTAATCACAACTGAAGATATCCAGTTATCTGCAATAGCTGGACTTTGGTCACTGAACCAGAAATGTTATTGTTTTCAGCGTCACTCCGCTAACAAACTGTGTGTTTGGCTTTTCCTTCTCTTCTATCCCAAATCCTCTGAATCTCCTGTGCCCCAATTCTATCTCTGCTTTTTTTTCTCTCCATCCGCTTTTCTTCATCCTACCAGGAAAATGACATCCAAATTAAAGAGGAGGAAGAACCTGCTCCGCTCACTCAGCTGGCTCACAGTTCCACACTGGAGCAAGAGGTATGATCCTGATTGTTCCAGTTGCTGTCATAAATTGCTGTATGCTGTTGAAAATGTTTCACACGGCATCAAACAGTTTTCCTGAGAGGTAGCTGCACTGTTTCTGTTGCAAGAATACACAACACAGTGTTTGGCAGTCTGTCACATTCAAATCAAATTTACAATCACGGGATGGTGTGGGAAATTGTGTTGTAAGATCACAGGTCTTACATGACTGCATCACTTCAGTTACGCCATTCTGATCCCAGTGCATTAGGATTGTGAGATTAGGGATGTGGAAGTAGAATAATTACCATCTCTCACAGAGAAAGACTTTTAGTTCATTTATGTTCTAATCTATAAAGATTATGAAAAGAACGATCATCCATAAATATTTGGATTTAAGAATAAAGTTGTGAATTTGCAACATGTTTACATTCTGCATTTCATGTAATTTTAAAGTATGTTCCTTTAAACTCTGACACAGTCTTGGACAATATTTACTGTATGAATTAATGTTGTATTCTGTGCATGTTTTTCCTACTTCAGAGTTTACTCGAAGGTATCACTGCACTGTCTGACCCAGGAAGCCACCCTCCTCCTACCATTGATATTGACCAGCACTGGAGCAGTTTACTCTCTCTGTCTGTCACTGACCTTGATGTAAGTAGTCTGTCCATGTTCATTACTGGTTCCTCAGGAAGGGCTGAATGAATTGATAATGCGTGTAGCTCTCCTATAAAGATAGACTTTACCCCTTTTGGAAAAAAAAGTGGAATTCATTATATAGTCATCATAAAAATGTGTTTGATTCACTGTAAAACTGCAGCTGGTCAAAAGACGTCAGCTGAGTAAGAGGTCTTTTCAATGTTGCTCAGAAAGGATTTGCGTTCACACAGGAAAAGGAATACGACTACATGCATCCCAGACCACCTCCAAATGTGTTCTTACATTGAGTGTGTTCAGACCTGTAATTGGCGCTGACGAGTTGTGATCGGATCACTCTGGGTTGATGTTAATACCAGCTCTGAACGAGGTTCTAATGTCCGATTGTGATCTCCGTCTCATTGTGAAGAATAAAGATCAACCAAAAGTTGTCTCGTGTGTAGGACTTGGATTCTCTTGTTACGGATACTGACATCACAAGTGCCATCAGCCAGGACGTCAGTTTACATGATGCTATGGCTGCCACTGCCTTTGGTATGACATCAGAAAGAGGGGAGGCCCGACCAGTCCCCCAACAAAGAGCCCTGTTCCGGCTAGAATCCACAGGATCCTCACACTCCGACGTGTCACCAGGGATGGCCGTAGGCTTGGCTGCCCTCCCCTTTGCAACAGTATGTAATTTAACTAGAAATGAGTTATCGCAGAGTGCACTGGGTGGCTGTCTGGATGAGGCAGTGTTTGACCAGATCAATCAGCTGGGTTTTGAAGGCCTCGACACCATCGGCTCCCAGCTGATGGGCTGCCTTGAGGGTCTAGTGCCACAGGCCCTCGAGGACCTGGACTCTGACTCTGGACTCTCACTGGAGAGCAGCTCTGGAGGTCCAGTCTCCCCAGGTTAGTCCAAATCTCTATAAATGATCATAAATCAAATTTATACCCCTTACCCACTAAGTTAAATAAGGTCAAGCAATTGTTCGTTATACACTATTAACACTAACCCCTCCCTTGTCCAGGCTCATCCGAGATGTCATCTTCATCCAGCTCATACTGTGAGGATGAGTGTGGCGCAACCGGTTACAGCAGTGATGTGGATTCACTCCCCTCGAAAGGCATTGCGGACTACACCACAGCATGGTCACCTGTTGATCTGAGTGAGAGTGTGTGGCATGACCACAGCTACTCATCACCTGCTTTCTTCAACCCGCCGTCTGTAACACTTCCCCACAAAGGTATCAAGGAGGAGCCTTTCAGCGAAGACGACGAGCCAAGGTCGGAAGACAGGGAGCTGAGTCGCGATGAGCTTCGGGCCCGTGCCATGTACATCCCCTTCTCTGTCCTGCAGATCGTCAACATGCCCGTGGAGGAGTTCCTGGAGGTTCTTGACGGTCAAGGCTTCTCCCCTGATCAAGTCACACTCCTGAGAGACATCCGCAGGCGGGGGAAGAATAAATTGGCAGCGCAGAACTGCCGCAAGCGTAAGCTAGATGCCATCACAGGGCTCCAGGAGCAGGTAGAAAGGCTACAAGCTCAGAGAGACCGGCTACTGAGAGAGAAACAGCTTACAGCCAAGACTGTGGGGGCTGTGGGCCAGCAGATAAAGCAGCTGACCAGAGACGTCTTGGCCCGGCTGAGGGATGATTCGGGACAACCCCTCAACCCAGAAAGATTCACCCTGCAGTGCGGGGCTAATGGTAGAGTAGTAGTTCAGCCTTTGAGACGGCCTGCTGTCTCCACGTCAACTGGCAACAAAACAGACAAGAGAAAGAAGGACAAAAAGCAGTGATGCAGTACTTGCCAGATAAGACTGGAGTTTTTAGTTGTTTTTTTTTTTTTTGAATATTTCTGAACTTGACTTGCCAGACTCTGGTTTCGGGATCTCCTTCTGTATTAGTGTGTGTGGATTCACCGCTGTTGGGACCCTAACTGGGCAAAAGCTGCAAAAAGAAAAAAAAAAAAAACTCTGAACATGAATACACAAAAAATAATCTCTGTACATAAAATATCTCATGGGAAAAATGTAGCTCACACACTGGACACAAAGTTTGCTCATTAAAGATGGACAAGGCACTAGAGGCCGATTTAGGAGAACAGCTCAGATGCTGGTAATGCCACCAGTTTCTCTGTGTGCATTAACATTAAACTCACATGTTGTTTCCGCAGATAATTCTTGCCACACACTTCTAAAATCCAACATAGCCAGCATTGTGACAGTTACTGGAAAGAAATCTTTGAGGATGATTCTATTTGTTTGTTTGTTTCCATGTAATCTTGCTTCTCAGTGTATTCAGTTTAAAGAGAAGGTAAAAGATTGTATTTATTAAAGTTTGAGATTCCTGAAATGCTTATGTGCATCACGAGACTGTCAAAGGCAGTTTTTTGTTTTTGTTTTTCAAAGTGGAAACTTTATTGCATAGTGCTAAGAATATCGGGACATTACCTAAAGTTTACAGATTTGTTTTAGATACTTTGTGGCATGTAGCGCAGAAATTGGAACTGAAATGTTGAATAAGATAATGAATTTGTTCTTTTGTTTGCTTATGATGTACAGTATACCAATGATTAAACTGACACGGCCTTAATTAGCATTTGATAAGTGTTTTGGTTAGCGTGTGTGTGCACATTAGAAACGAATGCACATCATAACAAAAATGTTTTAAAGAAAAAAACGTTTCATGTTTAAACTTAATATTCAGTCATTAGTTTCAAGCACAATTCTGCTGAATCCCTTTCATTGTGGGTTACTAAACGAGTTCTGACAAGATTATATTCTACCTCACGCCTCGGTTCTTATAGATTTTGGTGAAATAAAAGTTAAAGAATACGCTTTTTTGTAGGGGAACTTAAGTGCACTCATTAGCTACCAATCCTTTATTAAAATGATCTGAAATGGACTTAAACCACTCCCTTTCTGAAAAATACAATCACCAACTCTATTTAATGAGTGAATGTTTTATGGATGTTGCTTTTTATATATTTGAGATTATCTGAGAGGTAAAATATTCAGTAGAAGTTCCTGTGTTATTCATGGAAATGTTGCTTTATACCTTCGACAGAGTGAGTGAATTAAATGGGACGAAAATTGCATGTAGTTGTTAATAGTGTGACTCATTAAGTACCTTTTTTTATTTTTATTATCCCTAGACCCTCACAAATGTGTTTAATTTCCAGGTTTGCCCAAGAGTTTACTTTGCTGTTTCTATAAATGCTTAGGGAATTTCAAAAGTGTTTTTCTTTTTTTTGCAGGCGTTGTTCTTTCTGATTAAAAAAAAGAATAAAATTAAGTGAAACAAATTGTGTGTTTTTTGGGGGGGGAGGAGGGCACTGCCTTGGGATCTCTGTCTGCAAACCACATCAGTGATCGGTTCTACTGAGGGTGTTTCCTTGTGGGATGCAGTTAAGTCGCATGTAAATAAATGGCTCGGGTAGATTTCGCAGGACAATGTCTCACTCCTCAATTGCAGCAGACGGCCATGAGGCGCAAAGGTGCGAAGCAAATCGCGTTCCGCCTCCAGGCTTCCGTAGGAGACCTACGATTGCAGTCGTAGTTTTTTGGCGCCCGACCTGCGGAGCTGCAGGCCCCAGATAAAGAGGAGGCAGACCGCGTGGTGAGGAAGCAGCACTGACGAGCGCAGTGCAGATCTTGCGGTAAGTACGTATACCGATTTATTACTTCGCGTTACTTTGAAACAAGCAGCCTGGACGATAGCACGGCTGATCAGCGTAGCCCTTGTAGCTTAGAGTTAGCCACGGAATTAGCCCAACAGAGCAAGCTAGGTTTAGTATTAAAGCCTTCGTACCCGAGTCAGTGAATCAGTGAGTGCTTGCCGCTCTCACAGTATCCGGTTTGGGTACATTATAGTCAGCTAGCTTTTCCACGAAGTAGCCACCGGCCCTTTTTATAGATGATTGGAGCGGTTTAGTCCAGCGTTAAACTTGCTTTTCTCCATTGCTAATGCTGAGTCCCTACCTCGGGCTTTAGCTTGTATGCTAACAACGCTCCTGATCCTGTAGCGTTGCACCGGCAATGCAGAGTGAAAGATATAGTATCTCCCATTTACAGGCATTCAATTATATTGGCTACGATTAGCACGATGGCTAACCCTCATAACGTCATGTCTTGATTGGGTTAGCTCTGATTAACATTGTGCACAGCGCTCGGCTAAGCTAGCTGGCTCGGTTCCTAAATGAACATTACACCAGTGTTTATGTTTTCCACGTTGGCTTGTTCGTACACACAACGAGGCACTAATTCATCTGTAGCGTGTTTTAAGTCACAGGCTCCATTACTAAAGTGTGGATAAGAGCAGCACCTAGTTCGCATGTGTTTCGAAGTACATAGTTTAACTGTTTGCTTTTCCTGTACCTTTTTTTTTTTGCTTTCAGTGCACAACATGGGCAAAAAGCAGACTATGAAGGGGAAGAAAGATTCTCAGGATCCGCAGGAGGAGCCTGAAGAGTTTGTGGTGGAGAAAGTGCTGGACCAGCGTCTTGTTAATGGGAAAGTAGAGTTCTTCTTGAAGTGGAAAGGATTTACAGAGTGAGTTGCCTGGGATACCTGTTGCCCCCAACCCCACTGAGCTAAAAGAGTTAAATACATAGTTTGTGCCTTCATTGGTGAAAGTCTTGAGATGCGAATGCTGAACGTCCTCTCTCCCCTGCTCCTTTTCAGTGCTGATAATACCTGGGAGCCAGAGGAGAACCTGGACTGCCCCGAGCTGATTTCAGGGTTTTTGGAAGCACAGAAGAACATCACAGAGAAGCCTGCCCCCGTCAAGAGGAAGGCATCGACTGAAGAGCCACCAGAGACGGAAGCAAAGAAGAAAGATGTGGTGAGTTGACTAATATTTTTATGATGAAGCCATATTAATCTTAACGGTGACAATTGTTTGTTTTTTTTATGTGCAGCATTTGTCAAACTAATGACATTAGTCTCCCACATGTCACGTTAACTTGTTGCACAAGACACAAATGTTGCAGCACCATTCTGACGTCACACCTGGTAAGATGAGCAAAGGGGAAAATCTATGGAAAAACAGGACTCCCTGCCCCATCCATAGGGCATCATAGTTAACTGAAGGGTTTGAGTGTGAAAGCAATGTGAATCACATGCTATAGCCTTATCAAGTCCATTGAACACCTATAGGACATTTTGATGAGTGAATGTGGTGGCTCAACACTTTTCTCTAGAGGGGCTTTGTGTGAGCACACAAATGCCAAAATTAGAAACTTCAACGCCTGCCCCTCTAGTAAAAACACAGCAAGAGATCCTCTGGCGGATTCACAGGCAAGCGAGTGCTCCTGTTGATGTTTCTTACAAACAACAGATGCAAAAATGAAGAAAAATAACCTACAAAGATTCCCGAATTTCAAGACTGCTTTTTTTATGAACAAGAGTGGAGAATCACATGGTGCATTGTTCATGTGTAGACGGCAAAGTCCGGAGAAAGACTGGACCCAGTTGTGTAGATATTCTTCAAAGTTCATGTTTGAAAACCCGCTTTGATGAATCTTTACTTCTTTCCAACCTCAGTGTCTGAACTGCAGCTAGATATTATTTCACCTTCACCTGGAGGATGTCACAATATTTTATGTTTGGTACAATGAACCACTGCTCCACTTTCTTGATTGTGCACACGTGTTCTGTTTTCACCATTTACAGGCTGAAAAACCACGTGGCTTTGCTAGGAACCTCGACCCAGAGCGGATCATTGGCGCAACAGACAGCAGCGGGGAGCTGATGTTTTTAATGAAATGGTGAGTCCAGAAGGAAATAAATCCTCATTTTTGTCTAAACAGCCCTCTCTCTAATTTAAATGTTATCATGCACTAGTCTGCCATTCTTGCATTGTACATAAAACATTATGAATTTGTTTTTTAGGAAAGACTCAGATGAAGCAGACTTGGTCCCTGCCCGTGAGGCGAACACTCGCTGCCCTCAGGTGGTCATCTCCTTCTACGAGGAGAGACTGACATGGCATTCCTGTCCAGAGGATGAAACTCAGTAAAACCTTCCCCTGGTGTCCCTGCAGTCCTTTGCACCACTTATGCCCTTCTCCTCAGGACTGACATTTCTTCTCTGGCATGCTTTCTAGTTTTAGCCTGCTTAGTTATTTTTTGAAGATGTTTGAAGACTTGAAATGTTTGGAAGTCGATGAGAGCAATGTTTTTTGTACATATTAGCTGATCTGATGGAGAGAAAAAAAACAGGTGATGGTGTTTCTTATTAAGTCTTCCGGTTTCATATTCTGATTAGTTTGGTGATGGCAGTTTAGAAGCCATACCCACCACTGCCTATAATCATACCTGGTCAAATTTTGTAAATTTGATAAACTTTGGTTTTGTTAAGCTGTCAAACCACCTCTGGTATAACTGTCTCATTTAAGATTTCGTTTCACTCTAGTGATTTGTTCTAAATGTGCTTTTTGTATACTTTGTTTGTATATATTATTTGAAGTTCTAATAAAGGTTTTATGTGACCAAATCCCACTCATCAGTTATGGTTTCCAAAGGTTTAGAAAGTAAAATCAATATTGAGATTTAACTAAAGCTATTACTTTATTTTTTTAGATGCATTACAGAAAGATTTTGTTTTATTGAGGGGTTGAAGCCTTGACGTTGAAATGGTGCCAGTAAAGCCTAGTGGAATTAATAGTAATAAAGTTTAATAGTGTGATTTGATAGTTAAAGCAGCATTTTCCCACCGTCTCCTGAACAGTTTTTGATGTTTAATCTCTATCGTGGAGCAAGTTTTCTTCTTCTTCTCTTTCCTGCACATGGAAGGCTTTAGAGTACAGGCTCATCTACACCACATCTTTACCTTTACTCCTGTAAGATTTTAAATGTAAGACCTTCCTCTGTTAGTATGTCCACTTTTGGCCTTCCTGCTATGTTTGAATAAATCCTTTCCACCCCCATAGTTCCTTGGAGGTTATGATTATGTAAAATCTCAACTGATTTCCAAAACATTTTGTGGAGTGTTAAGGCATCACCCGAGGAAGAACCCATTCATTTTTTTGCAAATCCGGGACCTTTAATTTTGCAAAATATGGTGTTAACTTTTTCTTGATTGCCCTGAATAATTCATGATGAAACAAGTTAGGCAAGATTAGGAGAGTTATTGGTGCAGATTCAATAAAAATCGGGATTTACTGAATTTAATTTTCACGGATGTCTGATGGACCTTGATGGATGTATGCACTCTGCTGAGAGCCATTCTTGGTTATTATTAAATCTCAGCACCTCATCACCTATAAAACAACTGAGCTCTGCAGTAATGTACCATGTCCCAAGATGTCACAGCTACCTTCACTGTGCTATGAAGAACAGTCTCATGACTGGTATCGGGCTGTTGGAGATGGACTTTGGACCTTTTGTGCATTAGTGTCAATGTTTCCATGGCAACTGGCAATTTTTCTTTCCATGGCGCATCCCTCAACGGATCAAATGTTACAGGTGTTTTTTCAAGATTGCCATTTGTAATGAACGGTGCTAAATTAACATTTTTAAGCTAGATATGTGTGTATGCCTAAAATGTTGTAAAGAAAAAAAATCTATTTAGAGTTTTTTCTACACGTCATCATGAATCCTGTCACGAAACAGAAAGTGTTTGCATGAAAACAGGCCGCAGGTTCACGTTAACACTTTTAAAAGAAATCAAATCAGGTGTTTTCATATGAAACCATAAATCTGGGATGTCTTGATTAAGTCAGAAGTGTTTTCAGTGCAGCACAATCACCACTTGTATGCAAATCTTCTGTATCAGGAGTAAACCATGATCAAACACTTACATCTGCATTCTTTAGGATTATAACTGGGTTGTCTTCATGGTGATGCCTGGTATAATGGTTGGAAAATGGACACCAAAGCTTGTGAATTACCTTGATTTTAAAATATATAAATTGGTACATATATAATAATTAGTTTAAATATGTATACATTTCAATGTGAGTGAAGGACAAGACTTTGTGTTCTCTAAACAAATTAGCAGGACATAATCTGAGACTTTGTGTTTGCAGTGTTTTCTCCTTCAGCTCTTATCAGACTGCTCTTAATCAGCCACTTCGAGCCAATTCATTTATCTAAAGGCTCATAAACAAATAAAAGCTGCTGCTCTATAGCCACTTTTGAAACTGAACTGCAGCAAGTGAAGAGACTTATCGGCTGAGGTCCCCTGTGATGAAGAGACCTTTATATGCAAATTAGTCTCCCCCATCTTAACCTTTGCCTCTGTCAGACCTCCCCCCTCTGAGTATTTATTCTGGTCACATCGCACTGACTGGGTCACCCTCCTCTTCTTGGCAGGACTGAAACTTGGATTAAACTTCTTTGGACAAACGTAAGAACTCTATGATTTTATTGTTATATAAGTGCAGGCCATGGGTACATGTATTGTCCTTGCATTGTGGTGGTGGTAGGGTGCTGTGTGGTTTGGCCTGGGGGCCACAGGGCATGTGCTGCATCAGGAGAGAAACCGCTGGTGTTAGACTTGTTGACAAAATAATATAAGAATATAACTTTATGTGTTATTTTATTTTATTTTATGTTTTTGGTAGAATGAGTGAAAGTATTTAGGTTCCCGATCCACACTCCATACCAATTGGTGGCGTAATGCAACATAACGTTGTTTGCCAACCGCCATAAAACATTAAAAAGTGGAAGAAGAAGAAGAAGAAGAAGAAGAAGAAGAAGAAGTCATCACACAATTTTTGGACTCGAACATAAGACATGAAATAGACGAATCAGGCCTTGTGCTTTTGTTTTACCCCACAACCTCTCAAAATTATGGCTAGTGACAGCTAAGGCTAATGTAAGACATTGTCTTACTAGTGTTATTCATGGTTCTCCTTGAACCACCATTTCCCCTCCTCCTCCTCCCAACAGAGGAAACAATAATATTTACGTTTTTTTCATACAGGATTGAACAGTACATTATTTATAATAGGAAAACATAACAAAGGAAGGTGTGGATTTTGCAAAAACTTTATACTCTACTATCCAAAATATGAAGTTAAGAGAAGGGAACTGATACTGAACTTAAAGAAATAAAGGTGAGATATGATTTCCGTAATCGTTTACGAAGAAGTTCAGGAGAGAAAAGTTATCTTTTGTTGTTTCAAGAATATAACTTTATTTCTTATTTTTTTGGTAATGGGTGAATGTATTTAGGTTTTCATTTCACACTCCATACCAGTTGGTGGCGGTAATGCATAAATGTACATTGTTTTCCAACCGCCATAAAAAGAAGAAGAAGAAGGCCTCGCACAATTGTGGGATTCGAACATAAGATGTAAAATAGACGAAATCTGGGCCCGTGCTTTTGTTTTACCTCTTAAAGTGAGGCTGTACTTACAGTTAAAGGTTCACTGTGCAGAATTTATTGATATCTAGTGGTGATGTTGCATATTGCAGCTGAATACCCCTCACCCCACTCTCCCCTTCCAAACATGACCCTTTAGTTGTCATAAAAACTCAAAAGGAGTTTAGTTCGGACACATAGTGGCCTCCGTACAGAGGACCTGCTCCAGATGTAAATATAAAGTATTCAAATATAAAGGGGCCATTCTCGGGTAAAGAAAAACAACCATTCATGAACATGTGCTGATGATTTACACAGGAGTGAAAACATCACTGGGATTATTTTCAATTCAATTTCTGCCAATAAATCCCCTTCACCTTAGACACTGGACCTCTAAGGCTCGGCCGATGTGAGGCATTATCTCACATGGGTTATTCATTGTTCTGGTTGAACCACCATTTCCCCTCTTCCTCCTCCCACCAGGTGAGACCATTTAAACCGATGAAGAACAGGTGCGCGCCTCGAAGCTGCACGCCACACGATTCGACCACGCGGGACGTCAGGTCGTTTTCTTGTCCGCGTAGAAAGCATTTTTCAGTAATACCCATGTAACTATATTTATTTCAACGCCACAGTTTTATTCCGAGTGTGTTTTATTGCGCCGTGACGTGCAGCAGCAGCAGCAGCAGCAGCGTGTTGAGCGGGAGGTCACAGCGAGTCAGAGCAGCTCAGTCCACGCCACACCAGGCCGAGCTGAGACCGAGGAGCCGCAGCCCTGCTCCGCATCACCGAGCTCCGGAGGGCCCCGGAGGGGGAAAGGTAGGACCGAGCGGCGGCTTCGAGGAAACATGGAGAGAGGGGGGGTGGGTGGTTGACGACTTTATTCCTGAGAATTACTGTTGACTTTTTGAATCATTTTATTCTCTTGTGAGCTTCTGATAAACTTCAGGTCCTCATGATTGTTGTTAGTTTTGTCGTGATCATGAACAAAACCCGTTTTATGTATATATCTATCTTGATGATGTTGTAGCTGTCAGGAGGGTTGCAGATGTAACACGGACCAGAATCTGCGTTGTTTGTGTTAACACGCCGGGAATTTGGCTCTCTGATTTTTTACATTGCGCTCATATGAATGTTTACGTACTTCTTGCTCAACAAAACAACACAAATAAGTTTTTTTTTAAAAAAGGTACAGAAATGTGTGGTGGATGATTTGAACTGTACTGTATCAAATGGCATGTGAAAAGAAAGTGGGAGAATATGCAGTATTTTGGAACACCATGTGAGTGTATGCACACAAATCAACTGAACAAGTTCCGCTGAAGTAGTACAATGTGATAAAGTAAAGATAAATACTGTGTAAAAGTGTGGACAGGGGATGGATATGAACATATGCTATACAAATGTGTGTGTGTATATATATATTTGCAATATTCAGGATTAATGACAATACAGTGAGCAGGATATTTATTGACTGTGATGATGATCATCTCATTCGTGTCAAACTGTGCATATGCTGTGTAAGTTTAGTCACTGGTGGAAACAGTGACTACATAGCGGCTGTGGCTTGTGCTGGTATCAATGCCTTGTTAAGATGATTATTTTTTTCATAAGATATTATTTCGCCAATTGGGTGTAATTGCAGCACAAAGCAGTGTGTTGGTGATATTGCGTGACATAACGGCCAGAAAGGAATGAGTTGCTTATGTTTATAAGGTACTTGCAGCATTCTGTTGACCTCATTTGGCTACAGTAGGTTGTGTGGAACTTATTGATTCCTGTAAACAGCACAGCAGCATTTTTTTTTTTTCGAGCCCAGCACCTGGTAAATCACTGCAAAGCAGCTGCCATGAAACCAACACTGACATCTACAAGAAGCACTCTGCAGGACAGCTTATTATGAGATGTGATTTTTGTTTTTACGATGTCTCAGTGGAGTTTGGTTCAGAGTCACACTCTGTGTAATCTCCATGACTTTGTCACTGCTTAATGATTTGGACCTAAAGCTTGTTAATGCCATTGTGTCTTTTTTGCAGCGTGAATAGTCAGATGAGCCCATGTGTCGCTGAAGCCTTTAGATATGCATGTCATGGGACCTCAGCGGCTGGGTGTAAAGAGCGGACTGTAGAGTGCTAGGAAAGGCTTTCTCGTCATTTGTGTGATTGTTAATGTGTTTAAACAAGATTTCCTTGCAGGAAAAAATCCTTGTTTGCCCTTTGTTCCCCTTTTAATGCTGCGTCAGCTCCAAATGTTTGTACTTTTGAGTCTTAAGAGTATTAATTGCCAACTAGGATGCAGCTTTACATAACTGATCACAATGAGCTTTGGCTGGTCTCTGGTAATAAACATGTATCCTAATTGTTGAAATGGCGTGTGGCCATTTGCCAGCACGGGCTGTAGGATTTTTTTTTTTTAAGCTAAAATAAGAGGATTATACGTTGCAACAGATCCTGATCGTTCTATGCAACTGACACTTTGTTTCTGTTTTCTTCCAGGTGTGTACCCATTATGGACAGTATGCTAGAGAATCTCTCAAAAGCTGTAAGTGGTCAAGCGTGCTCCATCACACTGCACCTCCTCAGCAATACACCCACGAGTCAATCAGAGATGACCTGCTGTTGAGAAATCGACATTTAATACCTGGATGCATCTGTGACTTTGAAATTTTGTAGGAGTTTATCAGCATTTGTGTTCGAGATCCAAGGCTCCATAAAGACGACCTCTGGCACAAGCATGCAGACTACGAGATCTGTTTAGATGTAAGTGCCACCTTTTAAGGGCGGGGGGTGAAGCTTTAACTTCTTTCTGGTTAGTTTCGTCTTTGAGTTTGTGCTAAACATCTGTTTCTCTCTTGTAGACCAATAGCATGTGTTTTCGAAAGAAGACCTCCTGTGTGAGACGGCGTTACAGTGAATTTGTTTGGCTGCGTCATTGCCTGGAACAGAATGCTCTGATCATGTATGTTCATACCTACTTCTGCTTTCCAAAATGTTCTATTTTTAGTGATGTTGTTTTATAGAGGTGTTGATTCAACCTTGTGTGTCAATAACTTCGTTGAGCTCTATTGCCTTTTTAAAAAGATGTCTGTAATTTAGCCTACCATCATTTAGAACTCAATTTAATAAACAGCCTCAAATGATCAAGTTGAATCAACACCTCAATAAAACACTAACTAAACCTTATAAACATAATTGTAGGATGTCTTGCAGGACTGTTGTATTAATCTGCATTAGGTTTTGCCATTTGTACCTAAATAAACAGGCAACTGTGTGAATTGCATGACATTGATCATTAATGTGATTTTTCCATTGTATATATCTTGAATTGAGCATGCAAAGTGTATTTTCTTAGATTTTTCTCTTATATTCTTGTCCAGAGAATTACCCAAGTTGCCACCGTGGAACCCTTTCTTCAGTCTGAAGAACACGGAACAGGTGTCGCAGAGAATGAAGGGCCTAAAAGAGTTTTTGGAAAAGTGAGTAACTCAACCTGTAGTTATGGAGGTTATGTTTTCATCTGCATCTGTTTCTCTGTTAGTTAACAACCTTACACAAAAACTGCTGGACTCTAACAGTCTTTTATCTTAGTTTCCTGTTTGGCATTGTCTCATATCCTCTCTTCTCTAGCGTTCTTCACACACCATTGTTGTTATCGGACAGTCGGCTCCATCTGTTCCTCCAGTCGGACCTCAGGATCACAAAGATCGAAAGGTGTGCCCTTGGTAAGACTAGGTACACGGTGGCCGAAGCCATACAGTGTTCCAACAGCCATTACATTGGTAGAGTAGTGGGCAAGGGCTCCTGTGACTCCGACTGCGAAAGGTATGAGCTTTGACCTGCATTCTATATCAATTCCCTGTCTGGAACTCTTGAGTTGACCTTTTCACCCCTCTTTTCTGACTGCAGCTCTTCATCGTCGGGTCTGGGACGAAGTGTGGACACTACAAGGAGATGTAGCCCACTCCCCTTATTCGGGTCCTGACAGAGACCCAGAGCTTTTCATGACTGAATCCGTGTGGTGGGCATTCTGAAAAGCAGCTGGTGCACTGCAGTTGTCCTTTCTTCTTTAGACGTGCACCATCAATGTATAAACCTGTTTGTGACTCTCTGTGAAGTTCTCCCTAAATCGACTTCCAAAGAGCAAAAAAACTTTTACTTTTGTGAACTCCATGAATCCCCCTATATTTGTTTTAACCATTAGGTTTATTTTTCTCTTAAAGCCGTACCTTATTCATTTGAGTATAATTGCACATTTGAATTTGTTAATGTGTGTATTTGAGAAAAATATTCATGTTTTTAAAAAATTTATTGTACATTTGTTGCAAGACTTCTTAAATATTTCCTATGTATATATTTTTATCAACACTGTAGCGAGGGATGTTTTCAATTGCAGACAGGTTTTTCTTTTAGTAAAATATTTGAGAATCTTTATGATTTGTTGTTGGATGAATAAACTTTTTGAAGAAACACAGAACTGTGTCTTAAACTATTATACGACAGAACCGCTCTAGTCAAATTTCTACATATAGTGGGACTAATGTAGGATTATATTATCTTAACCAGAGACGTGCAGCTTGATGAGTTAGTGCTGCCACGCACTGCTTCAACAGCCCAGTAGAGGGAGTGAGGACATCATAGGAACTTGAGCTCCTGAACGTACAGCAGCGGGATGTTGGCCCATTCTGACGAAGTTGCTCATTTTTGTGCACTGTGGGGCATGTGGACGTTATTGATGTACTTAATTTTAAATGATTGGTTTATTACGCATCTTAAAAATTAATTCTAGTCGCACTGAGTCTGTCCACAATTCACTGCAACTGCATTTTAAGACTGGCTTGGTTAAAATGTAAAATATCAGATGATACTGGTTACATTCCCACCAGTGCACAAAACTGTCCATGTGCCTTTTTTATACAACAGGAAAACACAGGCCCATACCAACCTTTACCTCAAGTGGCCACTTTATTAGGTCAAGCTCAACTGTAAATTTGACTTATAAAGATGATAATCAGTACTGATACAGAAAGGGAAATGAGTCATGTGAAAAAATGTAAAAGCCTTTATTAGTGGCTAATTCATGGCAAGGATTAAAATGATAAAAACACACATGCTGTTATTGGGGTGACTATCCTGACCTGAAGAATGAACAAGACATGCATAGCCCTGGGATACATCAGAAAGTGACATAGCTCATTAACATACACAGTACAGGTGACTCAGATTGGAGGTAAATAACCTTCACATTTTTAAATGTACCATCTTTAGCCATTGGGTATTTATCTTTAAAAGTCCTGAGGCACAAACTGGT
Source organism: Verasper variegatus (assembly GCA_026259375.1). NCBI lineage: Eukaryota > Metazoa > Chordata > Actinopteri > Pleuronectiformes > Pleuronectidae > Verasper > Verasper variegatus. The sequence continues at coordinate 11,852,934 of CM048038.1, forward strand.
TCAGGCACAAAACAGCTCAAATGTGAATTTGACCTTTATAAAGATAATATTGTTCAATCAGTCCAAGTTATTTATTTCTGTTGTAATTTTCACTGGTGTTGAACTGGACTTATAAATTGATGAGATTAGGCTGTGATATTGTCATCTGGACTCTCTCTTGCTACTGGGGACAGTTCTTAATGTCCCTTATCTAGTAGATATAAGTGTCTTCAGCACTTTGATATTGACAAGAAGTCGTCCAGCACTGGTCACATTTCAGCCCTGTCACAGCTTTCCCTGGTGAGACGGACTAATTAAAGAAAGACAGCAAATTAATTTAACTATTACAGACTGCTCCTGGGAATCAGCTGAGAGAAACAAGACAGCATCAAACTGCAGTGTGTGTGTGTGTGTGTGTGTGTGTGTGTGTGTGTGTGTGTGTGTGTGGATGGAGGGGGGCAGTGCACGAGTGCCGGACAGGCCTGTAAATTGAAAGCTGATGAAAGAAGCAAAGACTCATTAAAGGAGACAGCAGCTGCCCCTCCACCCTAAACCGCTGGAGTGACGTGGGCCAGCCCAGCAGTAAACCTGGCCCGTCCCACGTCTGTCTGTCCTCTTCCCTCCGTCCCCTGGATGGTGCTGTCTCCCTGTGCCGCATGAGCCATAATGAAGCTGTCAGTGACTTCACAGCTCAGCCGCCCAGCTGTATTCATATGGAAAACACACACTCCAGATACATACATAGCCACACACAGTGTATGAAAACACACTGACAGCTGTGACCACAAACACACATACACACACACACACATTACATACCCTGGTGGCAAAGCTGTAGATGAATGACCACTTTCTCTTTTCCTCATCCTCTGTCATTTTCCGAGTCCCACTGGTTTGTGGTTGCCGCTCTCCATCTCTGTTTTGCTGTTAAGGTTGACCTTATCACCACATCCCCCTGACAGGCGAACAGCACGACACAAACACACACACGCATGCATTGTTTGGTTGGGAGCCAGTCAATTTCTTCTGACAAAATGAAACGCTGTGGCAAACACACACATCTGCCTTTTGTCTTTTGCAGGGGCGAGAGTGTCTCACATTTGGATATTGAGTATTCACAGTACATGTCTATTTCAGCTCGGTAATTTATAACTCAATTTCCAGTGTGCATCGATGCGCTTCATACCTCCAAAACACCAAACAAAGCCCAAACCCAATTGTATTTCAAAGCAATTAGGGTGTCCAGTGAGTTGTGAACGGGCCACGTTGCGGTGGCTCTGGGCCCGTGTGATATTTTTAATTGTTAATTTTCTGTCACGTTAGTCAACTCCGGCGCTATCGGACAGGTGACCGAGCTCCCGCGGGCAACACATAAAACGGGCTGAGAGCACATCCTCTGCTTTTTGATGCAGCACAGTGGACGGCCGTTTTTTATGCGCGAGGGAGAAAGGTTTCCGCCGTATGTGTTGAGTTAAATGACGAGATCTTATATCATATTTACAGCTGTTTTACGGCCGGGACTCTTTCTAATGCGTTTCGATATATGTGGCGGCCGGCCATCAATATTAGCATTAGTTTATGAGTCTAAATTATTAGCCCATTTAGAGTTTCACCTGAAGCCACGGCAGGGAATGACTTCACCTCCCTCACCCTGCAAAAGCCAACAATAGCAAAATCCATATGAGCAATTAGCCTGTGTAGCTCTCAACCTGCCTGTGTGCTTATTTTGTGTCTTCCCATCACTCTTCCTCTTTACACTCTTTCAATTTTCTCTTTCTTCTTCTCTCTCTCTCTCTCTCTCTCTCTCTCTCTCTCTCTCTGTAGGTTGCTACATTAATTAGCTGTTGTCTTTTTGTAGTTGGGTGTTTATTCTCGCTGACACTGCAGGCCGGGCTCGCTGGATCTCAGCTGTCGTGGCTGTTGAGGAAGGAGGCCTGTGTCTCGACCTCACCGCTGGCTCCCCTTCCTCTCTACTCCATCTTTTTTTTTTTTTGCACCAGGCGAGGAGGTGGTGGGGGGTCAAAGGTTATGACTTGCATTGTATTTGTGATTATTGCCTCTAAAGTGCTATTGCACAGTGCATCATTAAAAGTCAATGCATCTTACTCTCCCTACGCTACCCCACCTTTGCACACCTAAAACACACACACACACACACACACACTCATGCACGCACACAGTCATTTTGCACGCACTTTGCACATCACCAGCCATTTAACAGCTAAAATACGACCCGTGCGTAGATAAATGTCACAGGGCCATCTATCTGCGAGTGTTAAAAGTTGGCTAATGGAGATGACATATTAGCGGCCCAAATGACTGCCATAAAAACTCCCACCATACCTTGCAGCGCCGCCCGGCCACTGTGACTGCAACAGGATACGGCACTGGCACTGCAACTATCCGTCTGCAGAAAGACGCGGAGGGGAATGGAGGGGTGATGTCATGCAGGATGGAGTTCTTTTGATTCAATAAATTCTCTGGGGTTCAGTTCTCTGAAGAAACGATCAGGGGATAACGACCGAGAGTTAAATGTAGCATATTTACAGAGGGCTGCAGAGAGTAATTCTGTATTTCACACACTCTATATAACACTGTAATGATAATGACCTTTCACCTTTGACCTTTCACAGAACACTTGGTTAGAAATTATGAGCCAGGTCGGACTTGTGTCGATGTTTGTGCACGTCAATATCGCAGAGCTTTACAATCAATATCCTGCTCCAATCCATATGTGAAGATCCTCCACAGGTATGTGCTCACCTCCTCTCCTCCTCCTCCTTCATCACTCCTATCTCTTTATTAATTACCCTTCTCTATCCATGCGTGTCTTTCCCTCTCTGAGTGAATGGAGCAGTTGTAATTGCTTCTCTCTGGAGCAGTTAGAAGCAGCACAAAGGAACCGTATAGGAACCACATTTGCATTCAAGATGAGCCGAGATGGAGGGGAGGGAGGGAGCAGTGCCCTCCTGCCCTATACTGAGCAGCTCCACTCACACTCTTTCTCTCTCCCTCGTTCTCTCCTTCCCTCCCTTCGTCTCTCATCCATTGTCTCCCCTCTCTCCATCCTTCCCTCCCTCCCCCCTATATCTACTCCCACCACCTCCACCTCCTCCCTCTCGCAGCGTGGCTCCCCTTGCATTGTCTTTCCAGAGAGTTCCAAGGTCGACGGGAGCTTGCTCATCAGAGCAGGGTATTGTGCACTTAGTGCTGGTATGAACGAGCTAATTTAAGTAAGGGAGTGTGTGCACTATCCAGAGGGTGTGTGTGTGTGTGTGTGTGTGTGTGTGTGTGTGTGTGTTTGTGCATGTCCTGAGGCTTGCATATGTGAGCGTCAATGTGTAGAAATATGTGGGTGTACATGGAGCATGTGTGTGTGCGTGTCTGTGTGTGAGGCAGTATTTCTAATAGCTGGTAAAAAGGGGTGAAGGAGGGGAGACTGTAATTAATAACTCAAAACCTCAGAATTGCAATTTTTTAGAACCACCAATATCTCACTACCTCTCCGACCTATGTCATCATTCTCACTCACTCCCGTGGAGCACACACACACAATTCCTTAGGGCTCGTCTTTTCCAGCTTGATAAGCATTTCTCGTTTGTTTCAGCGTTTTGATCAATACAGTTAAAACACCAAACCAAGCATAATTGGGTCTGAGATGGCTCCCGCTGCGACCGAATAGGCCTCACCTAGGGAGGCGCTCTCCGTTATCATCATCGCCCTGTGTGTGTGTGTGTGTTCCAACCCCACACAGCGTGATCTAATAGAATTGACAAAGTGCACATCAGGATGTAGATTAAAGGAGAACCCTCAGCTATAGGTTGATTTGAGCAGGTGATGGAGTTGCCTGTTCGCTCCGCTCTCACTCACCTCCATCTTCATTCCCGTAATCATTTAGACAACCTTTACAATGCATCTCTGCCAGCAGGTTCATTTCAATATGTAACAGGGCCACCTCAATCATCTTTTATTGGTTTATTTACTCAGAACGATACATAGATGGAGACGAGAGAGATCATAAATTGTCCACAATTACCATTATACACAGTGAAGTGACTCTCCTTTGTGCCATAATCCAGGGTGGAAACCTTTGTAGAATTTATCTGAGACGGTGAGGACGCTCCGGGTACTTGATGCACGTCACATTTACTCTCACATCTATTTACCCCTCGTTAATACTAGAATAAACCTTAGAAGAGCCCTTGTATATTATTTAGGTGCACAACATTCATCATTTGGTGACCCCAAAAATATGAAAGTTCCTGTGTGTGGAGGCATTATCCCACTGTCACCAGTGTCTTCTAGTTTCTCCATCATTTTGCAAGCAATGATGTTCACTTTTTCAAAGTTACAAAACAAAGTCAAAGCTCCTGTTTCATTCTGCTTTTGCACATTTAAATCAATTGCGGTGAGCTGGGGCAAATTTTCTGCTGCCATTCACTTTCGGGGTAAGAAAAAAGGGTAGATTGAGATGCTTGTAGAAAAATGTGAGAAAGCGCAGAAGACGGGGACAGAGGTTACGTCAACACACGCTGGAGTTTTAGTTGAGCTGGAGTTTTAGTTCCCTTTAAAGAAAGAGCACAAGAAGAAGATGTCTCAATTCTGATCACGTGCATGTGTGTGTGTGTGTGTGTGTGTTTGTGTGTGTACTGGCACGGTTGCACAGGTGTCTATGAGAGAGAAAGAGGGAAAGAAAGAGCGTGAGCGATCCAAACTGCTGCGGTTTGGGGGGATAATTTCAGAGTCGAGGCGTATGTTGTGCATGTGCACGTGTCTACAAGCAATCTGTGTGTGTGTGTGTGTGTGTGTGTGTGTGTGTGTGTGTGTGTGTGTGTGTGTGTGTGTGTGTGTGTGTGTGTGTGTGTGTGTGTGTGTCTGTGTAGGGGGGAGGATGCGGGGTGGGTGGAGGATTTAGACCCATCATAAAGGAATTCTCCCCCTCAGCCCGTAGCTCATCCCGACACTTTTATGCCTTTTTATTTTCAGGCCCATTGCAACCAAGCCCAGAGATGTGATTTATACTGCCTGGCAGCATGGGCACTGCAGCAAGAAAGACAGATGGAAGGAGGGAGGAGAGGAGAGGAGAGGAGAGGAGGAGGAGGAAGGGGGGGATGAGGAGGAGAGGGGTTAGAGGGAGTTGCCGAGGGAAAGGGGGTGTGTGTCATAAAAAAAGGAAAGGATAAGGAGGATGGGGTCAGAAGGAAAAGAAGAGAGATATAAGGAAGGGGATTGACAAAGGCAAAAGGAGAGATGGAGGAAAATACAAAAAATCTCCTTGCCCTCCTCTTCTATATGTAGCGGGAATATCTCCCCTCCTCTCCTCCTCCTCCTCTCTTCTCCTCTCCTCTGCCAAATCTTCACCTCTGCATCTCTCTCTCTAATGAGTTATTATCCCTGTCTGACTCAGGAAGAGAAGCCCCATCTCTTCACCACACTGGCGCCCTATATCACCCATCCTTCCCCAGCCCTCCACCGCCATCCCCCTCATTCCTGTCTCTCTCTCCTCCACCCCCAGGCGACCCGGGGACACTCCTGCTTCTCTTCCCTCTCCTCCTGCTTGCCTGAGGTGTGTGAAATATTCATGGAACTCCCATTGATTGGGACAGGAGCTGTTGGGTTGGGGTTAGGGGGGGAGTAAGCGTTTGACAGGCTCAGGTCTGAGGCATTCAGAGAGGACAAGGAGGCCGCCGCCCACAAAGAGACAGCTCACTTATACTTTACATGAAAGGGGAGGCGGGTCCAGGAGACGGGTAGACAGGTAGACACAGGTGGTGGACTGAGGTTGTGAAGTGTAGGAGGCAGGAGAGAGCTAGGAAGGAAAGAAGGGGATCTTGATGTTGCATGCAGGTGTGTGTGTGTGTGTGTGTGTGTGTGTGTGTGTGTGTGTGTGTGTGTGTGTGTGTGTGTGTGTGTGTGTGTGTGTACGTGTGTGTGTGTGCATGTGTGTGTGTGGGTCTGACACCTGCCTGCTTGTGTGGCGACTGCGCTGTCTCTGTGCTGTAACATCTCTCTCTGTCACCCGGCCGCCTGAGAGGAGATGAGCTGCCATGCCGACTGTCATTCATCCATCACAAAAGACAGAGCACACCCTCAGACTCAGAGACACACACACACGCACGCACATAAAACAAAACTCACATTTTCTGCCTTCATCTAAATCTCCAATTAAAACAAAACAATTTCAGACTTTATCGACACATTTTTCTCTCCAATTCTCCTTCCTCTGACCATAATTGTCCCAATTGTTATATAGAGAAGGAATTGCCTCCCAAATTCACCTCTAAATGAGAGCTGCCTTTGGTTTATCACCCCATTAATTTGTGATTATTTATCTCAGCCATTTCAAATTTGATACTGAGCACTCATATCTGTGTGATTCGAAGCATACTGTGTCATCGCAGCAGAGGGAAACACAGCCGCATCTAAAAACAGAGCCGAACAATGGCACCATCCACCCCACAGCTAGGGTCAGTTCTAACATCAGTTCGGGTTAATTGTAAGGATCATAAAAAGAGCTCAAATTCTAATTGAATTCTAATTACTTTTGTCATTAATTTTAATGGGGTCGTTTATAATGTCTCAACAACAGAACCATGTGTGCTGCATGGCTCTGTGGAAGCAAATATAGGTAAATGCATGCAAGTGTCTCTGGAGATGAAATAAAAAAAACAGCATGAGACCAAATTAGAATCTCGCAGAGTTCACGTAACCTTTTTGAAATGAAAATGGAAATTGGAGACAAGCTTGACAGCAGGGATTTGTTTTTGGAAAAACAACGTTGATATAGATCAGCACATGGAATCACGGTCTTATGAGTCCACATCCCACTAACGACTAAAACTGACATAATGCTTTTATGCATTAAAATAAAACAAGTGAAGGTGTTGGGGTTTATGTTAATGTCTTTGCATGGGTCGGTAATATTTTATATATAATCCGGATGTTTTGCAAAAGCAGACTTTTTCTCTCTCATTCATACTCAAATGGAAATTCATACAAGCACCTTCCAAAGGGATCGGTTTTCAAAAATGTGCATGCGCCAGACACTACATACCGGTTTCTCGACATTTGGTTAGCACTGCTAGGTCTAATTACAAGTTTGCTGCTGAACATTACCTGAATTCACAGACGTCTGCCTCGCCCAGTATTACTTGGACCACGGCGTTCTTCCCTGGTATTTGACAGATGATTGATGTTCACCCGATCGGCACCTACTGATGCTTGTTTGAGCGTTTGAAGTCGTTCTCGTCTGGACGGAAATATTTTTTTAAATAATGGTTGTGTGGGCAGAGATTTTCTTAAAATTGTAGGGGAAATATCAGTTGAATATGTTATCCTCAGTTGTGTCAACAAGGCCTACAACAGCCCCGACACTCAACTTCATGTCACTTTTGAAGAATGAGTCCTCAGAGGTGAACCCTGCATGTTACTTACACACGGCTGTTCCCTTTTGCTCGACGCCGCACGCTGCCACACTTATAGCAGTGGCATATTCATAAAATCATCGATCTCAGTGGCTCCTTCCGCCCCTCTCTGTGTGTGCTCTCTATAGGGAGCGCTCTCTCTCTCGTGATCTCAGAAAGGTCAAATGAGTCTCCTCACATCAGAGAGTATGGAAGCTGCTTGGCGGATGACATGGCAGTATTTCTGCTGCCGGAGAAGATGAAAACACTGTTTATGGGGATGATTGTGCGTCTTTTCATAATGTCAGCACCTGTTGTGTGTGAAGTGGACCTGACCCAATAATCACATACCTAACCTACCGCTTGTTGTTTACGTAGAGAGGGTTTGAGCAACTCCTTCTCTGGCTTTTATTGTCTTTCTTTAATTTACAACAGACCAGGCCGTGTGATGGCTCTTATTTAACAATAGCAGTCGGTTCCGGCTGGAGTTGTTTCAGCTTTGCACAATTTATGATCGCTCTAATTGTTCGCCGCTGCTGTCTCATGGCGCGTATCTTTGAACGAACAAACACGTGCTGCGCCGTTTCTCCAACCGCTCGTCGTCCGAGGCCTAACAGCCCTTGCTGGCACGATGAATTTGATAAATCCTCTTATCGCCCCCGGAGACAATTAAAGAGCATGTGACAGGGGTCCCTATCTCCGCTCTCCTCCTGTAGCGCTTCATTTAGAAGCCATTTGTCTCCGCTATGGATTTCCTATTTTTAATGGCATGCGTATGCAGGGGTCGGGGCCATGCTGAATAATAGATGCCTTTTTTTCGCTCCCTTTCTCTCTCTCTCTCTCCCGTTTCATTCCCTCTCTCGCTCATTTCCTCACCGACGGGGCCCCATGGGACGGTGTCACTCTGGAAACCAAGGTGCGGCGCTCCTGGTGCTTTCCAGATTCTGGCAGGAGGACATTCAATCTAGCGGGCCGACGCGTTGGGTTGAAAGCCAGCAGGCAAACATGTGAGCTAGATATCAACTGGGCAAACGTTAACCCCCAGCCTCACCCCTCCCCGTCCTCCCCCACACCCCCAGTAAAGGACGTTTATCGCGGAAAGCGCAGTGAGGTGATATATCGCCCTGGTCGAGCGTGAATGAATAGACTAGTAATTATCCCGTTAAAAGGGTGGCCAGACAAAAGAGGGAGCCTCGCTATAATTTAAATTGTTTTGTTTCCCCCCACAGTCGAAGCCCGGCCTGCTGACTGACATCAGGGAATGGGAAAAGTGAGCCTATTTATAGCCTTAGACGTTCAGCTAATTGTGGAATTTAATAAGGTTTCTGGAAGAGTGGATTCTGTAAAAGCACAGCGGCCTGCACCTCCTCTCCGCTCTGCTCCCATATCGCCCCGACATCTTCGTTTGAGCTTCGCAGGTTCGCCCCACTCCCATACGTTTCCCTCTGCATCTTTCACTCCATCCTATCTTGCCATCTTCTATCCCACCATCTCATTTATTTGTGAAGCCTGACCTCTCCCTCCATGCCTCACCTCCCAACAACCCCTCATTTTTCTCCCCCTCCCTTACTCTGTTATCTCCTATCACATAAAATCTAGCTTAGACTAATACTCCTCTCAGTTTGCTTGCGCGACTCTGATTGTGTGATTCTCGGCATGTCACTGTGGCTTAAGGTGTGCATGGATATGTGTGGGTGAAGATGCATCCGAGTGTGTGTGTGTGTGTGGGTGTGTGAGTGTGTGTCCACATGTGGTCTTGTCTGGTGTGTGTGAGACAGGGGTAATTGAGCTCAGAGGGTTTTCTGTCTTTGGTGGCAGAGGGGAA